>CM028669.1:129727679-130327679 GCA_016760335.1 Gastrodia elata
TATACCCTCACAAAGATTCTTGGCCACATAACACTCAATGTTGGATTGGTTTCCTTCTGATCCAGTGTTAAGTGTTATAGTAACGCTTCAGTATTGGATTGGATTCCTGACATGATATTGAGGTCATTATATAGATGTTCTCCTTGCCATGGAAAGAATGAGATAGTACAGCCTAGATCTCATTCTTTAGGTGGTTTAGAGCTTCCAAGATCTTCTCATTGCTGTGGGATTTTTCTTAGGGATGAAGTCCTTAGGATTTGGAGAGGATGAGAAGAGGAAGAGAAAATGAGTTTGACAAATGCTTCCAAGTAGAGGTAAGAAATAAATAGAGGTAGAGTTTTAGGTTTCTAATTAGGTTTAGAAGGTTTAGGAATGCTTTTAAGGCTCAATTAAAGATCTAATGGTGTATGTATGATCAATGTGGAATTTCAATAATTCAAAGTAATTTATCTTAAATTTATTCTTAATTAAGAATAATTTCTATTGAATAATAATTGGTGCCTTTAATTAGGTGATTTATATGCAAAAATCCCAACAATTCTGGTAAATTTGTTTTAGCTAATTTTATGAATATTCAAATTGGTAAAATAGACAATTCAACCTAATGATGTTTGATTGACTTAAAAATTTTCAGGGTTAGGTTCTAATGACTGAATGAAAACAACAGAATGAAAATTAAGAGGTGATTACGCTCATGTTAATTAGGGTAACAACCTATGATCGTTACATATGTCTTCGTCATTTATTCATAATTGATAATATTTTGATCGAAGATCACTTTTTGAAAATACCGTAGCCCTTGATATTTGATCAAATAAATCATCTATGCGTGGTAGTGACTATTTATTATATATTATTTATTGATACTTATTTAATTCTCTATAATCTATATACATTCTTAAGAGTCCATCTTTTTTCTTAACAAATAATACTAGCATACCCCAAGGAGATACACTTGGACGAATAAGCCCTTTAGTCATCAATTCATGTATTTGTATCTTGAGTTCATCTAGTTCTCACGGTGCCATTCTACAAGGTGTTTTGGACAGTGGTTCAATATTAGGAAGGAGTTTGATCAAAAATTCTATCTCACGAATAGGTGATAATCTAGAAAGATCATTAAAGATTATATCTGTAAAATCTATTACTATTCTAGTGTATGCTAAAGAAAATTTATTCATTTTCATACCTATTATTTTTAGCAGATAACATTCATATCCTCTTCTATTCATTCTTTTTATTTTCATAATATTAATAAAGTGTGTTAAGGCATTCAATTTTCCTTTATAGCATCTGACTTATTATCTCCATTTGATTTTATTTTCTCATAACAATCTAGATTATGTTTATGTTGACTTAGCCAATATAGTCCTAAGATAATATCAAAAATATAAATAGAAAGTAGTATAAGCGTGATAAATAAGGATTTTCCATCTATCAATATATTGCATATGCAATATTCATATTTCCTCAAAGTTTCATATCTCTGATTCAAACATCTCATTGAAAAGTTCTAGGGCCTTGGGCTCGCATTCAAGAACAAAATCTCTCATTGCAGACACACTTCTCTGATTTGGGAGTGCCATAAAAATCTTGATTTCTAGTGGTCTTTGAATAGTTACATATGGGTATACCTCCTCAAGGAGTAAGTATACACAATATGAGGTCATAATAACTTAGCTTTCTTGCCACTTTTCTCTTTTATATTAATCTTTTTCATGTGACTTTTGACTTCTAATGGGGTGCTTAGTTTATTTGTGAAGAGTTTCTATAGAGATTTGATTTGCTTCACTTCTCATGCTATTAGATTCTCATTACAAATTAAGCTTTTGATCAAATTCTTTATCATCTTGGTGTGGAGGTCATCACCCAATTTAGGTTTTACCAAATTATTTATTTAAGATTTATGCTTTACTCAAATTTTGTAGGCTAGAGTGAAGGTTAGGTCAGCCCTTTAGTTACTTAATTGACCCAAATTCAATTGTTTATAATTTTGCGACTACTCCTTTTAATTAAATCATTCAATTTAACCTAAGGTGTGATTCATAGATATTATTCTCATTTTGTTATTTAGTTCAAATCTTGATCATGTTCAACCAATGGTTGGCATAGAGTTTTCCTTAAGCTCACCCTTTAAATTAACAAAACAGATGAATAATAGCCTTTTATCTTCATAAATTGGCTTAAGTCTCCTCAAAAGTGGAAAGGAGATCAATGATGCTCTATGATCATATTTCCTAAGATGGGTCAACTTTGGTCACGTCCAAGTTGGCCTAATCTAAGGAAAGGAGCTATGTGGGTGTGGTTCTATCAAAGACTTCTCAAATATATTTTTGGACTTGCCAAAAAGTGTATTTTACATTATTGATTCAAGGTAGTCAATGCATTGGGAGCAAGCCAAATACAAAATATTTCATAATTTTAAAATAAATTAATATAAGGGGTGCCTTTAATTTTGTGTTTTGAGATAAAAAATTTTCTTGTATTCTTTTGAAAGTTGTAATAATGAATTTTTCATATCTAAAATCATCTTCAAATAACTACTAAAATTAAAAAAAATTCTCATAAAAAACAAAATTTTTAATTTAATTTTATATATGAGGCCCACGTAAGAATATTATTTTAAAATTTAAATAATATTTTTAAATTAAAATCTTTGATGTTTACCTTATTTTTTAAATAAAAAATACTATACTTATATAAAAATATACACTAAAAACTATTTAGAATTAACATAAATTTTTTATTTTTTTATTTTTACATGTAATTCTAAGAAAAAAATAAAAAATATTCAATTAATAATTTACTTCAATCGATATATCATTTATATTATATTTTGATATATTTTTAAATTGAGAGAGCAGATTCTCCGCTTAGGGTTTTTCTACGCCGCTCGCCGCTCGCCGCTCGCCGCTTTGTGTCAATAGCTAGCCCGCCGTCGCCACATCACACCACAAGTTTTTCTCTCGTAAGGTAGCAAAGAAGTCCCATTCTTTCCGCCCCACCTTAGTCTCTAGCAATTCCTTCAGCGATGACGACGTGCCTGCTGGAGTTCAGTCTTGGTCTAAACGCCTTATTGGTTTTTATTGGGAAAGCAACAAACATACAAAGCTTTGCTTGGAGCAATCGAAAAACTTTAGAAAACACATGATGCATTCTCTCTATATTCCTTCTCAGAAGGCTTTTATTTGTTGAAGCTTTCCTGTGCTGAAGACATGGAATCAATGTTATCAGGGGCTCCCTGGTTTTTCTTAGCTGCACTTTCATTCTGAAACAATGGACAACAGATTTCGTTCTAGCTGAAACCTCCTTCAACTCTATGCATATGTGGGTAAAGTTTCCAAAGCTTCCGCTCCAGTTCTAGAATCCAGATGGTTTATCCAAAATTGCAAGCGCTATTTGCAACTTTCTGCTGGCTGATGAGCTTATTGAATCTAAATCCAAGCTTTTCTTCGCCAAAATTTGTATTGAGGTTGCCTCTTCTGCTATTCTACAGGACCTCTCCTACTGATGTTAGCCAAAAAAAAAAAAACTTCGCGCAACAAGCGGTGTACAGTTGGATTCCAACCTCTTGCAAGGTATATCCGTCTTTTTTTTTTTTTTTTTTTTCTCTAAATTCACGTGTATGCACTGCTTCGACCCCTCCTGCTACCTATAGAGGTCGTAGTGGTAATAGATGCTCTAGAACTGCCTCTCGACCAAAGACCAATGCCAATGTTTAACCCTCCCAATTCTTCTGTTCCTGATGCGAACCCAAATCACTCAGTGCCTATAATAATGTCTCTATCTCCAATCATTGAGAAATCTCCATGTTCAGCATCAGACATGTATCTTTCTACTCTGAACATAAATCATGAGCCTCATAGCTTTTTATCGACCTGAGACCCCCTTTCAGCCTCACCAGTTGATATTTTCCTCCTTTCTAGTTCTTGTTATGGACCTCGTCCTCCAAAAGGCATTAATGATTTGTTATATTAGTTCCTAGCACTTTTGACATCATAAACATGTCAGTGATAAACATACTTCATAGAGGCAGTAGTAAACACTCAGTGTCTGAGGAGACATAACCTTCCTTATTTGTTGTATTGTACCAATGAATCATAACATTATTGTTTGGATTGTAAGAGAGCTACATTTTGAGACTTGTTAAACTGATCTTAGACATTTTGTTAATACTTGCAATACAAGTCTTGTGGCTATTATTGAACTTAAAATAAGCTTATCTGAACTTTCTAACCTATTCTTTGCTAATCATTATGTGATAGTGAACAATGAATTAAATATTCATATATTCTGTGTTATTGGGGTGGGGCTTATTATGGATCAAATGGAAATTGAACTCTTTAGATTTCTTTCTCTTGTTATCAGCCTGCAATACATGCATTATGGAGTTACTAATTCCTCTGATACTTTTGCTGTAACATTTGCAAATGCTTCTGAATTGGAAAGATGCTGCATCTAGGTGGAGCTTAATCACCTGGCCTCTCTCATCAATGAGCCATGAATCCTTGTGGTGGATTTCAATTGCATTTGTTCCATTAAAAAGAAATAATAAGGTGTTTATCTGCCTCATCCAAGTTGGAAGTGTTCAACATTTAATTTGTTCAGCAAGTTTTTTAGATCTCTCTGCTATTGGTCCGACATTCATATGGTTTAATCAGCAAGCCTAGTCCTCCATCATAGCAAAATCTTGATCTTATTCTATAAAACCGTTCCTGTCTTGTGAAATTTACTTGTTCACAATACAATATTTTGGCTCCCAGTACTTTTGATCATTGTCCCATATTGTTGAAGACTCGACCTGCTGCTTATCACAAACCTATTTGACAATTTTGTTTAAGATAAGTACTGAACTTCTCTCCATGGCTACAAAGATGCTATTCTTAGCTTTTGGAAATGCATTAGAGCTGGAGATCAACTTTCCTCAGTTGTCAATGTTTGCAAACTTACTATAAAGGCTCTTAAAATGTTCAATATGCAGTAGAATCGAAGGCAAAGTCTCCCTTCACAGATAAACTCAGGGAAAAACAAGAAACTCTAATTCATCTTCATGTAAATGAACCAAACAACTCCTGCATCATCTCTGAGCTTTTGAACAACAATGTGTTGCTTTCTTTGAAGATTAAAAAAGTTGTTTCATGGGTTAAAGAAAGGACGACGGATTGGTTGGTTTTGGGAAAATCCGACTTGCATTTTCTGGCACATGAATTTTTAAAAAAATCATCATTATCTTCACTTAGATGATCCTCTTGATATTCCTTTGGACAAATAAGCTATAGAATACATTTATTCAACTCAACCAGTGTGTTTTGTGTTGACTACAATCCTTGCTTGTAAAAGCTTTAGCAATCATAATTAATTAAAAATAATAAAACAACTATATTGATTATTATTAAACATAATTTTTGTTGAAATAATAAAATAATGTATTATGTTTAATTTTTAACTATTTTATTAAAATAATTAACTTGGTTATGTTAATTAATTACTTGATGCAATTAATTTATTTATTTTTAATTTGATTTATAGAAGTAGTTAATATATTTGTTATGCAATAAATATTGTGAATTAAAAATTATTAATAATGCCAACTAATTATTCTTAAATTATGAGTTTGAAGTTTTGCTAATTAAGTTAAAGCTATTCGACTTCAAGAGAGAGCTAATCCTTGCACTTAAGCTTGCTATGTTTGAGTTGTATTAGAAATTGTAATAATGCTATAATGTTCTCAATTTTTTTTTTTTATTAAATTTATTAAAATACAAAATGGTGACTTATAAAAGCAAAAGAGCTCAATTACTATTTGAGGACCCCTTTTGTCTTCCCAATAATGTAAAAAGATCAATGTAAAAAATATATGAAAAAGAGTTATCTTACATTTACATATTGTTATATATCAAAATATATAAATGATGTGTCAATTTAATGTGTAAGTAAATGATTGGTTGAATATATTTTTTTGTGAGATCTATATGTAAAAATTAAAAAAAAAAAATCTATTAGTTTTGAATATATTTTTGTGTAAGCATAGCATTTTTCTATAAAAAATATTATTTTGTTTCCAAATAATTCTAAAAAATAATTAATGATTAGGCTTTTATTTAAAACATATATTTTAAGTGTGCCCTCTATATTTTTCAAGTCAAAAAATTATTTTGTATTTTTTGGGAGCTGCGCTGGAGCTTTGTATTCGTACTCTCAAATTGAAGAGTTCACTCCAAAATAATTTTAAGAAAATGCAATTTTTTTTTTCTCACAAAAGAAACAAGAATTAAATCTATTTTTGTCTGTGGGATTTGTAAAAATATATATTTTAAATGCTTTTTAGGAATAAATGGGAGTTAAATAATTTTTTTCCATATTCAACTAAGCTGTTCTTAAGAGATATAGAATTTGTGTTATAATTTGTTGGATATTATAAATTAAGCTGTATAAAATTTGTTAAAATAGAAAATAAACCATAAATTTGCATTCCTAAAAGTAATAAATTGCTAATTAAAAAAACATAATTTTTATCAATTATGAGATTTAATGTAAATCTTTTCAGAAAGATTATTATATAGTTTTATAGGAATTGCTCTAACAAATAATAAAGTATTAAAACGCTATTATAATATATGTAGGTCAATTAATAATTAATGATTAACTATTTAGAATCTAAAATATGTTTTAATTTAATTACTATATTAGTAATAGTTTTTTATATTGAAATTAAGTTAGCTTTAAATATAAGATAACTTAACTTTAAGGCTTGAGATAATAGAGTATAGGTTTAGGGTTTAATTCTTGAGTGTCAACAAACATAATACAATAAGTAGTAGCAACAAACATAATTAAGAGAATACTTTCATTCCCAATAACGTGTGTGATTTATGAAAAAAAAATGGAAGTTATGATCAAGATCTTCATTTAAAGACCCACATTAATCTTTTTCGCACTTTTTGGGCTGATATTTTGGCACTGCAATAGAGCTTATATAACTAAGTTAAGAATAAGTTCAGACTGCTGCTTAATAAATAATACTTCCACTGCTTTTCCAATTTGCTAAGTCAAGATACTTAGTAGTTGAATGACAAACATCCTTAAAAAAATAACATTGTTAAATAAAAAATATTAGTTGCTTGAGTCAGAGTGCATTGAAGGGCTGATAATATATATTGAATAACTATGCATTCTCTTGTTGCCAGCGATTCTAGCCAGATGGAAGCTTCTTCTATTTCTAGTTGTCTTCGACTTAAGCTTGAGCTGTCAAATTTCGATGCTACACCGCAAATGAACCTAGCATGATTTGAAGAATTAGGGGTTCGGGTCAACTAGGATCCTTAAACAGGACATGGTTTGAATAGCTGGTCTAATCTAGGTCAACCTGCTAGGCCTGAACGACCCACCGACCCGTTAAACCCATCACAACAAAATGGAATAAATTAAAGGGGAATGATGTTTCGAGTAGCCAGGCGCTAAGGCGCGCTGTAGCGCCCTGGTCTCTATTTTTCCGCCGTTGCAGCGCGCTGTGGCACGCCTCTAACCTGCTCGTTGTTAACAATCTCCACCTCATATCTCATGTGCTCCACAAGAGAGTTGACTCCTTTAAGTTTTCTATCAATGCAGTTGCACCTACTTAGTTGCCTACGTATCCCCCTTCCAAAGAAATCAATTCATCTGTAGTTCCAACAAATGAGAAGCCTATATATGCTTCTTCAAATTCACCAAGATTTTGCAATTGGTGGATTTTTGAACTGTGAGCACAATTGTCATCATATCCGCGGATTATCTTTAGTGTCGATATTCTCCAGTAAGATCTCACATTCTTCAATTACATCTCGAACGAAATAGTGTATGACATCAATATGCTTTGTGCAAGCGTGACAGATCGGATTAGTAGCTAAAAATATAGCGCTCTGGTTATCAAAATGAACTACTACCTCATTTTGCTTCGCACCCAAATCTTCTGGCAAGCCTTTCATCCAGATAACTTTCTTGAACGCTTCAATAATTGCCATATATTCAGTTTTTATCATAGACATGGCAACTGTAGATTGAAGCGTTGACTTCCATCCTATTGGACCTCCTGCTAGAGTGAATATATAATCAATTGTTGATCGTCTTTGATCCAAATCTCCGGCATAGCCGGAGTCCACGTATCCAACGCATAAGTCAACTATTAAGGAATGCTTCTAAAATAATAGGTCAACACCAATTGTACCTTTCAGGTACCGAAAAATCCCCATCACTGTCAGTGATCCTTCCCCAGATTATGTATGTATCGGTTCACGACTCCAACTGCTTGAGCCAAGTCTACTGTAGTGCAAACTGTGGCATACATCAAGCTTCCAACTGCACTAACATATGACACTGTGTGCATTTCTTCTTTTTCAAAATCTATTTTTGGATACTATTCTGCAGATAGTGAAAGTGAGGTGCTAGAGGTATACTCACAGACTTTGTAGAGTCATCAATCTTGAACCTCCTCAGCACCCTCTCCAAATACTCTTTATAGATCAACCAAATCTTTCTTGCCCTTTTGTTCCTACAGATTTTCATTCCCAATATTTTTTTTGCATCTCTCAAATTCTTCATTTCAAATCTCTTTGACAGTTGATTATTCATATGATCCATCTCTGTCTAATCTGAAGTAACTATTAACATGTCATTGATATACAATAATAAGTAAATGAAGTTACCTTGAGGCAACCTCTTGTAATACACATAATGGTCAAATTGGCTTCTTTGGTACTCCTCCTTTTACATGAATTGATCAATTTTTTTGTACCATTGTCTTGGTGGTTGCTTTAGCCCATAAAAAGACTTGTTCAACTTGCATACTAAATCTCATTTTCTAGCTCACTGTACCCTGGGGGCTGTGCCATAAAGGTCTCCTCTTCAAGTTCTCCATGCAAAAATGACGTTTTTACATCAAACTGCCCAAGCAGCAAATCAAACAGTGCCACTAACGCTAAAAGCACACTGATTGATGAGTGTTTGACAACTGGGTAAAACACTTCATCATGGTCAATCACTTTTTTCTGAGCAAAGCCTTTGGCCACCAGTCTTGCTTTATATCGCATATCAGCTTCTAAGGATTATTCTTTCTTTGCATAAACCACTTGCACCCAATATCTTTTCTTCCTGGATGGAGTTTCTTCAACCTCCATGCTTAATTCTTATGAAGAGATTCCATCTCTTCATCCATTGCCTGCTTCCATAATTTTTTTTATGAACCCATTGTTGTTTCTTTGTAATGGGAGGGAACATTTCCCTCCAATACGAACAATGAAAAAGTGATGTAATCTCTGAGCCAGGCTGTCTATTGTGTTGCATTCCTTTTAGGTATAAATCTAGCAATCAACTATTAAATTGGAGCCTCATCTTCAATATCAGTTCGTTCTTCATCATCACCAATGTGGTCTTCATTTGTAAGAGTATCTTCGATGTGATCTAAAGACTTCAGTGAAACAAATGGGATGGCATCGAACCCCAGTCTCTGCCTGCCTACTGGAGTCTCTATATTTTCCTCCACCTGATGAGAATTCCTCAATCTCAAGAAATTTTTTTATCAAATGTGACATCTCTGCTCATCACAATCCTCTTGTCAATTGGATCATACAATTTGTAGCCCTTCACTTAGCATCGAAAGCCCACAAAAATTACCTTCCTAGCTCGTGGTTAAAGCTTATCCTTTCTGACATGATAATAAGCTGGGCTACCAAAAATTTTCAGCTGATCATAATCTGTGGCAGGATGTCAGGACCACAACTCAATTGAATTTTCTTGTCAAATGCTGCAGATGGCAGACAATTCATCAAGTAGCATGCATAGTCTATGGCTTCCTCCCAATAGACTCTCTCCAACCTAGCATTGCTCAACATACACTGCACCTTTTCCACCAAGGTACGGTTGATTCACTCTGATACCCCGTTATGCTGCGGTGTTTCTCTTACTGTGAAGTGGCGTTATATCCCTGGATCCTCACATTCATTTGCAAAAGAGTCAGATATAAATTCTCCGCCATTGTCCGATCGGATCATCTTAATTCTCTTGCCCGTTTGATTTTTCACCATCTTCTTCCAGTTTATGAAAAGCTCTAGTACATTTGCCTTGCTCTTCAAAGTGTACACCGATACAAATCTAAAGTAATCATCTATAAAATAAACAAAATACCTTTGACTACCGAATGATGCAGTCTTCGTTGCTCTCTAAATATCTGTGTATATATTCTAATATATCTTTGGTGTTGTGGAGGCTAACACCAAATGACTTGCGTGTATTCTTGCCAAAAATACAATGCTCACAAAATTGTAGTTTGCAAGAATTTTTACCTTTAATGAGCCCTTCCTTCTCCATTGCTCTCAGTGAAGATTCCCCTGCATGCGTTAGCCTCATATACCACAATGTCAATGCATCTTCAGAGTCTTCAGCTACAGCTATTGAACCTGTCACTATACTTCCCTGCAGGTAGTAGAGGTTATATTATATGACTCCTCTCATATAAGTTATAGCACCATTGTTGATCTTCAAGACCCCTATCTCAATCACCACCTTAAAGTCATTGGCTTCTAAGGCCCCAATAAACAACAAGTTCTTCTTGATCTCTGTCACATATCTGACTTCTTTCAGTTCTTGCACTGTTCTTGCACTGTTCTTGCATGTGTTCTGATCAGTACATTTCCAACTCCTGTGGCATCGTTCCCCGTTGTGACAGCACCGCTGTCTATTTCTTTATACGAACAAAACCAGTCCTTCTGGGAGCATATGTGATACGTTGCGTCGGTATCCATAATCCAACAAGAGCTGTCAGCTACTTGTCCCATTGAAATAGTAACAAGAGATACATCAGAGTCCGAACCCTTCCACCACATTCTGGATCACATTAGCCTTAGCCTTGGAAGATCCACTCGCCCACTGCTTGTCTTTCAACTTTGGGTGGTCATTCTTCAAATGTTCTGTTTCCAAACAGAATTGTGCACTGATTGCACCCAATGCTCTGACTTTTGGATTTTTCTCTTTTCTGGAAGTCTGTATTTTTCTTTGGCCATTGCTTCTTTCTCTCTGATTTTCCTCTTTGGAGTTAAGAGCTTCTGCCATATCTGATTTGGTATCCCTTCTTCTGAACTCATGGTTCACCAGGGCTGTCGCCACCTCCTCATATTTCAGAACCTCCTTCCCATGGATCAAAGTCATGGTGAAGTGCTCATACTCATCTGGCAATGAGTTTAACAATAGCAGGGCCTTATCTTCATCTTCCACAGCCTCATCTAGATTCAACAAATTTGCCAACAATTTTATGAACTCATTTAAGTGTTCATCTATAGAAATTCAACTTCTCATCTGAAACATGTAGAGCCACTTTTTCATGTGAAGTCGATTCTCCATGCTCTATGTCAGATACTTGACTTCTAAGAATTTCATCAATTTCCACGCCAACGTCTCCATCATAACTCCATATTTGATCTCGTGAGTCAAACAATTCTGGATCAAGCCACATGCACTGCGGTTCATCTTGATCCAATCCCTCTATGATTTTTTTTTCTCGTCGTCAAGAACATCCTCCAGATTTAGGGCGCATAGTGTGTCTGTATCCTCTCACTGCCATATGCCAAAATTATTCTTTCCATCAAATTTGACGACATCTATTTTCGTCGGATGTGCCGCAACTTGGTGAAGGGATCTCTCCACCACCGACGACGATGATGTTCCTACTTTTTCTCCTCTTTCTACTATGCCTTTCTCCTTGCATTAGAAAACTCAAACACAAAATAATAAGCAGCTCAAGTAAACCATAGCCCTCAATAACAAACAAGACAACATTTCTCTGATATCACTTGTTGGAACCTCTTAGGATTTATGAATCAATACGGAACAAAACTTGAGATGATGAGCAAATCAAAATAAAGCAAGAAACCAATACATGCAAACAATCACAGCTATAAGACAAAGATATTTACATGGTTCAGTGCTAACATTTACGTCCATGGGAGGAGAGCAAAGAATTTTACTATTTAGAAGAGTTACAATGAGTTTTAAGGGTTTTCAAACCCTTTCAAGATCTATAGAAGCTTTTCTTCTACTTTGCAATGGAGCAACCACCACATAAAATCAATGGAGGCAAATTAGTTTCAAACTTTTGGCCTCCTTGAAATCTCCACCCACAACAGCTAAAGCCTCACAAACTGAAATATCAATTCTATAAACTCCTCCAACTTGTTTTCTTAAGTATTCAGCTCATTTTCAGACTCCAAATAATCCAAAATACACCTCAATTTACTTAGGGCGAAATCTGAACTGGAGCAGAATTCGACCAGGCGCCAGGGAGCGTTGTAGCACTCCGGTCTCTGTTTTCCTGCCACTGCGGCGCACTGTAGCCCCTGCTTCTCGGGACGACCGCCGCTGGGCGTGCGCAACGCCTACTTTTGCTGCGGCGTGCCTCCAACCTGCTCCTTGTTAATAAATGTCACCACTTGAGACGAAATGAGATGCATTTGATTCATTTCGTTATTCTTGGTTTGCGGTTTGCGGTATGCCACTATTGACTGTAATATCTCTTCGAGACCTGTGCGACTGTGTTTGATTTGTGATCTGTGATCCTCGAGATTTTCATTCTTCTATTTCCTATTCGTCATTTGTTTCAGTCATATGTCTCTACTTAGAAGTTTGAGCTAATTTGTTGTTTAGCTGCACATGCATGTATGCAAATTGATACAAATATCTTTTAAACTCTTTTTTTTATATGTATTTTTTTATTGAGAATGAAGTCTTATATTTTTAAATATTTTCTAATAAAATGAGCATTGTTACACTTATATATTAGTATACAAATTGGTTGAATATATTTTTTTGTGATCTATATGCAAAAAAAAAAAAAAAAATTATATTGATCCTCAATATTTTTTAAGTATATTCTTATATAAATATAATATTTTTCTAATAAAATTAAATAAGGTGCGCTATCATTGACAGTTCAGAATATAATTTTTTTCTTATCTCGTCATATGATTTTTTTTTTTATTTCATCATCAGTGTAGCACCATATATAAATAAAAGTAATAAACACTGTCTATAATAAAGTTTTATTTTTTGAGCCTATGTTAAGCCTAGGTTTGGTAAAGGGTGAATGTGATGTTAGATATATTGGTTTTTCTAGAAAATATACACATCACATAGTACAAAATAAATGTGGCTTGATAGTGCCATATTACAAGTAACCAAAATTGCGTGTTGTTTTGGTTTGGATTTATATGTGAAGCGGTCATTATTGAAAACAATATTTGTGTGCTATTTATGCTTTGATTTATATGTAATGATCCTTGTATCACTGTGGTAATTGAGCTTGTGTCACACTTGAATTGAGTCTAGAATTTGCTAGAAATCCTATTAGCATTCTGTATGCATTAAGTTATTTAAATTGATGGATGGTTATAGAGACCTGTTCATCTTTTGTGGTGATTAGGTTGAATATTTTCTAAAATTCAAGTTGTTGTTCTAACTAGTTCTTGCTGATGATGGTGAGTTGATTTTCTTTGACTGTATCTTTCAAGCTGTGTTAATCTTGAATGTCCTCATTGAACGCATCCCTTAGTTGATGTTTATGTCATTATGTGCAACTGAACGAGTGATATGCTTTGGATTAAAATCAGTAGATTTTCTTTGCTAGCCCATGCTTATGTCATTCAGGTGTGGTGAATCCCTTGCTCTTACTAGTACGAACAACAACAACATGCTCGGCCTCAAAAACATCACTGTCGATTCCTATGGAAACATACGTACTTTAAAATAAAGAACAGGCAGGTTGGCGTATATAATCAATTTTTTAATTGCATATTAGCACCATGATTAAATTAAACCGGCCGGCCGGTTGGCTTCTCACTAAATAATTATGCCCTTAAATTCCACAAGCAACCTTTCTCAGTGTTCTTTATTTAATTGTTCTGATAATCTTGTTTATCACTAACATCTGAAAGCCACAGCAATCAGAAACTTGACGTGTTCACCTTTCAAGGCAGGAAAATTCCAACACAGCACTTAGGGCTAAAGGAAAATGCATGCGTACCCTCCCTTTCTAAGACGATTGTAGTTTGAGGAGGGTACCCTTTAATTTTTAAAATATGAATTTAAAGGAACGGATGTGCCTTATAAAATATTAAATGCATAGAAAATTTTAATCTTATTTGAAAGCCAAATAATATTTTATGCATACGTTAGCAGATAATATATGATAAATTTGACCCACAAAATTTACACTGACGACTATTTCTCGGATCTTCCTTAAAAAACATCTGCTTCTGCTTGAATGCAACCCACAGATTTGTATAATCCAAAAAATATTATAGAAAAAACAAAAACAAATTCATACAATATAATAAAAAAACGAAATACGATCATAGAAAAGTTTAAATTAAAGCTCCACTAAAAAGAACCGCCCAGAATAACTGTATAGACTAAGGCTTGAGGGAGGAATCATCTGTGTCGGTTTCTGTCTTTTGTGATATGACTGAATCAGGTCTCGTTTATTTTTTATTTATAAAATTTAAATTAAGTTTCAGTTTCTTATAATTGTGACTTTCAAAATTTAAAATATGTTTGGTTTTTTGTTTTTCCTAAATAACTGAAAATTCATGAAAGATGGACGAAATGGAGCCAACGGGTGCGTCGAGATGCGCATTGGGCTCAATCAGAGTCATGCATGCATTCATCCTTCCAAGTCTGGTGATGTACTGAGATTGAGATAGATGAAGGCCGATAGGAGTAGAAATTGGGGAGGTTGACCATGAGTTTTAAGAGGAAAGGTAGAGGAGAGCTGATATTTTGTAGCAAGGATATATTAGGACTGGTCGTCATCAAATTATACAAATAGGAATGTTAGAGAGATGGTGGTTTGATAGCTAAAGGGTCTATTGTGTTTTTTGTGAGCCAAGAGATTAAATAAAGAGTAGTTGTGAGGGTTTGATGCAAAGTATGGGGAAATTGTTTGAGGCCATGGATGATTTTGTGGAGATTAGACACATTTAGGTTTGGTCGGATCGACAAAGCCAGTGGTTGCTTCATGAATATTGTTTAATGGAATTCCTCGTTTAGAAATGCATTATCGAAGTCAAGTTGTTGGATGGGCCAGATATAGGAAGTGGCTAGTGAGAATGATTTGAATGGCATGACTTTGGCGCTGTAGCAATGTTTTTAGAATTGGGCTACTACTCATCGACTTGTAGACATGCTCACCAAACCTCTTGCACGCCATTGGCATCATCAACTTGCTTCCAAATTCATCTTGGCAAATCCCAAAATAAATTTTAGGGGGGTGTTAGCATTTTACCCATCCGCCAAAGCTTCTAAAAAGAACTCACAACTTCCCTCCATCCTAGTCACCCATTTGTAACAACCATCTCATAGCCACAAAATCAAAACTAACTTGTATTTACAGCACATGTTTAAATGTATCATGTTTAGTATCAAATAAAGAGCAGTAAAATACAGCAAATACTTTGTTTTTCTTCCCTGTTCTCTGCATATTTTCAACCACTGCATTTCCAGCATTAGCTTCCAACACGCACTCCTCATTCGATGGTTCTGTTAATATAAAAGCATGTAATTGAGTCATTAACATAGAAAACAATGTTTGAAAAACATGGACAATTTTTAAGTTCACAAGCAGAACCAGCAGTAACAAATTGAAGAAAAGAACTTGTAGGGTCAATATCGGAAGAAAATAATGGATAGTGTGGCTGAAACAAAGATGTATACATACAAGCTGCTACACTATTTCTGAATATGTTGTCTCGTTTTTAAATTGTCACAGCTCCGATGATAGCTCCTGCTAGAAAAATAATAAAGTGATTACACTGCATTCCTTGCCATCAACCCTTACTTTGCGCATCAGAACACTTGTTTAAGAAATAAAAGGTTGAGAGGACTAGGGGGTGTAACATGGGCAAGATGGTAAATTTTCAGGGCCAAGGATCAGGATATACGCACAATAAAATCAAGAGATGAAGATGAAATATAGAAAGATAGAATAGCTTCAATTTACGGGAAAGCATGCTAGCATGATAATTTGCTCAAACAAAGAACCCAAACTCACTTAGTAAACCCAAACGGTCATGAGGAACTATTGCTGTAAAAAAGGATCATAAATTTCAATGCTTACATGGCAAAGTCATTCACTTCTCTTAATGATTTCAAAACATAACTGTTTGTTGCTCTCTCATTGTAAAGCCATCACTCAAAAGAGAAGAAAAGCATAATAAATAGCAAGATAGTTATGCAAATAAGCTTCAATTGCTAGATTAAATTAAACTGATATTTAACACACAACTCCCTTCTAATATAATTGAATCTTTTATTTGAGAATGGTTGCTGGTGTTTGGTGCTTCCAAATTATAATTCCACATCTCCCTTGCAAGAATCATAACAAAAAGTTTCTTTACTTCAGTATGTTTTATGCACTAGTGTTGTATTGGTTACTTGTGAGACTAATGGCACTGTATCATTGCAAGAAATCGAACTCTTACATAGTTTCAATTGCAAACCAAATAATTTACATCATTCAATATGGGCAATGAACATTCAGCCGCAATATACTCAACCTTGATTGCAAATAGTACAACTAAACTCTGTTACCTGCTTAACCATAAGTGCACCACTTAAGAACTAACAAGTGTGATATTCTATTGCTATCAACTTTGGATTCAACAGAATTAAATTCCTGGTGAAAGCCTCAAAGTTATGGAGATACGGAAACCCTATGAGCACCATTAAGATTTTTAAATTTGTTTGATGACTGTATTGAAAGTTACACACAAACAGTGAACATAAAAGATAATTCACGTAAGACGATGGTATAATTTTTAATCAACGAATTTGCTAATAAGATCTGTCTAATAAAGTGTTAAGGATCATGAGGGTATGTTTCTTTGCCTTTGAAAGAACCAAGTTTGAACCATTCGATACCTCTAGTATTGCGAATATATATACACAAAAATTTTCAACTTGAGCGATATGCATGAATTAAAAAAAATCAAAACAAATATTCCGTTCATCATTAATCACTACTACTACATGGAAGGACACTCGAAAGGGCGATGCCAAAAAGATGGCTTAAACAGAAACTCTACCGCAACAGAATACAGAATTAACAGAGTTTAACAGTAGCAATTCACTGCCGAAACAAATATGGTTGATTAAAACGTAGCAGAAACTGCGCTGCGGCCCTCTTCTTGGGCACAGCTTGGGTTCCTTCCCTGAAGCTGCTCTTGAACCTATGTGGCACATGGCAGGAATACCTCATCCTTCCGGTACCGGTGGTCTTCCTCCTGATTGCCTTGATGCTCCAGTTATATTTCCGTATGCGAGCAGCTGGATAACCAAAGGACGCGCAGGTGCTATTCCGGAGGTGGAAGCTCCTCCGGCTTCACCTCACGCATAGCGTGTGAGTTTTGTTTCTTCGCTTACCAAACGATCCTGTACCTTTACCGATTGCGCGCCATCGAAGGAGAAAACCCTAGATGTTTTATATATATATATATATATATATGTTACAATATCCTAAATGTAAAATTCAAAAACCAATAGAAGGACCTAATGTATATTCTAAAAGGTTCACTCAATATAAAAACAGAACAACAAAATAAAACAAACAAACAGATAAACATACAGAAATAAATAATCTTCTCAGGTTACACATAGAAAGCAAAATTGGGAGGACATAGAATAAACCAGCAACATCAAATAAATAAATAAGTTAATCTCAAAAAACTCTTCAAATAATCAAAAGGAGCCACCAAACAATAGCCATCCATCAAACAACCAACAGCTCCCCACACTAAGCCAAAGAATATCAACAAATTGCAATCTCAGAACACTTTAACAAAAGGCAACCAAACCAAACTCAGCCAAAACACAACAGAAACAACCAGCTCCAGAAAAAAGAGAGCTAGCTCCAAACCTTCTCAGCATTAGCCCAACCAATCTTTAAGTTCAAGCAAAAATTAAAGAGGTAGAAAATAGGGAACATTTAAGTTCAACCAATCTTTTCTTTAAAATCCATCACATTAATGTTCCTCCAAGTAAACCATTTTACATTAAATGCGTTAATAATAGATATAACATCAGCATGAATGGCATTAACAATTCTATTAGGCGCAAAGGAATTTTAGAATACTTGGCTTGATTTCTAGTATTCCAAAGATGCCATAAATCATAAGCATCAAGAAGATTTCTAATGAATAATTTTTTTGATTTATGAGAAGGCCAGCGAATTACAATATCCCTCACGTTATCAAAAAGGATAATATCAATATTTAAAGCAACCTTCTTCCAAACAGTACGGCTAACATGATTATTAATGTATATATGATTGATAGATTCAACTTCCTCACGATAAAGGCATTTGGAGGCTAAAGAGTAACCCATTTTTTGCATAATATTATCAGCACTAATAAAATTATTCATCAATCTCCAAAGAAAAATGCTAATTATATTAGAAATGCAATTATGTCAGATCCATATGGGGAATGAGGGATTAGCATGAGTCTTACAGCAATGCCAAAGCTTCAATAAATTAATAATTGAGTTCTCACATAAAATAGAATTATCCTTTTTAATAGGATTCGGAATCAGGAAAAGAGAACTAATTGAGAGAATAACCTCAGCCGGGAGAGAGTGATTGAGCAAAGAGAAGTTCCAGCTATAGTCATGAGGAAAACACTCACCTAAAGTTAATTTAGGATTTTTGATCCTGCCTCGAGTGAGCAAAGCAACAATACCCAAAGGGCTCCAACTATCAAACCAGAAAGAGGAAGAATATTCAAGATCAACCCACACAATGGTCTCTTCAATAAGGATTTTATGATTTAACATTCTTCTCCAGGTAAAGGAGTTATTGATTTTAGTACGAGTTTGATAGGGATGGGTGGTAGTACATTATTTAGCGTTGAGGATTTAACCCAAATAGAATTAGAAGTACATAATTTCAAATTGTATAGGAATAAGCTTTATAAAGCGAGTCAAGACATCTAGATCCCATACTACCTTCATTTAGGGAAACATTAAACGATCTCATGAGCACCAAATAGTTCTAGAGCTTTGACCATGACTCCATAGGAATTTAATAAAGATAGATTTGATCTTATTAATGATACAATGGGCAGGGGAAAAAACTTCCAACTAAAAAAGAGAAATAATATTGAGAACATATTTTAGAAGAGTGAGCCTGTCGCATTGGGAAAGATATTTATGCTCCCAACCATGAAATCTCTTTAAAATAGAATCCATAAGATCTTTATTGATATCATTTTGATTATAACCAGCAAAAATAGGGATCCCAAGATAGGTTAAGAAAATCTTACCTAGTGTAACGACCAAAGTCGTTACTTTGCAAATTAGGTTAAAACCCGCCTTAGAAATCAGGATCTTGGGGAATTTCAAATTATGGCAAACAAAAATACCATAAGTAAGATTTATTTTTAAGATCAAAGTGCCCTAGTTTTGAAGAAATCCGAATAACGGAAGCTCCCGTTTTATTTCCTGAATTATTTAAATTATAAAAACCTTAAACATTGAAATACATGCCTAATTCATCATTTTCAATGTCATTATGATCAGTATACTATTTAAAAGCTGCTCGAGAATTTTCATCAAATTCTGAGCGTCGGTTTGATTGTGGTTAATTTTCGAAGCTCTTAAATTCAAAAATTAATATAAAATAAAATATTATTCCGAATAAAATTTTTTTGACGCGAGGGTGTTCATAATATCATAACACATCTCGGTGTCGAGTTTCGTTGTATTTGGACACCAAACGACGGAAAAATACAATTAATTTAAGTTTAAGTAGTTTTAATGAATTTCCTTTTAAAATTCCCTTTCGCCCCACCCTTCTCCCGATGACAGCATGCGGAATCACCCATCTTACGGCAGTTAAAGCCTTAAATGGCCAATTAAAGACCCCATTATCTTCTTATCCTACCCCTCTTACCCCATCCCTCCTCCTCTCTATTAAAACCCCCTCCTTTCCCTCCTTCTCCTCCCCACACAACCTTTTCTTCCTCTCCCAACTGCCAATAGCTGTAACTCCCAGCTCCTCCTCAGCCCCACAGCCCTCTTCCCTCGGCCTCAAAGGAGTAGCAGCCCCTCCTCCTCAGCTGCCAGCCCTCTTCCCTCAACCTCACAGCAGCAACAGCCCCTCCTCCTCAGCTGCCATCCCTCCCCCTCAGCCATATAGCAGCAGCAAGCTACCAGCCCTCCTCCTCTTTAGCTGCCAGTTCTCCTCCCTCAGCCTCACAATAGCAGCAGCCCCTCCTCTTCAGCTGCCAGCCCTCCTCCCTCAACCTCACAGCAGCAGCAGCCCCTCATCCTCAGTTGCCAGGCCTCCCTCTCAGCCATACAACAGTAGCAAGATGCTAGCCCTCCTCCTCTTCAGCTGCCAGCCATCTTCTCTCAGCCTCACAGCAGCCGACAGCCCCCTGCCAAGCCTCCAGCAACCTCTCCTTCTCCCACAGCCAGCAGCTCCCTCCCTTATCCTCTCAAACAGCAAGCTCCCAGCCCCTACCAGCTCCACATTCCAGCCAGCAGCCCCTTGCCAAGCCTCCAACAACCTCACTTTCTCCCACAGATAGCAGCTCCCTCCCTTCTCCTCTCAAACAGCAAGCTCCCAGCCCCAACCAGCTCCCCATTCCCAGCCGGCAGCCCCCTGCCAAGCCTCCAGCAACCTCTCCCTCTCCCACAGCAGCATCCCTCCTTCTCCTCTCCAAATAGCAGGCCTTCCTCCCTCTTTTCCCCACACAGCAGCCCCCATTCTCCTCTACAACAACAGTCCTCTCCTCCTCTCAGCCCTACAACACCAGCCATCTTCTCCTCAGCCCCTACCAGCAGCCCCACAGCTCTCCTCTAGCCACCAGCCTTCTTTTATTTTTCAAGCAAATCCTAATCTAAGGTAAGAAATGAAATTTTTCCTTTTGTGCTTAATCATAAGTATGATAATAATAAATAATAGTACTAAACATCTCAACTATATTATTCATATTATCATAATGGATAACAGTGAAAATGTAAATAAAGATGTTTATTATATTTCTAATTAATCAATTTAATTCTACTTTTATTCTTTCATAACATTAATATAATAAGATTACATAAAATGACTAAATAGGACTTATATCATTATGAGAATATGAAAGAATAAAGACAAGAAAGAAGAATGTAAGTCCTTAAAAAGAAATAATATTCCTTAAATTATTAGCTAAATATTAAAATATCAGAAATTTAAAATGCAGATTGAGCAAACTGTCATCCAAACTTAAAGGACAAAAAGTACCAGTATATGACAAGTATTATATTTTGTATTGTTACTACTGCTTAACTGTTAATTGCTTTGAGCCAAAATTTCAATTTGAAGCTTGGTTGGTTGTTCAGAACCAACGTGACAATATTCGTTGCTAGTTACTGGAAAAATGACATCAGTAACAACATTCGTGGCTAATTACTGGAAAGAAGACATCAGTAATAGCATTCATGGCCAGTTACTGGAAAAATGATATCAGTAACGATATTCGTGACTAATTACCAAAAAAATGACATCATTAATAGTATTCGTGGGTTGTTACTGGAAAGAAGACATCAGTAACAATATTCGTGGCAGGTTACTGGAAAAATGACATCAATAACCTACATTTTTGTGCTAATATCTTTTGCAGGAAATAAATTATTTCATTTGCGCTTTTACCTTAATATTTTTCCTGCATCTCTTTCACAAATCGCATCTCTGCTATTATAAAATGTAATACAACATTGATTATTATGGCACTTAGAGTACTCTTTAATTACTGGGAATTCCAATCCCGATATTATTTGTTGTACAATACCATGTCAAGTACTTTTGGAAGAGCTTAAACAAGAACCATAATACTTAAAATTTTCAATCTGCAAATGAATCTACGATGACGCTATTTTTGCTTATATTTTATATTATATTTATGTTTTGCTTTTGTACGAGGAGTACTGTAACAACCCAAGGTTATTACCTAGCTTGAATTTAGCCTAATCGTATCATAATTATCATTCCATTAAGTTTATCTAGTCATTAGAACCAAATCCTGAAGGTTTAGAGTAATTCGGAGCCCAATCGATTATTTTGGAATATTTTAAGATTTAATTAATTAGAAAATTGAGGTATTTATTTTGACATCAAAATTGAAATTCGACTTCGCCATTATGATCGTCACCCCCAAATTAGCTAGGGGTGATGTTTTTGACGCATTTGGAAGTCGTTGGATTTTCGTGAATATTTAAATATAATTAAATACCCCAAAAATTAGCATAATTAAATAATCGTTGGAATCAAAATCCGAATTCGTCGTTGAATTTCTCACCCTCAAATTAGCTAGGGGTGAATTTTTGAAAATTTTTGGAGCACGTTTCAAAAATTCAAATTTTTGAATAATTAGAGAAAATAAATAAGGGATTATCTAGACCTAAATTTGCAAATTCCTCTATATTCTATTGCTTTAGCTGTCCGCCCTCACCTCATTCGGCGCCCCCATGCCCTTGGGCTGAATCATGATGGCCCCTACTCCTCCCTCTCCCTAGGCTCATCATTCCTTCTCCTCCTTTAAAAAGGAGCTAAAGCTCCTTCTTCATCTTCATTTGGCGAAGCTGCAGCTCTCCCCTCTAAATTCTTGGAGAAATCAGAGTATCCCCTTCCTCCTCTTCTTGCAAGGACTAAAGTACCCGTTTGCTCACTCTCCTTATACTCGTTTGCTCCTCTCATTTGTCTTCTTCATATTGCTACTATACTTGTTTGTAGCTCTAGAAACTCATGATAGAGTAAGGAAGCCATTAAGGCTCATTGAAGCTTCTCATTTTTGTGAAAAATGCATGCTCTGTTTTCATCCATTTTGTATACCCTGTCCTTTATCCATATTTTTCATTTAGCTAGAATGCTTCGTTTGTGCTAATTTTGGTGTCAATAGAATGGTATCGGAAAGATTTTTCCACTGATATATGGCACCGCTCATGGAATGCTCTGGATTGGGAGTATTTGAGCTCGAAAGTAGGCATTACAGGTTTCGTCCTGGTGAAATCGCCATCTGGCGCTGCAGCGCCCAAAGTTGCAAAATGGGCCACTGCAACGCGCTATGGAATGCTGCAGCGGGCTGCAGTGGCATTTCGAGAAAATCTTAGGAAGTCAATTAAACGACTAATTGAATAGTAAAAATCGCAAATGGACCGCTGTAGTGCGCTGTAGTGGGCTGTAACGGAATTTCGAAAAAAAAAAACTTTATGAAATATGAAAATTAAATTAATTGAATAGTATTTTCGTAAGTTGGACCGCTGCAGCACGCCATAGCGTGCCACAGCGGGCCGCATCGCTAAGAGCGCCACAGCGCGCTGCAGCGCTAAAACCGCCACAATGCACTGCTGCGGCAGAAGCGCCACAGCGCGCTGGAGCGCCCAAAATTGCAAAACTGCCCAATTTTAGCTGAAATGGCCAAAACTTCACTGTTTTTGCATTTTAAGGTCCCTAAGACCCTGTGGGACTAAATAATATCAAATTTAAACCTATTTTAGTTAAAATTGAATATTGCATAAAATTATATATGTAAATTCAGTTTGAAATTTTATCATCTTTATCAAGTGCTCAAAACTTATCATAAATTTTAATTGTATTATGTCAATTGCTAGATAATAGAGTCCTTAGAAGTTTGTATGGAATAGGTATAATCTTAACAACTTAATGGCATGAAACATAAATCTTTTAGAATTGTAATCAAGTGCTAACCCCTTTGCTTTGATTTAGAATTTAGTTAGCTTTAATTACCTTTTTATTCTATGTTATCTTTATATTTAGATGCTTTCATGATATTAGGATGTATATTAGAAAACTCTAAATATCTATTTGGACACCTAATCATGTGTAAATGACATTAAACTATAATTAAACATAAAAATCTTGCTAACTTGATTAAGTAGATGATACTTAATCTAAACCAAAAGTTTGACATCAATAATACACTAATAATACATTGATTTGTCATTGACCTATAAATTAACCTTTGGCCTTAATGGTAGAAAGGTTAGGGGTTAAACCCTAACTTATCTTGATTAAGATCTAAACCTTCACTTACTCAATTAATTTGATTGAAATATAATTTAATTAACATTGTTCCAATAATACCTATGATTTGATATTGATCTTAAATCATTGAATTAGAAGTGCTAAGGTTAATATTGAATATGTGTGATTGAATCATCTGAATCTAAACTTTAGATCTTTGATTTTCTCTTATATAAGACCATTAATATAAAATAGATAATAAAATTGTAATGATTTATGAAATGATCTAACTCTAATAAGATCTTTGATTTTACCCCATAATTATAGAATTGAATAGGATCAGATAAATTTTAATCATCTGATCTGACCACTTAAATGTTAGCTTAAGAAGTAGAAAAGTAAGATCTCAAGGGTCTTGATATAGGATCGTTATTGAAATGTTTGAAGACCTTAATTATTGATACCTTGAGGTAGGAAGAGCTTTTATAACTTTTTGAGGTAAAAAGTTAGATGATCATCATTCATAACTTTAGAAGTTAAACTTGATTCCTTGTGGTAGGAATCACCTAAAGTACTTAAAATTGGACTTATTCCTTGTGGTAGCAACCTACATTGAGTGATCTTTTGATCATACCCTTGGAGCCTTGTGTAGGACTCACCCATATGGAGTAAGGATTAATAGCTTTGATAAATCCTTATTGATTAATTAGAATTGTTTAAACATAGATTATTGGTTGGTGTAGTATAGCATACCCATAGTACTAGATTCCTTTAGTAGTATTCAAGATTGGTTGATTCACTCCAATGTGGATTTATGATCAGGTGCTATCCCGAGGGATTAGATGAATATAGTCATTTTAGAGTAAATCTTCCAAGACTAAGAGTGTTATAAATAGGGACTCATCCCTTAGTTTGATTAAAATACAAATCGCCTTCGGGTGATGCCTCCTAGCGAAGATCGCTTCAATAGGTGTGACTTAAATAAATTAAGTAATTTGAGTCACCTTATTTAGGACACTAAGTGTGATTGTGAGTTGGGATCTTAATAGCTTAGCTTGAGATACAAATTGCCATCGGGTGATGCCTCCTATCAAAGATCGCTTTGTTAGTGTGGCTTAATCAAACTAAATATTAAGAACCACCTTTCTTACAAACGTGCTAAATATGTGTATACAATAATCCCATATAATGATTTTTAAGTAAATTCTCAACTTTAACCAATTAGCGAATTAGAATTTAGGAGTCAGAATCATTTTAGCAAGATTCAGCACAATGGAGACCTTGAATTTATTATCAGATTTCTAAGCATATTTTTGGATTTACCTCATATAGATTAGAAGCATGAGCATGAGCATAAGCATGATGTTGATTATTGGTGATGACATATGAGTATTAATGATGATTTATGGGTTACAGAATGTTACATACATTGACTGGGGAATTTCAGGATGCATCGACATCGCAGTTCCCAACTGGATGTATGTATACATTGGACCGTACGACTCATAACAGTTCAGTGATATTTTGGTTGCATATCAGTATCATACAGTATTGTGGCATATTCAGATGCGCAATTTCAGTGACATACATCATAATTTTACGTATGATTACTTAGCTTCAGATTCATTACTATTTTGGTTTATTTTCAGTATTCAGTTTACAGTTTAATTTTACCTTACTTTACTTCAGTGTTGTATAGTTTTATATAGTTTTATGCTTTCAGTTATCTTTATAGTCTTTCTACAGATTTAATTACGTTATGTAAATAATAAATGAATAACTAGAACTATTTATACTAATTTCGATGTGTTAGACTTAGATAAGTCTAACAATCTAAGTCTAACATGGGGTACTTTTGGGATCTGGTAATTTGCTAGACCCTGAGAATATATTGAGCCAAGTTAGGAGGATACCCAGGAGATTCAGGAGGAGCCAGTGGAGCACTAGTGGACTCTCCTCCAGTTCTACTACTTTTTTGCTTAGCTTATTTTCAGTTCGGTACTTAGCTCTATGTCTGTTATTCAGTAAATATTTGTAATAATTCTGGATGTATTTTCTTTTCTTTTCTGAGATGAATATTTTCATACAGCTTTTGTGATGATTGTTTCTGGATGTTTGCTTTAATCTTCCGCACTCTGTTATATACTACTTATACTTAGTATTGTGATGTGATCAGCATACTGGAAGTGTTGATATCTTATGCAAATATTAGATTCTTCATGTTGTATTCTAAATCTAATGTATGTATTTGTCTAATACTTATGATAAGGATACTATTCTTATCTTAAGTATTAGCTCTCAACCCTCCTTAAGATTGAGTCAGCAGCCCTTTAGAGTAGTTTGGTTTTCAGCTACTTCGGGGAGACGGGAAATTCCTCCCCGAGTGGCGCGCCGCTCCGCCGCCGAAATTGATTATCACTGTCCCTTTTGAGCGTGGTGACGGGGCGGGGCGCTACAAGTACGATGTCAGATCTTGTAATATGAAGTTTGAAATAAATGAGAAATGTCTTATATTTTTATATGTGTCTATTTTCTTTCATTACTCAATATGATCCTGCGGTAAGTGAATACCCGATGTCAGAATGGTTTCCGCTAAACTAGCATCGGGCCATCACACCTAGCTTGAAATTTAAAATCTTTATTATCTAATCAATATTCCTAGTAGAAGCAGATTTTTTAATGAAGAAGGATTTATTATAATTGATATTTAAGCTAAAAACTCTCTCCCAGCTAGAAAGCAAATTTTTCTGTTTCTTGATATTAATAATGTTACCATTAGTAAAAGTGATCAGATAATTAGCATAAGTTAGATGATAGATCAGAACTTTGCCACCCACTTTATAGTACAAATTGGAGTCCTTAGAAAACAGGAGGTTAATGTAATAAAACCAATAATTCATAGCTAAAATAAATAAAATGGGGGAGATCGAATCACCTTGTCTAATCCCTCTTTCGGGCTCAAAAAAACCAGAAAACTGATCATTTATGAGAACCGAGAACCAATTTTTGCTAATATAGTTTATGATTTTAGTGATGAAACTATTGTTAAAGCCATAGGCATTAAGCATCAAAGTGAGGAAACTCTAACTGATTTTGTCAAAAGCTTTCGCAAGATCAAGTTTGATGATAAGATTATCGACACGACTTTTGTTCTTGAGGCTATGAAATAGCTCTTGGGTGGCAATAATGATATCCTGAATTTGACGAGCATGAACAAAACCAGATTGGTTGGGTAATATGATAGAAGGTAGCAAACTTTGAAGTATTTTGGTTAAGATTTTAGAGATAGTCTTATTCAAAGTGGTACAGAAGCTAATGGGATGAAGTATAGAGCACCAATTGGCCTTATCCTTTTTAGGGATGAGAGAAATCATAGTATGCAAAAAAAAAAACTAGGTAAGAGAATATCACAAAAGAATTCTTTGACACTGTTACAAACATATAGATTAATAATGTCCAAAATTTACAAAATAATTCAATTGGAAAGCGATCCAAACCAGGACACTTATTATTTTTGAGATCTTTAACCACATCCCAAATCTCATCATTAGAAGGCATGCGATTAAGCATACAATTTTAAGCCATAGAGATTTGGTAACCATTGAAGTTGAAATTGGAGAGATCAGAGAGGTTGCAAGGAGAAGAAAAAACATCTTTAAAAAAGTTAATAACAGAATCTTGCATATCAGCACTATTAGTGAGCTTAGATCTCGTAAGAGTAAGAATCTCACTAATATTATTAGTATGTCTTCTCTTATTGACATAATTATAATAAAAAGCAATATTTCTTTTTCCTTCCAATTTCCAATTTAAACTACATTTTTGCTTCTAGAAAATTTCAATGTCATTATGCTTTGAATAAGAGAAGCTATACCTTTATTAACAACAATCTTATTATCATCAGAGGGTTGAGCTTCAAACATTGATTCAAGCAAATTTACCAAATTTTCCTGTTGTTCCAAGTTATTAAAAATATTACCTAAAGAGCTTTTGTTTCAATTGCTTAGGTCCTTTCCAAGTTTATTAAACTTTTCAACTAAATGAAGAAGGCCAAAAGAACCATAATGAGCATTCCAAACCGAATTAACAATGTCAAAGCAATCTTCTATGTTTAGCTAAAATAATTGGAATCTGAAATATTTTGGAAAGGATGTGGCATTTATCTGAGAGGACAAAACAATGGGTTTATGGTTGGAGGTAGTGGAGTTCAGAGAGAAATTTTTGTAGTTGCTGAAAGTGTTACACCATATATTGTTAATGAAAAAATGATTAAACCTAGCAAACTTCCTTCTGCTATTCCAAGTGAAAGGCACTCCAGAATATTTAAATCATCAAGACCACAATAAAGAATAGTATAGCTAAAATCATAAGAGGAGTCAGCATGGTTTGATTTATAACTTTGTACTCGTTAGCATGGAGCACCGCATTGAAGTCACCACTGACAACCCAAGGTAAAGAAGACTGGGCACATGATTTAAGAAAATCCCAAAGGAGTAACCTGTCCAATCTGCCATTGTTTGCATGCGCAAAAGTAGCAAAAAATTGCAAGTTGGGATTATAAAACTTCATGTGGATATCTTGGTTGCATTGAGAGAAAACTTCAATATCCTACAAATCATACCAAAAAACCTAAATATGATTGGAGAAGGAAGTAATTTCATTATTAAAATTGGCAAATTTACTTAAAGCATCAATGGAATCAGCTTTGATATTAGGTTCAAAAATGGCATCCAAATTGATTTTATTATCTCTAATTATATATTTATATCTATTTTTGGACGAGACATTACCAATGCCTCTGATATTCCAACAAAGAATATTCACAATTAAATAGTAGATGGACCCCTTGGGACCATCTGATGATTATCATTAGATAAAATAGAATCATGTTCTAAGGACATCAGCAAGTTGAACTTGTTTTGAATGAGAACATCATCATTATTTTTCTTATTGGTAGGATGGTTTCTTAATTTTTCTTTGTATGGTTGTTAGGTTTCCTAGAAGCCTTAGCATTATTTTATTTAGGAATAGAATCAATAGTTTTAAAAGAGTCTAAGTTTCTTTTATCAAAGGTGCTTAAATCAAGAGCCATGGAAGATTCCATAGAGGAGTAATCCTCAAAAAAGCAACAATAACAATATTGTTGTGGGCCCCGCCCCTCAACCCACAAGATTAGACTGAATGGGAGGTGTGCCACTCTGGCAAATCTCTCATTTATCATTTGATTATGTATAATCTACAATCCACTAATAAAGGGGGGATATGCTCAGAATACATACAACATAAATCAATCACTAAGTAAACACAACTCAGAGTGCGAAAGCAAAGTAAAGTAAATAGTACATCTAATTTACAATAATAAGTAAGGAAAGTACAACATATAGCTCAGAATAAATAGTACAGTAAAGAAAAATACAATATAAAGGTACTTGTATTATTACAATATTTTAAATAAGTTTAATAAAATAATAGAGCAATCTCTCATCATCATAATAAATAAAAAGGACTAAGCAACTTCTACTTCACCCAGTTGCTCCTTTTCTAAGAAAGGCTCCTCTCCTTCTGGCACAAGCTCCTCAAAATAATCTGATTCTAATATTGTTGGTTTCACAATGCCAGGGCCCTAGCAAACAAAAGAAAAATCTTAATAAATAATTGTCTAAATATATTTTAGGTTGATAAATTTTTATGAATTTATTAATGTCACCATTTACTTAGACTAAATAAGTAAGCTAGCATGAGAGTAACAAGCATACAATGGAGGTGGTAAGTCATAAATAACAACATTTATAATTAAATAACTATGTAGAAAAAGACATATCTCAAAAATAATTTGACTGTGATATGTATAATAAACAATAATAAAATTTAGAATCTAATAATATACGAGTAGGCGGGTAAAGTAAAGTTGACTGAAATTAAATACAATAGTAAAATAGTAAGTAGTAAACAGTAAATAGTATCAGGTATGTACAAACTACCATATCAAAATTTAGCCAATCAGGCCACAGTAACATTCTCAAAGCCTTTCTGGGTTAGGGCATAACATAACTGAACAGGCGGGATTGATGAGATAGTAAATAAAAATGCAGTAAGTTTTAATTATTTTACTTTGCTCCTGTGAATTTGTTCAAAAGCAGCTAATGAGTTAAGCAGCTCTACAAGACTATATAGGTTCCAAACTTAACACAACACTCCTCAATGAGTAATGCAAAGTTATCCTATATTTTTCCTTACCCCTATCAATTAAGGTAAATGTGCACCAAAATCAACCTGAATACTGAACCCAATGTAAATGTTGTCCTAATTATTCAAAGTTTTTATTTTATGCAATAATGTTGTCTAAGGTAATGGAATAAAATACAAGAAATGCGTAAGCACAAATAATCAATAGTGAGCAAGGGACTCTACTACATATGGTGACACTGTTGTTATCTAATTAACCATTACAACTATTCTAAGTTACACAAGTTCAGGATCTCCAATTTCTACTATCGAGTGTAGCTTAGAAGCATGACCTTATAAGTTAAAAGCAATTAGAATTGATCAAGTTCTAATTTAATTCAATCAGAACAAACTACAAGTTAAATAAGAAATCATCATGTCATAGTTAATGAGTTTAGACATTCTAAGCTAAGATTTGATCAATATATATTAAACTAGAGGTTATAGATAAAACACCATGAATTGGAGTTAATCACATAATTCAAAGGTAAGACGTAAGGACTAAATTTTAAGTATAAATATAAATTAATAATTAAAGCAAATCCTATTAAGTATAATCAAGCTTAATATGATGATTCTCTGATTCTTAATATAAGGTCGAAAGATAAAATAATCAGAATTAAATTATAAAAATCTAAAAACTAGTAAAACAAAGGTTTCATTTATTTAATAACTCACTTTATATAATGAATGAAGTCTAACCTTAGATCTACTCCTAGTTTTAGGGAAAGGTTCTATAGTGAAGTGCTGAAATCTTAATGAGTTCTTTAAGAAATGACTTAGGGAGATTTAAGATTTGAGAAAGTTGATTGAATTTATTTTTATTCACTATTTTTATCCAATTAAAAAAGTGAATGTTGGATTTTATCTAAGAGAGGGACATTCTCCTTACTTAGGGATTTTTAAGCCTTAAATTGAGATATTTGACAAGTAATTCAAATTATGAGATTTAAGACTTAAATTGATTCTAAATCAGTTTTATTACTGATTTTAATGATCTAAATAGTATTTTAGAGGTTAAGGGCACTTAACTTAAATTTTGGGCAAAATGACTATTTTGCCCCTACCTAAGGGTCCAAGAAGCTACTTTTTAATTTAGGATTCCAAATTAGATTTTCTTGACACCAAATGATTCCTTATTGTCTAACATGAAGATAGATAACAAATATACCAAATTTGGACAATAATTTGGGTCATATAAGTCTAAACTAAGGATTTTAACCTATGGGGGCATTATGGTAATTTCACTTAGTGAAGTCTAAAAATTTATATAGTTTACTAATTTTTGATATTCAAGGATTCCATAGAATCTAAGAATACTAAATTCTGATGTCTATTGGATTAGTTATGGTCAATTAAGCTCTAGGGGTATTTATGTAATTTCTAAGATTTAAGAGGGGTCAAAAATCTAACTTCTCCATTTGAGATCTAAATTCAGCAAACTCAGTGGATATAGTTTCCTATAACACACTTATTACTTTAACTAGGAGTAGATCTAATTTGGACTTCATTTGGTTAAGTTATAACATAACTAGTATTATGGATATTTTGGTCAACTTAGGGTTTATAGTAGTCAAAACCTTAATTTTATTTCAGTTTAATATTGGTGATATTTTTTTGATCTAAAGCATTTTGGATGGCCTAATTTGGAATTCAATTGACTAAGTTATGATCAATTGAAATTCTAGGGTTATAGGTGTAATTAGGGTAGGTTATAAAAGTGATTAGTCAAACTAATGATCTTACATCAAATCTAATGCCATCAGGGCAAATTAGATATTTTTTTGATTATTTTAAGACCCATATTAACTATGCTTAGGTTACTAGGTACAAAGTTATGACTATTTGAAACTTTGGAGTATTTTGATAATTTGTGTGGAGGTCCTAAAAATGTCAGTATGCTGTCTAAACATCATATGGAAAATCTAATACTATCATTAAATTTCTCTTATTTTTCTGATTAAAATGAGATATATATTCAATATATTTGAATTATTTTAAAGTTATTGTATTCTAAAGTTTTTGTATTAAATTCATTTAATTTGAATTAAATAATTTCACTATTTAAATATATAAATTAAATCAATAAACTGTTCTAAATATTAATTTTACTTAATTTACTTGATTTCTTATTTTTTTAAGTAAATAAATTAACTAAATTATTTTGCAATTCACTATTTATAATTAAGTCAAATTAATTATACATTTATTTTATAAGTTAATTAATTAAACTAAATTAATTAGTCTAATTAATTTAACTACTGCTGTTAATTAACTAAACTAAATTAAACTAACAATGCTAAATACAATTAACTAAGTAAGTTAATATAATAAATTTAACAGTAAATATATATGTATATAACTATATCTATATGTAAGTGTCTCTATAACTATAAAGATATATATCTATATACATATTTGTATATATATATATATAATATTAATTATTATGCAAGATTTGACGCACGACGAGACCCATAAAGACACGTGGAGCGACTTGGCTGGACACGACGCGGCTGCGGGGTCCACGCACGTCAGCGGGCGAGACCGTTGGACTCGCGTATGCGTCCGTAGACTAGAGCGCCACGTGGCACGTGCGGACGGTGGACACGCACGATAGGTGGTTCCTACTAGAGCCACGCACATGGCCGAAGGCGCGCGGGTCGAGCCCGGGTCGACCCCGGGCCGACTCGATGACGATCTGTCTTTCCGACAGATCGCACCGAGACTGGAAGAGAAGGGATCGCTAGGGATCGATGGTTCAGCCGTGATTCTCGCCGATTGGACTCAATCGGGTCCGATCAAAACCTAATCTACAGCATGTAATCAACGATTGAACCTAAATCTAAGCAATCAAATGAGTGGGTTGAAGGTTAGGAGGTACTTTGATTGACGGCTCACGGAAGTTCTAGGGTTCGGTTTCGGGCACAGCACTTCGAGCCAAAATACGCAAAATGGATGGGTGTTAGGTGCAAAGAAAGGTCTTAAGGAGTCCTTGACGGACCTACCAAGGTCCGGAGGGGCCAGATTGGGCAGCGGTAGAGGCCCCCTGCCGCGTGTCTGCGAGCGACACACAGCGATGCGCTTGAGGAAGGAGACGAGCCGAGAGACGGTCCGGATCAACCATCCGTTCAAACGGAGGGGGCTAATGGCGCAAGCTATTAAGGGCAGACAGTGTTAAGTATTTAACAGCAGCAGAATTAAAAATAAAATAATATAAATAATTATTTAATTTAATAACCCTTAAATATTGATTTTCTTAATTAATTTTAATTAATTAAGTGATCTCAGAAAAATCTCAAATATTCACCCCTAGCTAATTGAGAGGTGAGGATCGCAATGATGAGATCGAATTTTAGTTTTGACAAGTTTTCAATTTTCTTATTTTTCGGGTATTTAAATATTATTAAATATTCTATGAAATTTTGACTAATTCCGATTACCACCAAAACATCACTCATAGCTAATTTTGGGGCGATGAGCACAATGACGAAGTTTAATTTTTGATCTAAGATCAAAATAAATAAGTCAAATTCTAGGGTTTTTAGATTTCCTAAAAATCAAAGTTTGATCAATTTGACTCCTGATTTGAACTAGGTCTTGGTGGTGAACTCCTAATGACTTAATTAGTGCACTAAAATCAAAATTAGGACTTAGGTTAATCATAATTAACTTGAGTAATAACTCGAGTTGTTACAATTGTCCAGTTCAGTTTCAACATGAATTTCCTCAATACTGAAAGTGATACTAGTAGTATTGGGAGAGTTAATAAAAGTATCAACTTCATCAGAATTAGTAATAAAATTAGAGTAATCAATGTTATCACCAACAATAAAAGCATCATAAGTTTCCTTAGAGATAACATAATTAGCATAATGATGAGAGACATTATTGACAGTAAGATTTGAAGCATTAATGGAAACAACAAACTCATTTTTATCATGTAAAGTGTAGTCAAATGAAGTTGAAACAATATCTTCACTAGGATAATCATTAACACAAGTAGTAGCAATGAGCATAACATCGCTGTCAATCAAAGTATTATATTTAACAGCATGAAGTTGTAGTGCCCAACCCTGTCGCCGCGCGCAAAAGAGACAGTTATAATCAATTTCGGCGGCGGAGCGGCGCGCCACTCGGGGAGGAATAACTCGTCTCCCCGAAATAGCTGAAAACCGAACCTCTCTGAAGGGCTGCTGGCTCAACCCCAATGAGAGTTGAGAGCTAATACTTAAGATAAGAATAATATCCTTATCTTAAGTATTAGATTAATACATACATTGGATTTATAATACAATAAAAATCTAATATATACATAAAATAACAACATTTTCACTATACTGATCATATCACAATACTAAGTATAAGTAGTATATAACAGAGTGCGGAAGCTTAAAGCAAACATCCAGAAATATTCATCACAGAAGCTGTATAAAAACATTCGTCTCAAAAAAGAAAAGAAAATACATACAGAATTATTACAAACATTTATTGAATAACAGGCATAGAGCTAAGTACTAAACTGAAATTCTAAGTAAAAAAATAGTAAAACTGGAAGATAATTCACTAGTGCTCCACGGGTTCCTCCTAAATCTCCTAGGTGTCCTCCTGACCTGGCTCAATATACTGCTCGAGATTTCGCAGATTGTCGGGTCCCAAAAGTACCCCGTGTTAGACAATAAGTCTAACACATCGAAACTAATCTAACCATTTTAGTTATTTATTTAACATTTATATAATGTAATTAAACCTGCAAAATCACTGTAAAGATAACTGAAAGCGTAAAACTATATAAAACTGCACAAGATTGAAGTAAAATAAAACGAAGCTGAACTATACTTAATACTGAAAGTAAACCAAAATAGTAATGAATCTGAAACTGAGTAATCATATGTAAACCTATACTGTATGTCACTGAAATTACGCATCTAAATATACCATAACACTATATGCTACTGATATGCGATCAAAATATCACTGAACTGCTATGAGTAGTACGGTCCAATGTATACATACATCCAATTGAGAATATTGCTTACTGATGATGCTGATGCATCCTGAAATTCCCCAATCAATATATGTAATATTCTATAACTCATAAATTATTACTGATACTCATACATCATTCCGATACTCATACATCATGCTTATGCTCATTCTCATGCTTCTAACTACATGAGATAAATCCAAAAATGTTTTATAATCTGATAATGAATTCAATGTCTCTATTGTGCAGAATCCTGCTAAAATGATTCTGACTCCTAAAAATCTAACTTCGATATTGGTTAAACTTGAGAGTTTACTTGAAAATCATTATGTAGGATGATTATATACACACATTTAGCATGTTTGCAAGAAAGATGGATTTAACCCTTAACTTGTTTAAACTGCACTTATCGAAAGGCACTACGATATGAGGCAAAACTCGGTCACAATTTATATATGAAGCTAAGCCGTTAAATATCTTAATTACAAGTATACTTAGTGTTCTATGCAAAGTGAGTTAAGATACTTAGTTTGCTTAAACTGCACTTATCGAAGCGCACTACGATAAGAGGCAAAATCCGATCGCAGCTTATATCTCAAACTAAGGATCTTATTCACTAATTGTAACACTATTAGTCTTTGAAGATTTACTCTATCGGGACTGTATTTGTCTAATCCCTCATGATAGCACCTGGTCATAAGTCCACATTGGAGTGAATTAACCAATCCTAAATACTACTGAAGTAATCCAGTAATATGGGTATACCCTACTATACCCAATCAATAATCTGAGTTTAGAAGATTCTATTTAATCAATAAGGATTTATTAAATCTATTAATCCTTACTCTAAGTAGGTGTATCCTACACAAGGCTCCAAGGATGTGATCAAAGGATCACTCAATATAGGTTGCTACTATAAGAAATAAGTCATATTATAAGTACTTCAGGTGATTCCTACCACAAGGTATCAAGTTCAACTTCTAAGGTTATGAAGGATCATCTAAGTTTCTACCTCAAAGAGTTACAAAAGCTCTTCCTACCTCAAGGTATCAATAATTAAGGTTCTTAAACATTTCAAGAATGATCCTAAAGCAAGACCCTTAAAATCTCACTTTTATACTTCTTAAGGTTTACTTGTTAGACTTAGGTTAAAGTGATTAGATCAGATGATTAAAATTTATTTGATCCTTTTATATTCTACAATCATAGGATGAAATCAAAGATCTTATTAGAGTTAGATCATTTCATAAATCATTATAATTTTATTATCTATTTTATGCTAATGGTTTTATATAAGAGAAAATCAAAGATCTAAAGTTTAAATTCAGATGATTCAATCACACATATTTAATATTAACCTTAGAACTTCTAATTCAATGATTTAAGATCAATATCAAATCATATACATTATTAGGATAATGTCAATTAATTATTTTTCAATCAAGTTAATTGATTAAGTGATTAAGGTTTAGATCTTAATCATAATAAGTTAGGGTTTAACCCCTAACCCTTTTATCATTAAGACCAAAGGTTAATTTATAGGTCAATGACAAATCAATGTGTTATTAGTATATTATTGATGTCAAGCTTTGGGTTTAGATTAAGTATCATATACTTAATCAAGTTAGCAAGATTCTTATATTTAATTATAGTTTAATGTCAATTATACACAATTAGGTGTCCAAATAAAAGTTTAAGTTCTCTAACATACATCCTAGAATCATATAAGCATAAAAATGAAAAGATGACATAAAATAAAAGGTAATTAATACTAATCAAATTCTAAATCAAAGCAAAAAGATTAGTATTTGATTATAAATCTAAAAGACTTAGGTTTCATACCTTTTTGGTTATCAAGGTATACCTATTTAATACAAGCATTTAAGATTATGTCACTTAGCTTTTGGCATATCAATACATTTAAGGAACATAGTAGGTTTTGAGAACTTTAAGAATGGCAAAGTTTTTAATTTTAATTTCAATATAGAATTTTATGCAATACTCACTTAATATTATTTAGTCCCACTAGGGTCTTAGGGACCTTAAAATATAAAAATAGTGAAGGTTTGGCCATTTTAGTCAAAACTGGGCAGTTTTACAAGAAATTCTGGGCATTTTGTAAATTTGGGCGCTGCAGCGCGCGGTAGCGCTTTTTGGCGGCAGCGCGCTGTAGCGCTTTTAGTTGTTTTTTAATTGATTTTCTTATTTTAATTGAACCATATTAGGGACCAATATTGAGTATGTCATTACATTAATTATGGAAATTCTTACCAAACACATTCAAGTGGTGCTTTAGTACATGTTGTTTGCAGAAAATATCGTTCGCAGTAGATACAACCGCAAAACGTGAAATTAAATCGACCCAACAAATCATGCTCTAGTTAAACCCAAGAATGACTCAACCCAAAATATCAAACTCATATTATAAACTCGACCGACTCTAACACACTTGACCCAAACATGACACAAATACATAAGTATTATAATTGTGGTTAAGCATTTTAATCTAAACACAACCCATTCCGACTCAAAACCAACCTACTTTGACCCAAATAATTAATAAACGAGTCAAACTTGATCAGATAAGAATTTATGAGTCAGCCTAACTCAAAACCTATACAAGCCAATTTATGTTCAACTCCCACCCAACCTGAATATCATTTAGTTAAACTCAATCACTTTCTTGGGTCAATTTTGAGTGGTATTTTGTAAGGTCACATTGTGACATCATTGCCATAAAACTTGAGCTACAAAGAACTACCCTCATATATCTAATGATGTCAACATAGAAATTCACAACAAAATAATATAGGGGAAATTAAATTGTAAGAAAATCTACAATATTGAGAATCTTATGTTACAAAAAAAAAAAATTCAAATATATTGGTTCTATTATACCAAGTAATATAGAAGATAGTGATGTGATTAATTGTATCCAAGTAGTTGGATGAAGTAGAGTGCTTGGGTGCAGTGCGATGGAAGAATTTCACTTAAACATAAAGGTAGGTTTTAGGTTTTATGGAACAAATGTAAAATCGGCAATGCTATATTGAAAAAATGTTAACCTTTAAAGCAAATACTTGCTAACAAATTAAGTGATGTTTAGGCAACGTTCCAAGGCTGATAAAGGAGTAAACACAAAATAATATGTTGAGAAATGCGCACATTTGTGGAGTTGAAGAAAATCATCATATAGATGATTTAAAATCCATTAAGCAAAGACCAATGGATACTTGGATATTCCAGTTAAAAGATTTCTACTATTGAATTTTGACCATGTTAAAAAAAGAAGAGAAGACCAAGTAATACATGGCAAAAAACTATTAAGAAAAATTTCAACTAGTAGTGAGTTTTTATTTCCTAATACACAGTGGTGACAAATTCTGGTATTCAACACCATTTATTGGGATTAATGCGAGGTATTCTTAATATTATTGCATATGTGTGAACAAGACTTAAAATTGCTACGACGAATTTGTTTTAATTTCATCAAATTTTCCATCCAGATTACAGGCTCAGCCAAATTTTTTTCAGGCATCAAAAATAAAACTCAAATAGTAAACGCATGAACGTATCAGTAGAAGCACAAGTTTCTTAAAGATTAAGCTCTTATAACATCAACACAGCCTTTTGGATTGTGAATGACATTTTATCATCAAAAGCAGGTGCAAGGCCGTCTTTCAGGAAATAAAAGATGGTGAGAAGCATTGCAAACTTGAAGCTTTCCACGAACTGTGGACACCTTGAAAAGATGCCATTCCAGTTTCTTCAGTTCATCGTGCCACCGTGAGAGAAGTTCTGCAACCGTTACATCAGTGATATCTTTTTGAAATTTCGTCATGCAGAAACTACGAAATATCTTTTAATCTAGTTCGTTAATTCTCTTAATTCCAATTATTGTACGGTTGTTCAGAATTTCAGACAATCCCTGGAAATGAAAAATAGCATGAGTTGTGAAGCTTTGATTTGTCATAAAATAACTTGTTTTGTTATACAACTGTTAGTAGTGCATGGTACTTAAAGTTTGAGCCTTATGACTATTATTTCCTTAAAAGCATCTTGCAGGTCATCATTAATTTTCCTTTATTTAACAACTAAAGCATGATTGATTCCTTCGAGACATTCCAATTCCTATTTTTTTTTTAAACTTCATTCAGTTTCTCAATTTTAATGTTAACTTCAGAACCTTAATGTGGGGAACCTCCTCATGCCGGATTGATATCAGAGGATCAGCCCCGCATGAGGTTCCTCTTCGAGGAATCCGATTGAGTAGTTTAAGTAGTACAGCAAGTAAGCAGAAATAAGATCATCCATTTAATTAAAATAAGATTATATCACATAGTTTAATTTATTACAACAGTATAAAGAAAAAAAAAATAAGAGAGATATGCTGAGCCGATCCTCCTCACTTCTCAGCTATCTCGATCTCCACTAACTCCTAACCTGGCACATAAAAGTGCGGGCGTTGGAATGTCGGTTAATTCCATAGATTAAGTACAAGATATCAGCAAACATTTATAAAAGCATTAGCAGTAAGCAATAAATGGATAAATACAAGAAAATATGCTGAGATTTTATTCTGCAAAGTAAATTGTTAGGTTCACAAAAAAAAATAGAGGAGTATTAAATTTTATCTCAATATGTCACATGAATTAGTATAATATGATATATCTTGCATTAGTAAGCATAATCGTAAACAATTTGTTCTGTTGGGCAAATACAGAACCTTGGGGTCAGACATAATGTGGGTTCATATCATAATAGTATACCATACTGTGCCCACCGTAGGCTACAACACGCTCCCTTATCCCCCCTCTTGGCTAGCTCCGCCATAATTCCCACTCAAGCCACTATTTCAAGAACCCAAAATAATGCATGCATTCTCAAGATATTTCATTCAGTATTTAAAGCTACAGTAATGAATAACTTAAAAAGGAAAGTAAAACTGAATTTAAGACTCAAAGCGGTGTGAAAGCGTTTAAAAGAAAGTAAGTAAGAAATAAATGTAAGAAAATATCCAGTATCTTTCTTGTGTGATCTTCAAGCTACCTGCATATTTAATACTTAATCTAGTTAGTGACTAGTTGATTAATCATCCTAGTGGGTGTGCAAGTTTTATTGTATTAGCTTATACAGGTGATTACGAGCACAACGATGATATTCTTCAAAACCTGAAAATGGCACGCTTTACGATGCAAAAATAACTTTTTAAAGTTTGATGTCGAATCAAAAATCTGATAATATTTTTAGAATCCTTGAATTTTTTGATCATTTTGATATATAATTTCACTATATTTGGACTCTTATTTTGAAAGATATAAATTTTTGAAATTTTGAGAATTTTCTGAATTTTTACTATTTTTGGGTTGACAGAATATTCCATTACCAATAACAATTTCCGTTAAATTACCGTTAACGTTAACGATAACGGTACTGTAGCTGACGGAAAGGGAATATTCCTTTTCCGTTAACGGAATCCGTTAACGGTGGATGACGGGTGCCACGTGGCGACCGCGTGGCTGCGGGCACACAGAAATATGTCGCGTGCCATCTGGTGACACGTGGTTGCCACGTGTACTAACAGAGACTGCTAGCTGCCACATGTCAGCCACTTGGCACTGTGGACCTCCAAATTGTCATGTGGCTGCCATATGGCAGTTCCTGTTCATCTTCTCCGGCGTACCTGACGCAAACCTCCGCCTCCGGCGAACTTCGGGAGCTTTTTCCGACGAACTCCGGTGATCTTCCGACGATCCGATGGTTGCCTCCCCTCGGGCTCAGTGAGGTCTTTAGATAGGCGGGGGCACCCCACTCGTAGGCTCCGTCGCCGCCCCGCCGCCAAATCCCGGCATGACACGTGGCAGTCATCTGTGCATCGGTGCTGTGGTGCTGCCACGTGGACCAGATGCGTCATGAAGTTGCCACGTGGCCCACCCACTGGTTGTGGCGCAATCAGGCATCGACACGTGGCATCACGAGTTACGCGAAGATGCCACGTGGCATACGCGGTGACGCGGCGCAATAATAGATAGCCACGTGGCTGCCATATGGCATCAGCGGTTGCGCCGCACAACGGGGTGCTGCCACGTGGCACGCGGTGACGCGGTGCAATAATAGATCACCATGTGTCTGCCACATGGTGCCGCGGTTGCGCTGCGGAACTGGGAGCCGCCACGTGGCACCTGATGATGCGGCTTAACGAGGTGCTGCCACGTTGCACCCGAAGATTCGTGCGCTGCCACGTGGCAATCCAAAGCTCAACATGCTGCCATGTGGCACTCGAGCCTCAGCGTGCTGCCACGTGGCACCCGAGCCTCTGCGTGCTACCATGTGACACCCGAGTCTTAGACATTTGCCATGTGGCACCACGTGGCGCATGGTGTTTCTGTGTTTTGCCACGTGGCACGATCCTGCTGGTTCTGTGCGATCCGACGGTGCTGATTGGTCCGATCCGGTGTCCGTTGTTCGGACCCGGATAGCGGATATCCCGCCATTTTTAATTAATGAATTTTTAAATTCTGAAAAATACAAATTTAATTAAAAACTTTAGAAAAAATTTAATTCTAAATGTATTATGCGCATTTTTCGTCTGTTTGAGCTCCGAAAAATCTAAAATTTTTCCTCCTAGCTAATTTCGACGTTCGGACCTAAATTTTCGGTCAAAATTTAAATTTGAGATATAAAAAAAATTTTAAATTTTTCGGGGATGAAAATATTATATTTAATTTATTTATTTATTTATTTATTTATTTAAAACTTTATGATATCATAGCTTTGAATATATTGATCCAAACATATCAAATATAGGTCTCATTTTACTCAGATAAATAATATAAATCAAATTGCATAAATCAAAATTTGATTCGGGGATTATTTAACCTAGTGACATTTTAGGTCCTAAACAAACTCTCATAACTTTTTACCTAGTTATCCAAATATAGGCAATATAGATCTTAAAATACTTATGAGAATAACCCCATCACTGTGATAGTATTAGTTTTCTTATTTTGAGCTTAGTTTGCAAAGTGACATTTTGGACTCTCTCCTAAAATGACCAAAATGCCCTTGATCTTCAATTAACCATAACTTGGTCAATTGAATTCTAAATCAAGAAATGTAAAATGCTACATATCTTAGAATTTTAGTGCCAACATTAAACTACAATAAAATTTAAGTTTTTAATCTTAGAAACTCTAAGTTGCCCAAAATACCCATAATTCTAAATACATAATTACTTGACCAAATAGAGTCTAAATTGGGTCTACTAGTTAAAGTGCTCAGTGTGATATATGAAACTATAATTACTGAGTTTTTTTTTTTTAGCAATAATTCTTTTTATTGACGAGACGGGTCGTCACACTTAATGTAACAACCCAGGTTGTTACTTTGCTCAATTAAGACTAATCTAAGTCTTAATTAAGGTTCTAAGTCACTAATTAAGTGATTTGAAATTCATCTCTGAAACCTAGGTCAAATCTGAAGTCAGCAAAGTCAAAACAAGAATTTTGGAAAATCCCAAAACCTGGAAATTTGACTTTTTATCTAGACCTCAGATTAAAAATCTGACTTCACCATTGCGTTCAGAATACCCAAATTAGCTAGGGGTGAAATTTTGGAGGCATTGGGAAGTCGTTGATTTTTCGTCAAATATTTTAATATTATTTAAATCCCCTAAATAATCAAATAATTAAATACTCGTCGAAACAAAAATCCGAGTGCGCCATTGTATTCCTCACCCCTTAATTAGCTAAGGATGATTTGTTGGAAATTTTTTTTAAAAAAAAAAAAAACACATTTAATTGATTAATTTTAATTAAAAAAATCAAGGTAAATTAATTAATTATTATTTGCTTAAATCCATTAACAGTTTCCGTCTCCTTTAAATACCATCGTCTCTTCTATCTTAAATGCGTCTGTTAATTAAACGGTCCATCTAATCCGTTTGATCATTTGATCAAACGGTGAAGCTTCGTCTTCCTCGCTCGATCCTCCGCGTGGAGCAAGCGATCGCACGCGTCAAGCTTCTCTCTGCGCAAATGGCAAGCATCACCGCCCAAATATCTCGATTTAGAACATTATTCTATCACTTTGACATCATTTGCATCTTCAAAGTGATATTGAATCTAGATCCAGTCACAAGCAGAATATACGTCCGGGACTGTCGGCTAAGGTACTACTCATGCTACTCAACCTTATTCTTCTTCGTATACTAGATTGAAGTATTATTCGTCGCAGATTGTAATCTTATCAGAAAATTTAGGTTTATATTATGCGAAATTTTGATGTGGTTGTCCTCTGTTTCGCCCAGTTTCTTTTTGTTTTATATTCGACCAATTCATATATATTTGATATTGCAGATCAATTAATTCAACCTTTAATCATATATTGCATGTTGTAATGAATAGAGATTTAAACTGAAAGTAGAATATTGATGCGCCAATTCAGTATCTCGAAAATTTTTCTGAACTTCAGATTTCTCGCCTCTGTTCCAGTGTATCTAGGGCATCATCTTACTCGCAGATTAGGTCGCCTCCGTTCGTGATTCATGCAACCACATATAGGATTCGGAGCCCCCTTCGATTTGGCATATGAGTCAAATCCCTCCAGCGCCTGCATCCAGTTCAAAACCTCTGCCCTAGCTTCCCTGCATCGGCACCGTCGGGACGAAGGCGAGTCTTCGATTTTCCATATGTCCACGTGTCGATGAGGACAAAACGGTGGGGTCCGCCGTTTGCCTTGTCATCTTAATAATCGCAGCAGAATAAAATTAGGTGGTGGTGGGCCCGGCTGCAGAAATCAGATCAAATAAATTTAATTAATTAAATTAAATCAGAAATCATATAATAAACATAAATCAGATAATTAAAATAAGCTTAATTAAATATAAATAGTTAAAAACCAATACTTTAAACCTTAATATCTTAAAAAATATAAGTTCAAATCATGAAAATAAATATATTAAAGTGATCAGAAAACCCTAAGAATTATTTTGGTAGTATTCATCTTGCTGATTGGATTAGGATTTGACTAATGGCATTTAGGACCTAACCCTAATTAGGTTAATTAACCCTAGAACTTCAATTGACCATAACTTGGTCAATTGAGCTCCAAATTTGATGATCCAATTATTAATTTAGATCAGAAAAATCTAATTATCAGTAATCTATAAAAATATTTTAGATCCAACAGTTAGATTTGCTAATCTTCCTTAATTACTCTAAATCTTAATTAGTGAATATTAGCAAATCTAGTAACCCAAATTGAGTGATTTGAGTTTCAAAGGACTCCTAGAACCATTTAGAATCAATCTATAAGGTTGGATTAATGTTTGAGTGATTAATTTTGTTAATCACTCACTAATCACCCTAAACCCTAATTAGGTCTTAACTTAGTCAAATTAGGTCCAAATTGAGTCTACCACATATCATTATGATCAGTGAACTATTTGTAATTCATAGCCACTGATTTTTCTTAATTTGGATACTAATTGGCAAAGTTAGGATTTTTGACCTATAATTAAGGATCCCTTAATTAATCTTAAAACCCTAAATCTTGTATTGGCCATAACTTGGCCAATACTTATCAAATTTCAGCAAATTTAGGGTCTATGGAAAGCCTAGGCAGTAAAGAACAATAATCTGAAAGAAAATTTTGCTTTTACTAAGTCAAAATTACTAAATTGCCCTTATGAGTCAAATTCACTAATTTGACCTCTTATGGCTTAATAATTACCTAAAACTAATTCAGTTGCTGTCTAATCTTATATTAGATAGTAAGAATTTCTTTCCAAAAGAAAATTTCAAAATTTAAACCCTAGATCAAAATTTGATCTTTTGAACCCTTAAGTAGGGGCAAAATGGTCATTTTAGGGTTTAGTCTTTTTAAAGCCCTAAATTCAATTTCTAAACATTAAAATCAGTAAATAGAATGATTTAGAACTGAAATTAATCGAATTTAAGTCTAAATTAGGTTTTGATTAAAATCTCAAAATATACTTTTTAAGAAAATTCCTAAGTCTTAAGAAGAGTTCTCTTTCCTTAATTATTCTTAGATCATACCTTAGGTCTTATAACATTAGTTAGGATGTGTGTCTTGAGAGATACTCCTGATAATTAAGAGCCTTAATTCTTAAGATTAGGAATAGATCTTAAGTTAGAATTCATCTATTGAGTAAATTGGGTTACTCAATTAGGTGAAACCTTGAGTTTTCTAGTTTATAGATTTTCTTAGTTTATTAAATGATTATTTGATCTTTAAACTTTAGAACTAAAAATAGAGATCTATCCTAATGAATTTGATTTATCATTAGGATTTGCCTTAACCTAATTTGTGAGTTTTGGGTTCTAAACCTTAGACCCTTAGATTATACCTTTAGATTAAGTGATTAGACCCCATTATCTGGAGTCTAATTCTTAATCTATTTCATCTTGATTTGGCTAATCAAGATGAGGTTGGGATGAATTAAATTACAAAACTAGGTCGATGATTTATTCATTTTAACCAAATAGTCGTCTTTTGATTTAACCATAATTAGGACTTGGCCAGTCCTAATTATCTTCAACAAGTAGGATTCGAGATTCTAAGTTACAGAATATGTAAGAATTGATAATTCTGAAACTTATGTAACTTAGAGTAGATAGAACGAATAAAGTAAATAACAAAGGATATCACCTGTGTTTATAGATAGAGTTTCTTGCACTTTGACTTTGATGCTTCGCATTCCTTGATTTTGAGCCTTATACCTTGAACATATATTATGTGTACTGAAGATATTTGGTAAATATCTTATGTCAATTTTGAACATTCATAAATAGCATTGTGTTTTGTTTCAAGTGGTTTGTAAGGTGTAGCTTGATTAGTATACCTCTTCGATCAACTCGTTCGGGGTCGGCTTCTTGTAGGGGGTTTCAGTCCGATAGTCTATGTCATGCCTAGTCCATGGGATAGGATGGATAGACTCTTGCCCTACTGACCATATAGTCAGGATTTTGATATGGTTATACTAATTCAAGTACACTTACATTCAGTTCTGTCTTGGCTCATCAGGCTAAGAGTTTCAGTGATGATCAGTTCAGAATTTCTTAGCTCATCAGGCTAAGAATTACTGAGTTCGTGTTCAGTTCAGATGACTTATATAGTTACAGTAATTTCAGTTTGCAGTTACTATTTTACTAGCATATTCTGCATTTCAGCACTATTTTTCTTTCAGTTTTCTGCACATGTTATATATAGGATGCTAGTTCTACTTACTATTTTCTTATGCATACTTAGGATGTTAGTTGTTTTCAATTTCATACTGTTATGTATGTCACTTAGAATATTCTGTTTGATCATAAGCATGTTTAGGTTATACCTTTTCTTACAGTTTAGTTTAGTCTATTGCTTACCTATATTTGTTGCAGTTGCTTGGAGGAGGTATGTTTTACTTCCTATTTGTTTAGTTATAAACTGTGGTTTATAACTATTCTGTTCTTTTGTATGCTTTTCTGCACCTATTTTGCTCAGTTCTGTTTTTATGGTGATATTCAGTTAACTTAAATAAACTTTTGCCCTAAAATGTACTTAGACATATTGTCTAACCAGTTTTTCTTTTGTTGGCTGGGGCCCTACCATTATGAAACTGATAATGGTAGGTTCTGAGTTTGTTGGATTAGCAGATCCAGTGGAGAGTTTGCCATTGGAGGAGGAGCCCGTTCCTGAAGATTTGTAACTTTAGTTTCTGTTGCTTGTGAGATCGAGAGTTTCCTCTTTCAGTTCTTTAAACTTATTAAATGTTGTAATAATACAGGTTTATATTTCTCTTTCAGTACTTTACTTATTCTGTATTGTTGTATTTATACTATATTGGATGGATGTTATACCTTTTATTGCTTCCGTACTCTGAGTTCTTGTATGATCATTTAGTGATAAATTCTGAGATGAATGGCAAAATCCTTATTTAAACTGGATTAGAATGTGTGTCTAATCCAATCTTAAGTGGGGACCTTGTCATTTGGTGACCCCTCTACCGTAATCATGTTAACTTAAGGGTTAACAGGACCACGGCGGGGCTGGGCCGCCACACTTAACCTCCCATGTGCTTCATTACTTGTAGATTTCGCTTGAGCTGTTGAATTTCAAGTTCTAGCTTTTGCTCTGCTTCAAACTGCTTCTCTAACTGAAGTATCTTTTTCGTTGCAGCCTCTTTTTCATTTAAGGACGTCTTCATCAGCCTTTCTCTGTTCTATAGAAGCCAACTCTAGCAAATTGTTTTTGATAGTATTCTGTAAAAAGAAATTGTTAGAGTTTTTAACAAGGAAACATGATATTGTTTATTGGCATTGAAAACCTGTTATCATGCCCACTGGTCCAAGGATGAAACCAATTTACTAGCTGCTTGAGAAAGCAATTTTCAGTAAGAACACCATAGTATGGCAGCATGATCGTATATTTCAAGTCCAAAACTAAGTATTAATAAAAGATTAAGCATACTAAATTCTAGCAATGTTTATTTACTAACTTTCTAGTAGATTATAGATAGATCTTCTTGAGTCACCATCCTCACACACAATCATGTATGAAATCTGTCATGGATAATCTTGTTCATATTTTAATAATAAAAGTTGGGACAAACTACCTAAAACAAAAATTGCATGAAACAAGAGAAATACAAGTAAACTAATGGTGCACAAGCTTGAATGGTTGCCGGAAAAAATTAGAAAGTGCATCTTAAAGCTCAATAAGCCTTCTTTAATTGAGGAGAGTTGAAGTTTTCAATAGAAGTTATTTATCAAAATAAAGGTTGAACGACCATACCAAATCAGATTTTTATTTTCAAATGTCAAAAAGAAATTCTTAGTATATATGCATATATATATATATATATATATAGCAACAAGAACAACACCAAGCATTAATACCACTAAATGGAGTTTTTCTTACATGAATCCTTTGTTTCCATTGTGGTGGTTTTTTTTTTACATGAATCCTTTGTTTCTATTGTGTTCGATCAAACAGAAATCACTTCCTAAGTTCCAAATAGAGAAGATTCTTCCTAAAAGTTTAATCTCATATCTTTTTGGGACTTTCTCTACTCCTTTAATATGAGAGAAATTCTAAACTAAATTTTTCTAGCAAAGGCATTGCACTATGTACGTTTAATATGCCTAAATTATTTAAGACAACATTATCTAATCTTGTCCAATATATATATATATATATATATATAGCAACAAGAACAACACCAAGCATTAATACCACTAAGTGGGGTTTTTCTTACATGAATCCTTTGTTTCCATTGTGGTGGTTTTTTTTTTACATGAATCCTTTGTTTCTATTGTGTTCGATCAAACAGAAATCACTTCCTAAGTTCCAAATAGAGAAGATTCTTCCTAAAAGTTTAATCTCATATCTTTTTGGGACTTTCTCTACTCCTTTAATATGAGAGAAATTCTAAACTAAATTTTTCTAGCAAAGGCATTGCACTATGTACGTTTAATATGCCTAAATTATTTAAGACAACATTATCTAATCTTGTCCAATATATATATATATATATATATATATATATATATATATATAGCAACAAGAACAACACCAAGCATTAATACCACTAAGTGGGGTTTTTCTTACATGAATCCCTTGTTTCCATTGTGGTGGTTTTTTTTTTACATGAATCCTTTGTTTCTATTGTGTTCGATCAAACAGAAATCACTTCCTAAGTTTCAAATAGAGAAGATTCTTCCTAAAAGTTTAATCTCATATCTTTTTGGGACTTTCTCTACTCCTTTAATATGAGAGAAATTCTAAACTAAATTTTTCTAGCAAAGGCATTGCACTATGTACGTTTAATATGCCTAAATTATTTAAGACAACATTATCTAATCTTGTCCAATATATATATATATATATATAAAAGATTGGATTCTCAGTCTCCCCTCTTCTGCTCCTTGGATTCTTCGTCTTTCATCGATCTTGTGTCTTCTCTAGTCGGTTGCTTGTAGACTCCCATTCAATGCACATCGCCGAATCCGCAAAAACAGATTTTGATTTATCAAGGATCATAACTGTTATGGTATCCACTCGAAGCTACAATTTTCCAACTTACATGCACATGCGCATGTGTGAGCTTGCAAGAGAATAGGGTTGACAATTTTACCAAAAACTAGAAACTAGCTCGAATTTTGAGTCGACCAAACTCAGCTCCAAATTTTCAAGTTGAGTTCAAGTTGAACTACTTGACTAGAACCCAATTCGAGTCAAGTTCGAGTTAAGCATGACTCGAATCAAACTTCAAATCGAGTCACTCGTAATATATAAAATAAAACAACTTATATCAAAGAAGCTTACCTTGCTGTTTGGTAAATGTGTTTCAACTTCATCCCACGCCCCGGGTTTGATTCTTTACGGGGCCAAAACTTTGCTTATTTTAAAAAAATATATATTTTTTTTATAAAACTAGAATAAATTTAGCCCTGCGGGGTCAACTTGATGAAATTAAGATAGCGTTACCACTAGGTCAAAGTATTTATTCAGCTAAGATTTTAAAAAATTTTTTTATATATATCAAGCTCACTCGAATCAAATTCAAGTCAGCTTGAACTCGAACGTTTTTGAATCCAACTTATCTCAACAAGAACTCGATCGAGTTAGAGTTGAGTTCGAGTCGGACTTAACTCAAGAATTCGAGTTCGAGTTTGAACTGACGACCGAATTCAAATCAAAGTCAACCCTACAAGGGATGCATTAAATATTTATGGATATCATGTGCAGGGAGGCTACATGTCACCTATGAATGATGCTTACAAGAAAATGGGCTTGTTACCAGCTGTTCATCGAGTGTGTGAAGTTGTGTGAGAAAGCTCTTCTTTTATAATTGGTAGATTCATAGGAGAAGTCCAAAGCAGCTATCAAAGAACAATAACCATTTTATCTAGAATCCAGAGTGGTTTGTGCAAAGATGGCTTGGGTTAACGAGATTTACTTAAAGTGATGCATCTATGCGGTTCTGATTTTTTGGACTCTTTCAGCATTCCTGGGGCTTGGATACGCGATCAGGTGAGGATCATATGCATATGCATATGAAAGAGAGAAAGGTAGCTACAATAATCGGGAGGCTGATAGATATTCGTGAGAGAAAGGATTTTTTTCAATTTTTCTTAATTTTACAAAATTTTTATTTTTCTCAATTTTGAGAGACTTTTTCTTTGCCTCCCTATCTTCTTCAAGCCGCTCTCTATTACGGGAATCAATCACCTCTTCCATTTATTCGAAGACAAGGAAAGGGAAGGCGAGCGACAGCCCTAGGTTTTCTTCGAGCGCTTGCGAGGGACATAGAGGTGGGATTCTTGTTTTAGCGACCGAGGTTTGTTTTCCCATTCTAATCCTTTAATTCAAATCCAAGAATATTTTCAAACTTTTAAATGCAAATTCTTCTCAATTTTTAGAAACTGTCTCTTTGCAATGCGCCTTTTTTTAAGAGAGGCTCATAGATAGATTTTTTTAGATGGGCCCAATTTTTTTTTTTGCTTTATTGTTCAGTAGAGTAGATCTCATTGTTTCTTTAATGAGACAACAATGTGATTAGTTTAAGCAAAGGATGACCTTGCAATGGTGTTGTGAAGTTTGTTTGCAGCAAAAAACTGAGATTTATAGTTCATTAAAGAAAGCAAAAACAAATACAATAACATACGAGGGAGGAGGTTCTTAGCTCACCAAGCTATTTAATATAAATTTAAGAACAAAAATAATTAACATTTTTTTTTTCATGCTCAAGAGAGTAGATTTTATTGTTTTCCAATTGGTCTTTGGCCTTAGGCTATCAAAGGCTTCTTTTACTATAGCTCTCTGCTCTTACTATGTTTTCTTTTTCTTATTTTTAGTAAATTTGTCTGAGTTGGATGATTTTAAAAAGATAAACCATCTACTTGCATATTTATATATGTGAGTGGTTTGAGCTAGATTGTGAGCATGACTTTGGCTTAAACTAATTAGATAATCTTAATTAAAAAATTAATTAAGAAAAAAAGAAAAGAATAAAAAAAGAGAAGAATTTGATTAGTGACGACTGGCTGCGGCAAGCCCTGACATCGTGGAAACGCCCCCCTTTGCGATTGCATGCAAGTGCGTCTTTTAATAAATATTTCACAATTGCTTCAAATTGCACATTTTTTAAAGTAATCATTACAACTACTTTAAACTTCAAATTTTTTTTAAAGTATTATTAATTAAAAATGGGAAGAGAAATCTATGCACTGAGACAATGAATTTAATTAAAATTCATAACTAAGCTCAGAACATAGCATACAAACAACTACAAAGGAGTAGCCAAATTTGATGCAGGACATCAACGAAATCATCATCGACGTGTTAGATCATAAATTAGTTTAATGGTACTATGTTTTATTTTTCTATTTTTGAGTTCTATGAGCTTTTGTATTTGTTTCATAAATGGGCCTTCATCATAGCCCATATATTGTCATATGAGTTTCTTAAGTAAAATGACACTTTAGTCTTTCATGAGAGAGTTGGTTTATGGTTTATTTGGCCATTTGTGTGAAATGACATTTTAGTCATTCATGAAAGAGTAAGTATATGATTTTTTTGGTCTTTTAGAGGAAGGACACTTTAGTCATTCATGAGAGGTTGGTTAAGAGTTTTTCTGGTCATTTGGTATGTATTTTATGGCTATAAATTAGTCACCCTCACATGTATTATAGCATTGCAAATGATATAAAAAAAATACTCTCTTCTTCTTTGTGTTATGTGAGCTTCATTCTTAAGAGAATGACTTCTTGAGGTGTGGTTTGCAATTTTTGGAGAAAGACATTCAAGGAAAGAATGTTCGATCTGCGACGAAGAACTGCTCGTAGAAGTTAATCTTCTTTATCGTAAGCGACATATTCTGTAATAAGGCTCCCGTAAAAACTTTTTCATTTATTTTTATTTTCTTTCCTCCTACCTTACAAGTGTGCTCGTTTAATCCTAGCTCTCATTACATGGAACACTTACAATACTTCTCTTTATTCTCAACAAGCGACTCGCATATCTTCTAATAACTTAAATATGCAAGGTTAATTTCGTTAATTAATTGGTGAATTTAATTATGTTACATGTCATCACTCCCATCCTACATCAGATTGGTATCAGAGAAATTTATTCTCATATATAGTCCTATATTTCTATATTAATTCATAATATTTTTATTTTAATAAATATTAAAGGTTCGTTAGTTTGATTAAAATTTAGTATGATTATAATCATTCTTAGCCACCAAAAAAAAAACAAAGAAACAAAAAAATAGATAATAATAATAACAAAAAAAAATTCTTTTTTTTTCTTACTTTTAATTTATTCACATCCGCGTCATTAAAATTATTAAAAAAAGTTTTTTATATTTATCATAATAAATTTAGTTTTTTGGGTAATCGACAAGAGATTTACAATTTCGTAGCTGGTTATTTCATCATCTACTCGGATAATCATGACTACTCACAGTGGTCACCCATATCAAAATCAAATGCTTGGTCATAGATGTGAGAATGTTATTCTTAATCTGCAAGAGCAGCTCGATGATTTAACTTTTTTTATCAACAATCTTGTAGAGAGTTCAGAGGAAGATTGGAGGTCCTAGAAAACAAAAATAACAATAACACAATTCAGGAACCTAACCTGACACCAGATGCCCTACCAAAAAATAGTGAACAAAATACACCTTATGACCCGCACACAAATTTTTCTCCACTTACGTTTAGAATACAAAGAAATATGATGTTTTCACAAAATGATTTATTTGAATATCCTGAGGCAGAAGATGTTCCATTTCAAACTCTTCGTAGAGCTAATGCACTTTTGGGTCAACTAGGAGGTTTTAAGCAAAATCAAAATCATCTACAATTTGAAGAACCTTATCGAGGTTATGATCAACTTTACGCCACCACAAGGCGCATTAAACATGACCAAGATATAGACATTACTAGAAATGTTAGAGTAGACCCTCCGACCTTTGATGGGCGTCTTGATCCTAAAATTTTTTTTGATTGGCTTGCAAATGGATCAGTATTTTGATTGGATGGCAATGTCTGGAAATCGTTAGGTTAGATTTGCTAGTATGAAACTTATTGGTCATACTAAAACTTATTGGGTAAATATAGAACAACAACAACAATGATCAGGCCAATTATTTGTAAGATCTTGGGAAGAAATGAAATCTAGAGCAATTATAGCTAGGTTTTGAGCTGGATTAAGACCTAACATTCATCGAGAGATGTTGACTCGAGAGGTGTATACACTTGAAGAAGCATTTCAAAGAGCCCTCCAAATAGAACAATACTTAAGGCCAATTTCTCAACATAAATTTAACAATGTGCAAGGTGCACCTCTTAAGCCAAATCAACCACCATCATCTGTTCCTAAAGTACCAAATGATTAAAGAGTAAAACCCATATCTAGAAATTCAAATGCTAAATCAAACATCACATGCTTTACTTGTGGAAAGACGGGATATTATGCAAATAATTGTCCACATATGAATCTTTATATAGATTCCATCGATCCAGAATTACAAGATGATCATCAAGGTAATGATGTTGAGTGTGATCTATGTGAAGATGCTAGTGATGCTGATGAAGCTTTAATTAATCCACATTTAACAGTAGTTCATTGTGTCTTAACTACCCCCCAAACCAATACATATTGGAAACGAACAAATATCTTTCACACTTACTTTAAAAGTGGAGATAAGTCTTATAAACTTATAATTGATAGTGGTAGCTGCATGAATGTTGTCTTAGCTAGTGTATTAGTAAAAATGAAACTAAGCCCAGAGCCTCATCCACAACCATATAAGATTGCGTGGGTAGATAAGACTAGTATCTCTATTACCCAAAGATGTCTTGTTCCCCTCAATTTAGCAACCTATTCAGATCGCATTTGGTGTGATGTTCTCCCTATGGATGTTGCACATGTACTTTTAGGGAGACCTTGGCTATATGACTTAGACTTTACTCACTTTGGATGGGCTAATACTTACGTCTTTATGTTTGGTGGAAAGAAAATTATTTTAAACCCGACAAAGTCAAAGGAACTTTTGATTGAAAATCCAAAAGACTCTTCTTCACCAATAGAGAAGCGACCTTTAACTATAATTAGTAAGCAAGAGTTTGAGCATTCTAGTGAAAATAATATTGTCTATGCTCTTAAAGTTATGGAATCTTTAAAAGGGAATGAAAATTCATCCCAATCCTATGAAGTCACTCAACTCTTGACTGAATTTCAAGACTTGTGTCCTGAAGAACTTCCTAATGAACTACCCCCATTGAGAAACATACAACATGCAATCGATTTGGTACCTGGATCTACCTTGCCCAACTTGCCACACTATCGAATGAATCCAATTGAGCATGCTGAACTTAAGCGCAAAGTTGATGAATTATTACACAAAGGATTCATTCATGAGAGCTTGTCCCCTTGTGCTGTTCCAGCACTTCTTACACCTAAGAAAGATGGAACTTGGCGCATGTGTATTGATAGTAGGGCAATTAATAAGATCATCATTAAGTATCAATTTCCTATTCCAAGGTTGGATGACATGCTTGATATGATGGCTGGATCTATAATATTTTTAAAGATTGATCTTCGAAGTGGATATCATCAAATTAGAATGCGTGATGGTGATGAATGGAAGACTGCTTTTAAAACACAAAATGGCCTTTATGAATGGTTAGTTATGCCTTTTAGTTTAACTAATGCTCCTAGTACATTTATGCGCATCATGACACATATACTTCAACCTTATATTGGGGTCTTTTTAGTTGTGTATTTTGATGATATTTTAATATTTAGCAAGACCCAAGAAGAGCATCTAAGTCATTTAAGAAAAGTATTTGAAACACTTCGTTAAGAAAAATTTTATATTCATATGAAGAAATGCTCTTTCATGACTTCATCTATCATATTTTTAGGATTTGTTGTTTCAAACTATGGAGTCTCAGCTAATCCTGAAAAGATAAAAGTAATTAAAGAATAGCCTACACCAATATCCATTCATGATATTAGGAGTTTGCATGGGTTGGCCACATTTTATAGAAGGTTCATTCGTGGGATCAGTACCATCATGACACCTATCACACAATGCTTAAAAAAAGGTGATTTTAAATGGACTCCTGTAGCCATTAAGGCTTTTCCTAAAATAAAAGAGTGTTTAACTAGTCCACCAATATTGAAGTTGCTAGACTTTGATAAAGTTTTTAAAGTTTCATGTGATGCTTTTGGGGTAGGAATAGATGGAGTGCTTAAACAAGAAGGCCATCCGATATCCTTTTTTAGTGAGAAGTTAAATGATGCCCGCCAAAAATATTCCACATATGATCGTGAGTTTTATGCAGTTGTTCAAACTCTACAGTACTGGCGACATTATCTTTTATCTCGTGAATTTGTTCTCTACTCTGATCATGAAACCCTTAAATACTTAAACTCTCAAAAAAAGTTAAGTGCTCGTCATGCTGAATGGGTTCAATATTTATAGGAATACACTTTTATTTTAAAGCATAAGGCTGGTATTGAGAATAAAGTCACAGATGCTTTGAGTCGCATGTTTCTCCTTTTACATACAATGAAAGTAAAAGTAATTGGGTTTGATAAAATAATTTCTGATTACTCTACATGCAAAAATTTTGGTCAAATTTATTCTTCATTATCTGAAAAGGGGCGAGTTATTGATTCAAATTACCAATTTGATGGATATCTTTTTTATGGCACATGCCTTTGCATTCCTGATTCTTCTCTTCGTATTTTTCTCATTGACGAGCTACATGCAGGAGGAATTGCATGACATTTTGGGCATGACAAAACTATTGCAATGATTCAAGATTGATTTTATTGGCCTAGTCTAAAGAGAGATGTTGCTTGTATAGTTTCTCGATGTCGTGTATGCCAACTTGCAAAGGGAAAGTAGAATAATTCTAGACTCTATACTCCTCTTCCTATTCCTCATAAGCCTTGGGAAGACATAAGTATGGATTTTATACTAGGATTACCTCGCACAACAAGACACTACGAGTCTATTCTTGTAGTCGTTGATCGATTTTCTAAGATGGCACACTTTATTCCATGCTATAAAACTTCCGATGCATCTCATGTTGCGACATTATTTTTTTGTGAAGTAGTCAAGTTACATGATTTACCTAAAATTATTGTGTCTAATCAAGATATACGCTTTATGAGTTATTTTTGGAAGACTCTTTGGAAGAAACTGAAGGCACAAAACTTCATTTTTTGACAGCATATCATTTGCAGACAGATGGTCAAATAGAAGTGGTAAATAGAAGCTTAGGAGATCTGCTTAGATGCTCAATCTCAGATCATTCTGCTAGCTAGGATCTTATATTACCCACTATTGAGTTTGCTTATAATAGTTCAATTAATAAATCTACTGGTAAAAGTCCTATTGTTGAATTTCATAAAGGTGATAAGGTGCTAATAAGGATGAGATCTGAGAGATTTCCAATAGGAACATTCAAAAAGTTGAATGCTAGGTGAGCAGGACCTTTTAAGATATTAAGGAAAATAATGAAAATGCTTATGAAGTTGATCTTCCAAATGATGCTGGAATATCTCCAGTTTTTAATGTGGCAGACCTTACATTGTACCATGATTATGCTTCTTCCGATATATTGGATGCTTCTACTTGTATTACTAGCCTGCATGAACCACAAAACAAAGAACTAGTATTACCATTGCCACTATCAACTCATCGCCTCCGTTCTCATCATCCGTCCCAAATACTTGATGATCAAATAATTACTAGTACTAATGGTGGGGATCAAAGATACCTTGTTCGATGGAAAGGCCTTTCACCTTTAGAAGACTCTTGGTTGACGCATGAAGAACTACATCAACTTGATTCAGATCTACTTCAAGAATATAATGAGCTTCATTCACCAAAGGTGAATCCTTCAAAACCGGGGAGTGTTGATGCAGGGCATCAACGAAATCATCATCGACATGCCAGATCATAAATTAGTTTAATGGTACTATATTTTATTTTTCTATTTTTGAGTCCTATGGGCTTTTGTATTTGTTCCATAAATGGGCCTTCATCCTAGCCCATATATTATCATGTGAGTCTTTTATGTAAAAGGATACTTTAGTCCTTCATGAGAGAGTTGGTTTATAGTTTATTTGGTCATTTGTGTGAAAGGACATTTTAGTCCTTCATGAGAGAGTAAGTATATAGTTTTTTTGGTCTTTTATAGGAAAGGATATTTTATTCCTTCATGAGAGGTTGGTTAAGGATTTTTATGGTCATTTGGTATGTATTTTATGGCTATAAATTGGCCACCCTCATATGTATTATGATATTGCAAGTGATATAAAAAAAATAGTCTCTTCTTCTTTATGTTATGTGAGCTTCATTCTTAAGAGAAGGACTTCTTGAGGTGTGGTTTGCAATTCTTGGAGAAGGACTTCCAAGGAAAGAAAGTTTGATCTACGACGAAGGACTGCTCGTAGAAGTTAATCTTCTTTATCGTAAGCGGCATATTCGGTAATAAAGCTCCCGTAAGAACTTCTTCATTTATTTTTATTTTCTTTCCTCCTACCTTACAAGTGTGCTCGTTTAATCCTAGCTCTCATTACTTGTGAACGCTTACAACACTTCTCTTTATTCTCAACAAGTGACTCGCATATCTTCTAGTAACTTTAATATGCAAGGTTAATTTTGCTAATTAATTGGTGAATTTGATTATGTTACATGTTATCACCCCCATCCTACATCAAAATTACAACTAAAAGTCTTTAGTCATAGCAGCACTTCCCTTAAATATGTTTACAACTGCAACTCAATACATAAGAATAGTTGCAAACATATTTATTAATTGAGTTGTAGTTGCCCATATTGAAACCTCAGTTAAAGCATCATCCCATTCAGTATCCTCACCAATTAACCCTAATGCAGAACACACAGCTGGGAATCTTGAGTATAGAACATCATTTACTCATTTTAAATCGTCAGAATATTGAGCACCTTTAACAATATGCTAAAGCATTCGAAGATAAAATCTCTCACCGGAATCAGGATGTGCATGATATAGACGCCCTATTTTGCATTTAGACTTCATGCATGACTACTCTTTTGTTGTATTATTCCAAACCCAGTAAAATGGAAATTTAATATACGTGAAATTAAGTGTATCTTGATTTTTTTGATTAACATCAAGTGATAACATCTTGCAAAATATTATTGTCATTAAATATAATACTTGTTCATCCTCATTGTGTTACAGTAAACGTTCAATAGACAGATGTTGAGCACGTAATTTAAATAAAAATATTCTCCAACATGCTTCTATTGGCGAGATATATCTACAATCAAGATAATATTTAATCTCATCATAAATTCTATCATTTGAAGTGAAGCCATCTTTTTTTTTTTCAGCATTTGAATTTTGCAATAAGATCATCATTCTGTTAGGCTATTGTTTACATATTTATAAAGATACTTAATAATTTTGGACCTTGCTATAATTTTCACATTTATATGAGCTTCATATCTTAGCAAAAGATCTCTATTATATGAAACCATCCAACGATTATCAACATTTCGTCTATTTTTTAAAGCTGTCATCTCATTATCCCTTCGTCTATATGTAACAAAGTTATTTTGATCATATATTGTTGATGATACAAATTTTTTAGGATACATCTTCGTATATTTCCTATTCATTATGCATGGAGAGTTGGAGTTCATACAACATGAACCATGAATCATATATGTACATCTGAGCAAATCGAGATTTTTCTCCATTATTTGGAAGAAGTTAGCCTATCCTGTGATAATTTGAACAATTGATTCGAAAATAAAATGGTCAACGACCATTAGTAATAGTATAATCAATCTTACCACCCATGGATATGAAAGCAAACATTGAATTATAAATTCTTATACTTTCTTTGAACTTGGAAGATGGCGTATCAAATTCACCAAGTAATGACCTTTCAAGTACAACTAGGGATGGCAATGATGATAATAATGCAATCAATCATTGACGACAATATAATTTGAATGTGGGATTACTTTTAGATTTGTTGCTTCTTTTTTTGTACCACATCTCAGCACCACAAAACGGGGATTGAACTCTTGGCCCATTAACTTTGAAAATTTTATTAAAAACATTTGCACGCTTTAGAGAAAAACACCCTGCATATAACAAATAGAAATTAAAATAAGTTCAATTAATATATGTAATAAATAATTATAAATTTTAATAATCAGTAGTATCAAAGGCCATAATTGATTCTTCATTATGAAATCCAAAGTTAGTCATGTGTTCCTGTTAACTACATTCTCCAACTAAAATAGCACCAACAACCACTTTTGATCCTTCATTATGAAATGCAAAGTTAGGCATGCATTTTTGTCGGCTACATTCTCCTACTTCAAAAACACGTATGGATGTGTCTTGAAGTAACAGTGGATCATAAGAATGTGCAAGACATGTATTCGGGACTACATCTTGCATGATTGTTTTACGCTTACATGTTACACAATTAACGTTAGAGCAATAAATACATTATATTGTGAGATGAATCTCGAACTTTTTTCTCATCACATTGAAGTGTAGATTTCACGGATACTGACATGAATTTCTTTAGATTATAAATCAATGACATATCTACCTTCATTGTCATCATTCTTTTTAATTGCATTATAAAATATCTCTTCAAATATGTGCACTTTTGTATACCTTCTTGATCTGTGCACGTGAGTGCAAGTCTCTATTCCTTCTATGGGGAAGTAATTTTATATTAACGCATGCGATTAAATGTAAGATATTATAATATTTACGCAATTCTGCACCAATTTCGCTTCAAAGAACCCGTTTAATAGAGAAATTATTCATAAATCTAAGCAATTGAGTAATAAAGTTGAATAATAAAGATAATGATAAATTATTACAAAAAATATACATATTATAAAGACTATATGTATTACAAAAAATATACAAAAAATATAATAAGCTAAAATACAATAATTTTTCATAAGTTATATAAGGATAAATCATTACAAAAAATATTACAATAATTTTTCGAAATATATGCTAAGAATTTGAGCAGATTTAAATGTCATTTCTAAGTTTAATTTGAAGCTTGATACAAGGCAATAAAACAACAAAATTTTGGAGCTAAGAACAACCTATGTTTTGAGTTGTTAGCAAGAATAATGTTGCTAGAATAAAGTTGAATATAGCGGAAGTGCTGCTATGATTGAAAAGTTCGTAGTTGTTTGTAGGCTATATTTTGAGCTTAGTTAGGCATTTTAATTAAATCCACTATCTCGCACAAGTCTCCTCTCTTCCCATTTGTTTCAATTGAATGAATTTTAATTAATAGTACTTGCAGTTTAAAGTAGTTGTAATAATTACTTAAAAATACTTGCAATTTGAAGCAATTGTAAGATATTTATTAAAAGACGCACTTGCAGGCGCTCAGGGCTCGTCACAGCCTGACACTGATCGAATTCTTCTCTCTTCTTATTCTCTTCTCTTCTTCTTAATCATTTTTTTAATTAAGATTATCTAATTAGTTTAAGCCAATGTTATGCTCACAATCTAGCTCAAACCACTCACATATTTATGCTTATAGATGATTTTGCTTTTTATAATTATCCAACTCAAGAAAATTTATTAAAAATAAGAAAAATAAAACCAAGCACTAAAGTAAGAAAAAAGTTTGAGCCGGCCTAAAAAAATGTATCTATGAGCCTCTCTTAAAACAAGTGTATTGCAAAAAGACAATTTCTAGAAATTGAGAAAAATTTGCATTTAAAAGTTTGAAAAATATTCTTGGATTTGAATTAAATGATTAAAATGGAAAAACAAGCCTCAGTCGCTAAAGCAAGCACTCGAAGAAAAATCCCACCTCTATGTCCCTCGCAAGCGCTCAAAGAAAACCTAGCGTTGTCGCTCGCCTTCCTTTTCCCTGTCTTTGAATAAATGGAAGAGGAGTTTGATTCCCACAATAGAGATCCGCTTGAAGAAGAGAAAGGCAAAGTGTGATGACCCTTGTTAAGTTAATAGCAACCAATCTAATATCAAGTATATCTTCACATGATCATATTGGCAGTTGAGCAAAATAGTATTTAAACAACATCCAGATCCATACAAAAATATAAAAAATATCATTCATTCAATTTAAAGATAACGTCATCCAGATAAAGTTTGTCTCTAATAAAAATAAAAGCTAAAATTTTATTCTTTCATTCTGCATCACAATTTTTTAAAATACTCTTAAGTTATCTTAGTCTTTTCTAGTTATATATGGTCTAGCATTATAAAATAGTACCTTATGACACATTCTAAGTACAAAGAATTATTAAATATTATATTTTAAAAAGTTGAAAGCAAACTAAAATTGGAATAAAATTGTAGGAAAAGTATGGATTAATGCAAATAAAATAATTCATGCAAATAAGTATATTCTTGTCATAGCTATACCACATGCCAAATTCAATAGATAATCGTATACAAATTCATTTTTTTGTTTGTCTTGATATCATGAAGCAACATTAGCAATTTTGATAGGCAAAGTTAAGACTTTGAGGCTGGATTCAATAAAAGAATGTTCATCATCTGAGCCCTCAAAGGTTCCGGATGGAACCCTTATAACTCCCAATGGACTATCCTCGTTCCTAACCTAGTTCAACCATTGTTTCAGAACCCTTGCAAACATTCACAAAATACATTAACATCATATTGTTCATTACATCATTGGCAGTAAAAATATTGCAATTTAATATCAACATAAAAATAAGCTCAAGACAATGCTAAAGCATAAATAAAAGCAAATAAAAGTATAAAAAGTAAAATCCTGTGTACTTTGTGTTTGACTATGCTGAGAAAGTACTCACAAATTTGATATGTCTGTAAAAGTTATATTTGAGATTCTATTAGACTTTAGAAATGAATGCTTGCAATATTAGAATTAGTATTCTTATTCCTAAGTTAAAAGGAAATAGGTTGAATCATACTTTGATATTGATAGAATTTCCTTCTTCTAATAGATAGAATTTCCTTTTTCTAATAAACACCACAATTTTCAGCCACACTTAGATATATAAGCTAAAAAATAACCTATGATTATAAATACATCTTAGATCTAGTTTCCGTGTAAGAGTAAGGATGTCCGACTTAATAGAGTTTGGCCAAATCACTTATTACAGAATCACAATTTAATAGTTTTTAAGATAACTGGATGGACTATGGAAGTCTACAGTTTTCTATCTGTCTTAATTAAGACAGGCATGAAATTTCAAATCCCTTTTTAATGAATTCAACTATTCAAATGAGGTTGACTTTTGAAATTTAATTAGGATAACGATTAACATTCCATTACCAATGAGGCATCATTAGATTCATTCGACCACAAGAAAAATGAAAGGAGCATTTGTATGGAAGATCAAATACTGTTAATGAGAGTATTTATAGCTAAATTATGTTTCTAAAACAACAATACAAAGAACCCCTTTTTGGGAACAATAACCCTAGTATCAAATGTTGATTTTCTAGTAAATAAGGGTAACCTTAGTTTAAAGTGTAACATAGACTAAGATGATCTAATAAATGCTGATATGAGAGAGGAATAAATTGACACAACAAATGGGTCGATATTGATTATTTTATAAAGTATGGTTTTGTGAAACACAATTGAATATCAATGTCTTAGACTTTATTTCCAAATTTCTTTTCTACAAAAATTTTAATTTGCTATACTGCTTAGGTACTCGAGTGTATTGTAACTGGGTTTAGATATAATTCTCTAATAATATTGTAGGCTACTAAGAAATCCAAACAAAAAAATTCTTATCATAATAGGTTTTATTCTCAGATGGAGGACATTCATGCAGTACTAGTTTAGATATGTTAGAAATAATGAATTCAATGCATTACATTATTGAGACCATCCCAATATCAAAGACCCTGATCTAAGACTCTTACTAAAATTAATTGATACCATGAATTAGTTCATAACATTATGTATGCTTAATCCTTTTATTATGAATTTCATTTAATTAAAAATTGCAGATTATTAAAACTCCTAAAAACAACACTACCTGCACATTGATAATGCATATATATATATATATATATATATATATATATATATATATATATATATATATATATATATATAATTGTATCCCAATGCATGCTCAGAAAATTATTGCTGCAATCCATAATGAAATCAATATCATTTTTAAAACTTACGATGAAAAAAAGTTCTCTTGGGGCTCCTACAAGAGTCATGAATTTAAATGCAAACTTGATAGCTCCATCTCTAACTGGAATCAAATATTGTTGTCGTGCTTCTGGCGGAGATTTTGGAGCCTTTTGTTTTGGTCTGGTTTCAGCTGGCCTCTTTTTTCTGGTTTGGATACCTTTTGCTGGTTGGGGGCTGAATCCCCTGTGGGTTTGTTTTAGGCTGTGGCTGGGCCTTGGCTGTTGTTCGTTGGCTTCTCTTTGAGGTGGTTTTTTAAGTTGCGGGGCTTTGTGAAGTTGCCTGTCTGGTTTTGACTGTTTTTATGTGTTTCTTTTTTAGCTGATTGAGCGTTCTCTAGCAAATTTTGCCTGGTTTTTTGTCACTGATGCTTGGTTCTGGTGTTGAAGTTTTTGCTCCTCCTTTTGTTTGCTTTTTGCACTCATTTTGCTTCCGGATGTGAAGTTAAGTTTGCTGAAATGCTGCAATTCTTGGGTTGTCATGCTTATCGTAGCTGTAGTGTTGTGTTTGTTTGGCATTCATAATCTGTTCTGCTTGGCTGTCATGCTGTTTGGTCCTTGCGGGCAAGTTTTGCTCCTTGCAGGTTTTCCTTTGCTGGTCTTCCTCCGGTTGGCAGGTTTGCTGCTTGCAGCTTTGTAGGCAAATATTTTGATTATGGGCGGTTGCTGTTTTGTCCTTGCTGGCAGGTTTGCTTCTTGCAGGTTTTTCATTCTCTAGAGCTAGTGAGTTCGTTTGTTTGGGGCGGTGGCTGATCCTCTTTTCACTGTTTGGCTGGCTGCTTCTCGCTGTTGTTTGTTTCGCTGTTTGTAGTTTCTATCTTTTGGAGACAGTTTTGTTTATCTGTTTAATTGTTTTGGTTTAATTGTTTGATAAATAGGATTTGCTTTTCGTTTATCTGGACCTTTTAAGATATCCCTAGGTTTGGATTTTTGGGGCTATCTTCAGGTTTTTAGTTTGACTAGGATCTATTGTACCCTCGCAGCCCTGTTTTTATGTATCTTTCTTTTCAAGTTCAAATAAAAGTAATGCCGAAATGACTTTTACCAAAAAAAAAAAAAATATATATATATATATATATATACACACACACACAAGCATGAACCCCTCACAATGTGCAAAGGCGACCGAAAAAATAAAAAATAATAAAAGTTCGTAGTATAAAACTCGCACAATATGCGAATGTGCTAACCTGTGTAAGAAAAAATTTAAAGATCACAAACCGCAGCGAATGAGAAATATTCCAATTTCGTAACTCCTTAGCTATGCATGTACCAAATAACACATAGTAAGTGGCATATTCCAGTGGATTATGTACAATTACAAAATTAATCTCAAATCTAACAAATGTTAAGAAAGAAATATTTAAATTTTGAAATACATAATAAGATTACCTACAATTAGTCGAGAATGTTTTGTGCATCATCCATGTTGCTCTATCCCTCTATAAATCCCGCAACATTGTGTATGGGATGATTTCTTCTGGCAAATGCTTAAAAATCTCCAATAATTTTTTTAAATCCTCATATGAAAAATAAAAATATATAGTTAAAATAGATGAAAAAGTATATGTCCTCACAAAAACTTTGGATTGCACTAATAATTTCTTATACTTAAGTTTGTAAACCCGCAATTGAGCTGACTTTTATGAGAATTTGGGAAAGCTTGATAATAACCACATATTAAACAACCTGAATAAAGAAAATATAATTCAAGATTATTGACTAGCGAATTATATGTAAATGAATTGTCTTAAAATGCACACCCCTTTTGTGAGAATTTGATTGATGTTGTAGTCAAGTGGTTGAAGCTTAGGATTTGTTATCCCAGATCATGAGCACCGACCACACATAAGTAATATATCTATTTTTCTCTTAGTTTTTGTGTTACACCGTAAATGCATCAATAGTTAAATACCATCTTTTCAGTGTATCATAAATTTATATACAACAACAAAATAGTAAAGATAATTAAGTGATGATAGTAGATACCAAATGTATTAATTAATTCATGAAATTAGTACAATCATTCATTTTGTTTATTTTGCAACACTTCAAAATTTTAAGAGCCTATCATTGCCAACTCTAACTTCTTTAGAAAGAAGATGAGTGGGGTATAAAACATCATAAATAACAAAATAACTCTAAAATATGCAAAAGAGTATAAATTATGGAGGAATAATAATAATTGTAATTACCGTTCATTGAATTTCAATTATTCCAATTTGGCCAATGTGGGAATTCGAACAGCTGTAGCAAGTGTCGTTAGATTTCAGAGATTTATTTTTGTAAAATACATCTCAAATAAAAGATAAATATAATGAACTAAAAATCTCAAAAGCACATTCCGCAAAGTTGCCATCTTCATCTAAGTCAACCTTGCTGCAGTGTGCGGGGCTCGGCATTTGCGCTCCGCTCGGCATTTGTGCTCCACTCAATCGCTCTACAATCATCATTCTCGTCATGGGTGCAATCTCAATTTCATAACCTTCGAATCAGCAAAATATTATGCAAAGCATTTGATTACAAAATCAATTGGGCTACAGCGAAGGCGAGCCAGAAGAATGAAACTCTAGTATCTCGAAGACGGAACTACTCCATGAACCTTACGCAGAAAAAGCCAAGGGTCTAGGCCTTGAGCAGGAAGGTCAAGAGACGCTTCTATTTTTTTCATAACTTTTATTAAAAAAAATGAGAGCAACGAATTGCAGAATGGGAGACGCTTGCCTGTTCAGGCTGTGCCCAATTGAGGAAGTGCTGCTAATTGAGTCTCTTCAAGCAGGAGCGATGAAGGCGTAAACACATTAAACCTGGGTGGGACGCATTGCCGCTTCAAATGAGGATAGACGATGATCGTATGAGTCGAGAATTGAAACAATGCTCTCTGTGATATCTTGGTTCCTATGAAAAGGTCGTTTTCCTCTGATAAAGCTTCTATGGCTTGCGAACCCCTCTCATCGTATTCCTTGCCTTCTTCACTATCGCTTTCCTCTCCTCAACCAAACTGCGCTAAAGGAGATCATATGAGGGCGCAATTTGAAAGAAAGAGAATATTCACGTCTCTTAAATTCTACACATTTTTTTTTCTCTAAATTCATTTGTTTTCTGCTTCTTTGGTTATTACCGCAAGCTGTGATAGTCTTTGCGTTCCTGTAGCTCATATTTCTCTCACATATACACATATAATATACTTATAGAAGATATGTGAGAGAATCTAGGACAACTTCAATGTTATTACGAAACATAAATATTAAAACAAGATATTATGCACCAAAGAGATTTCAAATTATGTGCTTCTCCCATGATTATTTTTGAATATTATTAAAGTTATTTAAGAAGAACATGTTGATTCTAAATTGTGAATAATGTTGTAGCCCAGTTGTTGATGGTAAAAAATTGTTATATCACGGATTACATATTTTCTTAATATTTGCAATTTAACTAATTACAAAAAAAAGGAACATGTTGATTCTTATGGCTTAAGATTAGATGCCACACTAAATTGAATTATTTTAGAAAACCCCATTTCAATGAAAAGCGAAGAAGCATTTGATAATGTTATAACTTTTATATTAAAATCTTAAATGTCCTAAGATTTGAGTGTCAAAAGATTTAAAATCTTCTTTTTTTTTTTTCTTTTTTTTGACACTTAAGATATATTTTACAGAATATAAAATTTATATTAAAAAACTTGTAATATTTTTGTGTAATTGTTTTTGAAATAGAAAGCATTCAATTTATTTACAGTTCCAGCCAAATTGTTAATGAAAATTATAAAGAAACCTAGTAATTAAATATGATTAATTGAAATTATGATTATGGCAACATTAAACAGAAATATACGAATTAAGGTTTATTTTAAAATAATGGGATGAACTAAAACTCACCATAGAGATTCGCTTGATTAAAAAATCTAGATAAACTAAAACTCAACAAATTCAAAACTCTAAAAATAAAATCAATAAATTTAATTAAAACAACAAATTAGAGGGGAAGATTTCTTCTTTGAAAAATTAAAAATTAAAAATCAACAAATAAGAAGCTTCGTATAGCAGCTGGGAGGCCGCCTGGTGCTCAGAGACGCACAGATCGGAGACTACGACTATCATCGTCGTGAGTCGCTGCTCAAGATCGTCGAGAGGGTTCGCCGACCGCTTTAAAATGATTATTTTTGCAGCACTGCTTCCCGATTTCCTTCGTTGAAGGCGACGGCGGTGTCCAGAAGCACCTGCCTCAACAGGGCTACAGACGCTGGCGCGCCAGAGGACGAAGAGCCGGAGGAGGAGGAACGGGAAAGAGGGTGAGACTTGATTGCATCGTTCACGAGAGAAGGCGGAGCCGACATCAGCTTCTCCATCGTTTCATTCCACTCACGATAGCAGCTGTCGCTCGATTTCTTCGGGTCTCTTTTATTTTTTTCGCTGCGATTATTTTAATTATATCTCTCTTCACCTAATCTCACTATTTCTATATGCTAGACACACATGCACTCACTATATTCTCTCACCTATATGAATATATATACAAGTATGAAACTGACACATTGTGCAGGACGATAACACACTGAAAGAAATAAAACACAAATATAATATCGTAAAAGACTCATAATTTGGGGATATAATTCTTCAAAATCAAGTTGCACTTACAATAAAAAAATGCACAAAAAAATTAAGAAAATAATTGAAGCTTAAGACTACATTCTTCTCAAAGTTTGGGAACAGAAAAAAAGAGTTTAAATTGTTATCATATATAATAGCAATTCATTGATTAAATAAAGTTGACATTATAATTAAATTAAAATTATGTAAAAGAACATTAAATCAAATATATTCTCATTAAGCATAAAGTAGTATACTTCTTATGTTGCAGATGAACTATATAAAATATTTCAAGCAGAAGCATTTGTTTTCTTAACTTCCAAATTAAGAAAATCTTTTTTTAGCATAATTAACATATATTATTAAGCAAAAATAAGCACTAAGCAATATTATTAATTAACTAATATCTTCAGCAAATCAATCAAAATGAAAAAAAGAGTAAAAAAACTTCTAAAATTACTTCTATAAATTTGATATTATGATATTTGAGGCTATAGATATCAAAAATATTAACTCACTTTTATTGATGATTATTCTTATTGAAAATAAATTTATATTTTAAAATCAATATTTGGTGGCTCAAAACATTATATTTTATAATCAATATTTGATGGCTCGAACATTAAATATATGTAAATTTTCTCAAATATTTTAAAATATTTGAGCTTGATTTACCTTCTCAATATATATTAGAATGAGAATAGTTTAAAGTAGTCACCATAATTAGCAAAATTTATTGATACATAAAATAATTTATGCAAAGTATCATTCAAAAATGAGAGAATAAATCGTTAAATAAAAAATTAAGATAAAAGAAACTGCAAGCATAAATCTATATGAGAAAAATAGGGCGGATCAATCGCTGAGGCAGAAGCGCCCGTGCCTTGCTGACGTAGAACTTCTTGACATTGCCACTCTGGTGGCTGAGCATCTTGAGCAAGCTGCGCTTGACGTTGGGGCGAAAGCGGCAGCCAGCGCCGCCTCCGATGCCGTCGATGAGGTGAAGATAAGCCTCCAAATCGTGGCAACAGGAGGGGTCGGCGTCGGGCTTGAGAAAGGGGGAGAACCAGCTGTCCACCCTAAGCTCCCTACCCACGTGCTCGTAGGCGTCGAATCCTGGGACTCTGGTCACAAAGCCATGCACATTGACGACCCTCAGCACCTTGACCCTCCCCTTATCCTCAAACCTCTCCTTGAAGGCCCTTTTCCGCACCCGCGGGCCCCCAAAGGAGAAGACTGTCACCGGCGGCATCCCCTCCCCGCTGCTGAGCTCGTCTGCGATCAGCACCGCCAGGGCGGCGCCGTGTGCCCCGCAATTGTGATGCACAGCTCCTCCCCCCCCCCCCCCCCCCCCCCCACCCCCCCCCCCCCCCCCCCCCCCCCCCCCCCCCCCCCCCCCCCCCCCCCCGTAGACCTCCACCAGCCTCCTCACCTCCCCCACCACCGCCGCCGAAAGGCTCTGCCTTTCCTCCCCGGAACCCGCACTCCACCTTCGAGAGCTTCTTCCCCACCGCCATCGTCCACATTCCCGCGTGCTCCACCAGGTTCACACGCAAGTTCTCCGTCCACTCCAGCCAGGTGGCGGTGCCGTGGAGCCACCATGATGTCACGGCGCCCCATGCTGCGGATCTCCGCCTCGCTGTTGCACACCGCCCGCGAAGCCGATCAGGCTAGTGTTCCCCGTCGACAACAGCCAAGCCGGGACCCTGAGCGCCACCGCCGCGTACATGAGGCGGGACAGCCGGTACAACCTGTCGGGGAGGCGCACCCCAGAGCACCGCCCGTTGTGCGCCGCGTGGACGAAGTCCCCGTAGTGCATAAAATTACTCAAATTTGTATAGTATAGATTAAATTTAAAATTACTCAAATATGAGCGTTATGAAAGATAGGAATGAAATATTGAAAAAATAACAAAATATATTTTAATAAAATTTAGCAAATTATTTTTATTAACCCTTAAATATAAGAGAAGAAAGCAAATATATATTTTTTAAATTTAATAATTCTTCGAGATACTAAAACATACATTTTTAAAATATCTATTAATATAGTTATACAAAATTTTCAAATTTTATCAATTTTTTAAATACTAATATATCTATCTGTATAAATAGATATTAATTAATTATAAAAAAAATTTGTAGCAAATAAATATTTTAAAATAAATTTATAATAAATTTATTAGTGGGTATAAAATATTTGGGTAAAAAAATTCATAGCTACTATAAATCAATTAGCTTTTACGTACAAAAATAAATTTAATGATAATTTTTAATGAAAAAAAAAATTTCTTAAATTATTTGAGCAATATTCATTAAATAGGTCGGCAGCTTAAGATTGATTGACAGCTTGAATTGATAATTTTAAATAATTTTGATGGTGAAAATTCTTTTCTACAAAACTTTCTTAAATAAACTATATTTTTTAATATATATAATTTAAATATTGTTGATAAATGATTCTTAAAAAAATCTCAATTTGAATAATGTCATTAGTATTCTCTCTACTAATGAGATTTCACCATTTTGAAATGGCTTTTTCACACACTCCACCTCTCTCCTATATCAATATACATATAGTATAGCACACTTGTGCGGAGGCGTCGTTACGTCTAGCAGAGGTGAGCTTGGAGAAGCGAGAAGAGGAGATCGGCTTCTGCGCGCATCAGCGAGGTGAGGCGTCGTAGAAGCGAGCGCTCCTGGCGAGACGAAGCCAAGCCGGAGCACCGGCGCTACGTATGGTGGAGGAGATCGGCGCTACGTCTGGCGAAGAAGCGAGAAGAGGAGATCGGCTCATGTTTCTTGCGTTTTAGCCATTTTAGGCGCATCAGAGAAAAAGCCGAAAAAGAGAAGATGAATGATCATTCCATAAAAAGATGCTATTCTAAAAGAAAGCCTCGCATTCACTCAATACTTCTCTCTCCTATATGATATATATATATATATATAATATATAATAATATATATATATATATATATTATATATATATATATATATGTGTGTTATTCTAAAAAAAAAGCCTCATTCACTCAATACTTCTCTCTCCTATAGCGAATATATATCTATATATTTATTAGATTATATATATATATATATATATATATTTAAGATAAATAAGATAATTAGTCTATAATAAAGAAAAAGGAAAAGCTCAATGTTTATATATGAAAATTAAAAAAATAATAATACTTTTAATAATGAATATTTTTCTTATTTATATTTGGTATAAACATGACATTTTTCAAAATATTAAAGGTACTCAAAAAAAAAAAAAAAAAATAGCAAAAAAAATAGTTTATTAAATATAACTTTTCTCAGACACAAAATAAAAGGATTTATAAATAAAAGAGCAGAATTCACTCATTCTCTCACCTATACATATATTATATACTAATAGATATATACATATATGTGGAAATTCCACTGCTTATTTAAGAATATAAGAAATTCTATGTTAAGTTTGTATAACTAACTAATTGTGAAGATTTCCATCATTTAAAGATTATTTCAGACAAGCAATTAAGAAAATAACAAATGTTTTCATAATGCTATTAATGATTCTAAGAAGAAGAAAACATTATATCTAGCGCATTCATTTGAATAGACTTTAACAGCAGTAAATTAGCTAACCTTTTACTACTATCTCTGAGAAATGACAATTTGATCATTGCCTTGAAAGCTTTGCCAGGAATCATAGAAAGATCATAAAATATATGAGTTACAGTAAAGAGGGATCTTTTCCCTAACTTATTCCTGAAAATTAAGAAGCGGAAGAGCAAGCATTGTTGTACATGTAACACTTGAGCTCTTAAGGTCAGTGTCCTTGAGACCGTTGTGCATAGACTTGGTATTATCATAGAGAGCATGCCAAATAAACACTATCACTGCTACTAAGTCCCAGTCGCAAATGAAAAAAATGGAGGTTTCATTACATTGCAACAACCAATGTTTTGCTATATCGAACCTAGCATTGCCATAAACCAATAGAGAAAGAGCATTATATTTTCTGAACACAACAAAACGTATGCAAAGATAACTACATCATGCTCACATGTAAAGCTAGCAAGGGTTTCCACATTATGGTAAAGAAGCGAGTCCACAACACTGGTATGAGAATAGAACTTAGAGTATGGTGCTCACATAAACAGGTTTATAGAGTAAGTAGATGTTATAATTAATTAAAATATAAATGCTTTGCATCTTTAATAATATGAGAAAGCTATGAAAAATGATAGTTGAGGTTTCAAACCTTGGCACTCAAACAATACGAGATAGATTCATATCTTTAAAAACTAAATTAGTAAGATAAATTTTAACATTGCAAGTGCATTTGTATTTCAAAATTGAATTAATGGGAGTACAAAGAAACAATGATTTAGAAGAGTTGATTAACCAAAAAAACCTCAAGAAAATTGTTAAATAACACAGATGATCGATCCTAAATGGCCATGTTAGTTTAGGGTTATGATTTTAGCAACTTAATTAACAAATGGTGCTACGCATCAAGATATTCCTGAAAAAGTTTTATTGCTTGCAAACATTTTTTTGTTATTCTGAGGGTTTTCTTTATAGTTTTTTTACTTGCAAAGCACCCAAGTTATTTGAGGGCTTACAGAATATTTCCAAGAGAAGCACCATGCATGCCCCTGCGATTGCTTTTAAGAAAACAGTAGAATCCTCTATGCAGCCCACGCGTTCGTCTTCGCCGGCTGGAGCTACCCAAGACATCTTGGACGTTTGTTATGGATTCAACACTTCAACTGCGTCCGACCTCCTCCCTTTATATCAGCAGTCATTCAAACAAATAGGTATCGGCACTTACCTAAGCCAGTGTTATTCATTCATCAAGGAAAATAAGAATCACGAGTTTATCGCTTTCGTCCGCCTTTTCTTAAACATGGTATCAGAACGATCGATAACGCTCCGCTGATCTTCCGCAGGTCTCGCCTCTGCTGATCTCTTGCTCGAAGATGGATGGATCCGAGAGCCTCTCTAGCTCTCCCGTCAGGGAGGAGAAACCGACGACTTCCCGCTCTGCTCTGTCTTCCACAATGCTGAAGATACGCAACGCAATAAAAGAAGTTTCTTTCCATATCTTTTGGATCTCTCTCTTACTCTTTGAATAGATGCCAAACGCATAAACTCAATTTTTCTAAAAAAAAATTGCAAATCTATGTGTACTACAAATGATAAGGGATACCTTATGAATATTGAAGAAAGATTGAGTTTTCAACTTCATTGAAATGCTCTTCAGTGCTAGTTCAGCTATTTGCGGTGGGAAAAAAAGTATTAGGAGATGTATGTGTCATCCCATCTACTGATACCATAGCCCTAAACTTTGGTGGCATGGAGTAGTTATCCTCTGATGTATGTGAATGAAGGAAGCTCTGCTGTAAGAGATGGAGGAAGCGTAGAAAGCAAACGACAGCTGGAGGCAAAGGAGCGGCGAATGCCTCAGCCATCACTCACAATATGCACAAAGAGCAGGAATGCTGTTGGCTGTTGCAAAGGAGGCAGACACTGTTGGCTTCAACAACGGAAATACAACAGATTCCATCGTTAATTGCCGTGCAAGAGACTGACTGCTTTTGTTGTCATTTTTTATTATAAAATAACTGCATAAGTTGATTTCAATTGTGCGTAGTCAATGGCAGGAAAACAGCAGCTGAATCTTTCAGTGTGCGCATTCTTATTTTCTCTCTTCAAATTATTAGCGTTTATAATAAGTTTAGTTTATTTTTGTTCTCATTATTACTATTTCTTTGTAATGAAATCAGGTCATCTAAAAAAGCTATTAATCCTGCTTAAGTGCGATTAGAGCCGCTGCTCGAGCACAAAAAAGAAAGAGTTTATAATTCTGTGTATGTTTCAAGGAATATATGCTCTGTTCATAATCCAGCATTACATTGCACAAATGGTTATCCTGCTGAATTTATTTAATTTTGTTTCATTATTTTATTAAGGAAAAATGATACTGTTCTACCATTAAAGTTAGATAACTTAAAATATTTTAAAAAGTGATTTGTGATATAGCTATAAAAAAAGAGATGTAGTCGCTTGAGAATAATAAAGGAAAAAAGAGCATCAATGAGTGTATTAATGAAATGAATGGATACTTGACAATGAACAAACTTAATATAAAGCTAATTAGTTACTATAACTATATGATCATGTGTTAGGTATAGGCTTCAATAATGTATTCTCAATGTGAAGCAAATATTCATTTTAATTCTACTTGAATAAGCTTGGATATATGATTCTAAACTTGGATATATGATTCTACTTACATGTTATCAAGTACATCCTAATGACTTTATGTGGAACCCAAATTCAACCTTACCTAGATTAACCTGCAAGCTATTAAGTACATCCTAATGGCATAATGCGATTTCTTTTCTTTAGATGCCCTAATTCACCTTTATATATAACTAACTAAGATGGAATAGTGCATCAAATTCTCAGTATAGTATCTCTTATTTCACTTGTTTCTCTTCTATAGGCTTCTGCTTATAAAAATTATGTACTTAGCATTGTGATTGTGCGAGAACATGTTCTTCTCTGAAGGAAAATAATATTATTTTTGATATTATAACTGTTGCTTAAAATACTCTCTCCTATCAGAAATGTCATCCATTCTTTACCTTCTTTTTCAACCCACAAGCCATTGATATAAGCATGCAAAGACCAATGAGACTCTTATCATAAATGATCACACTAATTAGCAAATTTTAATATCTAAATCCTGCGAACTGCAGTGCCAAAGGTTGATTAAAACAGCATGTCGGCTGCCACATGCATCAAAATGCAAGTCAAATTACCATTTCATAGTTCGATTACAGCTGTGGACGGCAGCACTGCCATGCTGCCTTTAATATTATTTCATAATAATTCCTGTTTTTCTGTTTAAAAGAGTTAATTATCGATCTATTCAGTAAAGCTGCACAAAAAGGACTTCTTTTGCGGTTTATTATTCTCTTACGGCAGATTGATGAAGTTTTCATACTGCGAAAAGAAGCCATCACTTTGTAGGCACTCGTAAATTAGTGGAATTTGTTTGAAAAAAAGTGTTCTTTGAAAATAGATCAAGCTGAATATATATTATGTGCCCCATTTTTTGTGTTTGTTTATGTGCATGTGAATTCTTAACAAGTGGTACCTGAGCAAGTTTTGCTCGAAAATATGGAAGCCAATACGACACGCATTATACATTAGTGGCACAAACTATGCATAATCGAAAGGCTAGTGAGGCCAAGTCATTGAAATACAAATTCACGCAAGCACAGCACAAGAAAATAGAATATTTTTGTAGTTCAATGAGAATCATTTTTAGTCACGAGGAGAAGAGAAGAAAAATTTCAAGTTGCCTATAGATCCCCATCTCAAGACCTTCCATTCATCAAAAATAGGCACCATATTCCATCATCAAAAAGGTTTTGAAGCAAACTAAGCACATGAAGCGGCTACACCCAAAACAAGTTGCACATAGATCGTCATCTCAAAGGAATCAAGGTGTGTGTATGTCACACGAAGAGGTAGCTTGCAGCATTAATCTCCAATGTTCACCAAGCTCTTGCAATGAGTGAATTTTTTAATGATAGGATTTTGGTAAACATATCCATTAGATTTTCTTACCTAACTCTAACTAGGATTTTGCTAAAGAAAGTACTTCAGACTTCTCTGCCTAGCAAAAGACAAGAGAAGGAAGGATATTTCGCTGCTCGCAGCCAAGTTTTTGCTGAAGAGTGAAAGCTTCTCTGCTGACGAATGAGTACTATGAAAAGTGGTTATGAGGAGAAGTTTTGAAGAAGCAAACGTAAGGATCATGAAGACCTAAATCACTATGTTTTCTCTACATTCGTTTGCTTCTACTCTTTTTTTTTTTTTGTTGGATTATTTTGTCTACTTTTTTTTAATCTCTTAAACTTTTTATAAATCATTTTTTTTTATTTTCCAAAATTATTCCAAATCCAATTCACCCTTTTAGGTAGTGTTAGTGGCTTCTTTAGCCAACAAGACCAACCCTATTGCAATATATGAGTATTTATATTGGGAATAAATTTATCCCCAAAATTAAGTGTTTAACATAAGAAAATACATATTTTTCATGTTCCTTCGATGCTTGGGCTCGCCCAAGCACTTACTTTTTAAGTTTACAATGCCCCAACTCCAACTTCTCAACCAAAAATAGTGCCAAAATAATAATTTAGGCGCTTGGGCATGCCAAAGCATCAAGCAAAAATTTAATTTTGTCTTGGAATCTGTTGTGCATCTATTTCACCTTTAGTTGGCCCATGATCATTCTAAATGCATTCCTAAGCTTCTTTAACTCTTTGAATCATCAAAATAAATACCAAACTCCATTCTTTTTGATCTGATCAGTTCCACAAGCGTAAGATAGAGGATCTGTTAAATGTAAAAATTATTATCAACAAATTTATTTAGTCGAGAAGCCTGTAAACAAAACTAACAATAGATGGAGGTTCCTAGATTATCAAGTATGTGGCTACATCCATCAATGAGCAGAAGAACCTATTAGAAAAGTTTGATCAGTTGTCTGCACGAAAGATCAACAATAATAAACTCTATCTAATCAAGAATATGATTGCACTCGAGTTCAAGGATGGTGGGTTCATGGCAAATCATCTAAGTACTTCTTAAGGGAACATGATTCAGCTAATGTTGATGGGGATCAAATTCGACAAAGAAGTGCAAGGGATATGCCTTCTTGGAATGCTACTGTATTCATGAGGCACTTTCATGTTCCTTATGAATAGCATGCACTGTTACATCGTGACAATGGATCTTAGAAAGGCTAATCTATTAAATTAAATAAGTTCAAAGGAAGTCTCAGACCTCTTCGACTCATTTTGATGAACTCTTTACTGATTCGTGGGGAATTAGTCATCGCAATACTACTTCTAGATCACTGAATATGAGCAATCAAAAAAGAAGTTTAAAAGTTTCGAGTCACTTGCAAAAATAAGGACATATCTAGAAGCATTGCTACAAATAAAAGCAAGGCAAAAAGAGAAGAAAGTTAAAGACGGTGACAATGCCACCAAGGCCACCAGTAGGGATTCTATATCCCGGAGGACATTTTCTTATATTATAGTTGGATATAGCTCATTATGTTCGAGATGAGATAATGTGGATCACAGATAATAGCACGTAGTACATACGCCTTTTGCAGTCAGCTTCTTTTTTGCTCACACCAAAGGACCTTGGTTGTGTAGAGAATGTAAATGAAGTCTTTGCACAGTGTTCTGTAGTTGAGAATGATTCCCTTAGAATGTCCACTAGAGAAAAATCATCTTTATAACACTCCTCTAGTTTCTTTAATCATGGAAATATGCACAAGGAAGTCCTTGTACTTAACACACGTAGTATCCTAAAAGACTCTTTGAATGTGATAAATTCACAAAAATATTTAGAGTTGTGCCATAGAAGACTTGTCACTTGAGTGAGAATGGCATTTCTGTGTTTTCTAAGAGAAATGTGTTGGGAAGTGCGAAAGAGGGGCAACTAAAGTAGTGTGGTCATTGTCTAATAGGGTAGCAAAATCAAGTTGCTTTCATATATCATCAGTCTAAAATAGAAAACCTAAGGTACTAAATCTTATTCGTTTAGATTTATGTAGCCCTATGCTTATTATACATTTTTTAATTTCCTTTATTTATAATCATTGATAGACAATAAGAGTTTTACACTTTAAAATTTAAGGATTTTGCTATAAAATCCTAAGGATCGGGTTGAGAAAAAAAGAACATAAATGAACTTTACTTTAAATTATCGAATAACTCTCCTCAATGTGTGGGCTCTAAGAAAATCTTAGCATATGAAAAAGGAGAATAATAGTATATACTACTATAGTATGTGAAATGCAATAAAGCATATTACCAAGTGTCACAAAAGGTGATACATTGAGCAAGTAAATAAAGGCAAGCAAAGCTATATAGTAAGAAATAAAACTATATATACCAACTCACATGCATATTCTTGTAGTCAACCTCTTTCTCTCCTTATTCTTTCATTGTGAGCACTAATAGACTCAATCAAATAGGGTTTGGGATTATTCTTTAATTCAATATTTGCATAGGTTGGCTGTTGAGCTATCATTATTTGGTCAATGGTAAGCCATCAAGTCTGAAGTGGTTGGAATAAAGCTAACAAAAGGGGGGATGGCACGTCGCCGTAGGCAACCTGCCTGAATAAACGTGCTCTTTGAAAAGGTCAACACTCTCTTCCTTAGCCTCCAAGTCTCCTTCTAGCAAATATTAAGCATTTTTATGTGGCGCCTTCTCATTGGTTTGCTGCCATGGGACCGCTGCGCTGTCAAATTCATAGCATTTTCTTAATATTTTAAAAACAAAACGTTATAATCCCAATTAAATAAATATAAATGCGCTCTCCAATTTAAAAAATAAAATTTTTGGACAGCTGCAAAGTACTTTTTGAGTGCCCGTGATCTATTTCCCTACATTATTTATACAGATTCTTAGGAGTCATTTCTTTTTTGAATATTTATAGGCAGCTCGTATTTGTGCATGCTGAGCCACAGGCGTCATGTGGCGCCCTACTCTCAGGCGCCTGGGCGTTGCGGTGCACCGTTGCACACTACTCACGGGCGCCCAGGCGCTATGGCGTCCGCCTCTCTAGCAATCGGGCGCTGCGACGCGCCTCCAAAACGGCTACTTAATCAATAATTTTCACCTCATATCTCAAATGCTTCACATGAGAGTTACTATGCTCTCCATCATTGCAGATACATCAATTTGGTTACCTATGTATTCCCATACCAAATGAATCAAGTTGTCCGTAATTTCAACAAATGAGAAGCATATATATGCTTCTCCAAATTCACCAAAACTTTATAATGGGTGAATTTTTGAACCGTGAGCACATTTGTCAATATATATGCATGATTGTCTTTAGTGTTTATTTTTTTAGTAAGATCTCACCCTCTTCAATGATACCCCAAACAAAATGGTGTCGCACTTCTATGTGTTCTGTACGAGCGTGACAGATTGGGTTATATAACGTCTTGTCCCGTCGCTGCGTGCAACAAAAAGATAATAATAGCATAATCGACGGTAAGACGGTACGTTATTTGGGACGACTGAACTTCCCATAATCTGGCCTATGGCTGGAATATTCTTATCTTAAGTATTAACTTGGGTACTTGTACACATTGGCTTTTATGGAGGATAATGAGAATATATCCAATATATATGAGTATCTTATGTGAATTTCATATCGATTTCATCACAATACTAAGTATAAGTAGTAGTAATAACAAAGTGTGGAAGCTGTGCTGGCTACTACTTATCTTGCTACTTTCATCCATACCATTCATCATAGGAGCTAAGTAAAAATATTCATCTCAGAAAGGTAAAGAAAAATATATCCAGAGTTAATTATTACAAACCATATTTTAAAATAAAATGAGCAGTAAAAATCTTTCATCTCACATCCGAAAGGTAAAATAAGCAAGTAAAAGCTGTGTTGGCTACTACTCGTCTTGCTTCTCCTAGAACTCCTGAGATGCCTCCAAGATTGTCTCCTCAAATTGCTCAGTATTTGACATTGTTTGTTTCACAATGCTAGGGTTCCAGTCATAAAAAGAGAAAATCTTATTATATAATAAGTCTAATTATATTTTAGGCTGCAATTAGTATTTTCTTACATTTAAAAAATTTTACTTAACATTCAATAAAAATAGAAACCAAACTGTAGAAAACTGTAAATCTAAATACTGAAACTCAAAGCAAAAAACTATAACTAAACAAAATACTGAGAGTAAATCAGCTAACAATAAATACTAACTGAAACAAACTAAAAATAGAACTATGTTATATGTCACAGTATATGCATCTGAATATGCCACTAAATTTATGTGAAATATGCATTTGATGTCACAGTGCATCCAAAGGAATTCTAGATATCCTGATGCTTATTGCATCCTGTAGGTCCTACTCAACCTTGATGCACGTTAATTCACAAATATTCTTGATGCTTATGCTATGCAATAAATATTAAATGCTTAAAGAGCTAAAAACTTAAAAAAAAATAAAAGTAAGCAACACGTCTTGTTATTTAATCCTTTAACTTGTTCTCCTTAATATGCACATTTACTTCAAATGCTATATAAATCATAACACTAAATCGCATACTTTACATTAATCTAAATTCACTTAATTGAAGTTCGTATTATACAAAACTACACTTTTATATTACCCTAAACCATCATATATTAAGAGTACATATATATAGCTAGTATGTTCTAATAAACATGATTTATAATACTTAATTTATTTAACTGTACTTATTAATGAGTACAAAGATAAGGGCCAAAATTATTTTATAATTTGTTCTCTCAAATTAAGCTATTTAATTCCCTACTTATAACAGACTTTGGAAATGAAAAATTTATCATAAATTGTGCTTATCTATTAACTTAAAATTAAATCAGAACTCTACAATTCTATTCAGAATGAATCAACTAATTCCCTATCTTATTGAATCAAGTCAGCTCTATAGATATGCACTATGATCTACACATGGTAACTCTAATATTATCACCACTTATAATTTTAAACTGACTAATTTAGAAGTTAAGGAATTTTGAACTATAAAATTTATTCTCCATTGTAGTAGGTCTTAATTAAATGACTCCAAAAAAGTGACATATAAGTCATTCAATTTAAGTTGAAATCTTTGATGGGTAGTAGGGTTTCAACAATGTGAAAAAAAAAATTATATATAATGGGCAAATCAAAATAAAATAAAGAAAACCCACATGCAAACATAATCACAGCACAAAACAAAATATTTACGTAGTTCGGTGCTAACACCTACGTTCACGAGGAGAAAAACTAAGAAATTTCACTATATATAAGAGATTACAATGATTTAAGGGAACTTTCTTCTCTTTGATGGAGCAGCCACCATACACACAACCATAATAGAGGCTATCAAATTTTTGGAATTTTCATCTCCTAGTTCTAAAAAGGGCTTAGAGAATATTTATAAGCGGTTCAGATTTGTGCCTACTGAGTAGCGGCGCCACGACGCCCTACTATCGGGTGCCCAGGCATTGCGACGCGCTATGACGGCCGCCTCTCTGGCGACCTGGCGCGCCTCGAAAACAGAGAATTAATCAGCATGTATTGGTGTTGAAATTAACATTGGAAAGTCGGGTATTTCTCTTTTCTAAGAACGTATCAAACCGGGACGAATTAGCTTAGCATCTTGAATCTAAAAATCCTAAATACGCGTTTCAAAGGCCGATGGTTGTATAGGTTTGGTTGAAATAATTAGCAAATGCTAAATGGTTGGTCAAAATAATAATAAAGTTTGGAAACTCATTTCTTATTAAATATTTCAGTTCCTATACTAGCATTTGCTCTAGATTTCTCTTTGATGGCCAACTATAAGAAGGGGAGCATAGCTGCTCTACCTTAAAAACTTGTGGAAGTGTTGGCTATATATATTTTGGAGAATCAACACAGCACGCGTCTTAAATTATGGCAAGGTTTTAATGTTTGGGATTCCGGCGGTGTAAAATGTACAATCTGATCGATCACCATTAATGGAGAAGGGCTGATGCTCTATCGAGGAGCATGACACAAAATAAATTCTCTTATATATAAGTGAACTGGGAAAAATTGATTTTTTTAAGAGATAAAAGCTTAAATATTCTTGTTTCATTTAGCAATACATGCATGGTGAACTTCAAAAGCCTTACTGTTTCAGAGAGATTTCCTCATTTTTGCCAAATAGCTAATAGAGTCCTATGAAGCTTCTGAATCTAGAATGAAGAGAACTCTCGAAAGTTTTCATATTACTCTTAAAAATGATAGTTTTTTTTTTTTTTTTAATTTGAGAAGGCTTGTGATGCAAAAGGGATGGACCCTTGCTTGATTGTCAGTCATTTTCTATATTCTCGGATACCACCACTAGATCTTAAACAGATCTGGCAACCGAATGAAGACTTTTGAGCCAAATATCTTTTTGGGAAAGTGCAGAGATCTCTGTTCTCTTTGCAACTTGTGGAGAGCAATTTCCTTTATGCTCTGAAGATTTCTGCGTTCGGTTCTGTTTCTTTGATAGAAGGATCTGTGAGAGAAAGACGTTGATACTGAGTTGCGCTGTTAACAATCTTTTTTGTTGGACGAAGCTAGATGCAAGACTAGCTAGTTCAAGGGAACCATCTCATCCCGACAAACACCTTTGCACTCAAGTCAGCGCTTGGAATTGTTCTCGTTCGGCTGCTCCCCCGCGCTCGCCCTACAATCCGCATTCGCTCGGATGCTCCGCTCGCCCGTCGTAAGCGCCTAATATTTCTTTTGATGCAAAATTGAAGTACAGTGTCTGCGGGTGATCTCATTTAGGTTAACATCAATCCAAACATCTCCTAATCATAGAAAATTAATCTCTTCTTATATTAAATTAGCTTTTATTTTGTTAAGAAAACATGATATTATTATGCGGATAATCCGCATTTTCTTGGCGGGTTGAATTAGATTTTATCCGCATAATTGTTAAATAAAAGTATAAAACTAATGATAATAATTGTAATGCACTTCCAATACACGCGTCGCCCGCAGGCTCCAACCTAGAAACTTCGCATTTTCCAACTTTCCACTATATAGACCACTGACCACTCGGCGCCTCCTCTGCATCATTTCGTCGAGCACCTTGGTAGCATCATCACAGCGCAGCCCACAAATTCCCAATTGAATCATCCATCTTCTTCTCAGCATCTAATCACCGGCATGGACGGCGGCAGAGATGAGTCGACCTTCTGGAATTTCAGCGACCAGCTTCGCCTCCACAGCGCCGGCATCTCAAGCCTTTCCCTCGGAGATAGCATATGGTCCGACGGAGGCTGGAAGGCGGGCTTCGATCTCCCTCAAAAGCTTGCGTTTACTAACAACAACCTCAATCGATACAACAACAGCAACAGCAGCAACAATTTTAATGGCGGAAATAGTCTGAAGATCGCAAAGGATTTTGACAGCGGAAACCGTGTGAATAATTACAACGGCGAGGTGAAGAATTACTTCAGCAAGGCGATTTCTAAGCCGGCGCTGAACAGCAACAATAATAACAGTACTGGTGGTGTATTTGGCGGCTCTAATAAGAAGAACAACGAGAGTATTGGTAAAGTTGGGAAGAATAAGAAGAACATCAAGGATAGCAATACCAACAATAACAGCAGCAACAACAGTAGCAGTGCTGTGGATAAGAGATTCAAGACTTTGCCGCCGTCGGAGGCGCTCCCGAGGAACGAAGCGGTGGGGGGTTACATCTTCGTATGCAACAACGAAACCATGGAGGAAAATCTGAAGAGGCAGCTCTTTGGTGAGTTTTTCTGCATATTCCCTTTTTTCAAGCTGTGTTTCTATTGATGTTATGCTGAACAGATGTCACTTTGTTATTTCACAAAACCCTAAATTTTGGGTAAATCCTGCTTGCTGTCAAAAGGGCTCCGAGTTATTTGCTGTTCTTGGTTTTCTTAGATCTGGAACCATCTTTTCTGTTTCCGAAATCTTGTGCGGCTTAAAAATCTTGATGATCGTCCATGCGAGATTTGATTCTTGTTATTTTTTGGTAGTTAGATCTATGAGATTTTTATGAAGGTTTATTTCCATCCATAGTGATCTGATATGATGAAAGAACAAAATCAACTAACCCCCATGCTTTAATTGTATGCATCAGGTCTTCCTCCACGCTACAGAGACTCAGTAAGAGCAATAATCCCAGGCTTGCCTATTTTCTTGTACAACTATTCAACTCACCAGCTTCATGGAATTTTCGAGGTGATTGTGAGAATCTTATGGCTATTCTTGCTTACTTTGTTCTTTCCTGTGCTAACTTTAAATTTTGCTTCTGTTATTATGATTTAAAGGCCGCTAGCTTTGGAGGAACAAATATTGATCCCGTAGCTTGGGAGGATAAAAAGCATCCCGGAGAATCGCGTTTTCCTGCTCAGGTATTCATTCAATTGCATATAGCATTTCTGGATGATGATGATGATACATCTATCAAGTTGTTTGATTTTCCATATTTCAGTTCTTAGAAAAGACAGAAAAAAACATTTCTATGAACTATGATTACCGTTCTGAAAATTGGATGCAAGTCTCAGAAGAAGGATTTTTTTTCAATAGAATATCTCCTTCTCTAATATTTAATTAAAAGATGATTTTTTTCATTCTGGCTGCAATCCAATTTTGAGTATAGGAAAGCTATATGACTACCAAAAATCTTTATATACACCGAGAGCAAAATCCTATCTTTTTTATTGACCTCTGCAGATAAAGGTTGTGACCAGGAAGAACTGCGAACCGCTTGAAGAAGATTCATTCAGGCCAATATTGCACCACTATGATGGACCCAAATTCCGACTCGAGCTTAGTGTTCCCGAGGTATATCAATGATTGCTGTACTATATTCTTAAATGATAAATAACTTGAGCAACGTTCTTGAATCATTCGCGTTCAGGCACTGGCACTCCTGGATGTGTTCACAGAGGAGAACGGAGATTTAGAGTAGAGGATGCGAGAAGATACAAAGGTTTTCTGTTTGGCCAGTATTTATGATCGCTTATACTGTTAAGGAGGAGTTAATTAATAATGTGTGAGCTGCAATTAACAGACAGCATAATGTAATAATAATATGGCATTGCTGTAAGAATTGTGTAAAATTTTGTTCTTTAAAGTGACAGTGGGGAATACTTTGTATGTGAACAATGGTTTGTATGCAATGAGGTTTTGTCAATAATATAGGACCTATTGTTCTTGCTGGAAATGAAAATAAAAATGAGACTGCATAGTTTGATTATCATTATTCTTGATATAAAATGCTTTTTCACCTCTTAAATTGCAGGCTGGTTTCAGTTTATGAACATGATCGTAGAGTTTCATGGAGCTTCAATAAGGCTTCATGGAGCAAGAGGTAAACTCAAAATTACATACAAAATCCATTTTTTATCTCTCAAATAAAATGACCTATTCTGTATCGCTTGAAGGTTTTATTATGCCAACCAATTGAGGCCCAAAAGAGTAACAATACCAAATAAAAAAAAATAGAAGCTATTCAAAAACCTAGGGAGGAATAACGGCTGATATCCCCCACTGCAATAAGCTAATGCATAAACATGGTGAGAAACCGAAGAAGAAAGCAATAGTATTCTCTCACATTATATCATCATCTTGCTTACCTCAAAATTACAATTTTATAACGGTTCACATTTTCAAGTGTTGCGATTGATTTTTGGTTTGTTCTCGTCTTGGATCATAACGCATTCTTCTCCTTTTTTTTTCTTTTTTTAATTCAACCCATCATGTGTTTTGTGTTGTATGGTGCTTGGTTAGGGTTAGGGTTTCCTCGTGTGGAGAGTCAAGTGCGAATGTAAAATATCAGAAATTTTTTTTCAAAATTGTTCATTAATATTTAAATAATTTAGATCTCAGATTGAAAAATTAACTTCGCAATTGCATTCACCACTCCCAAATTAATTAGGGGTGAAATTTTGAATGCGTTTGGAAGACGTAAATTTTTGACAAATATTTTAATATCATTTTAAATACCTGAAAAATTCAAATAACTAAAAACTCGTCGGATTAAAAATCCGATTGCACCATTGCGTTCGTCACCTCTCAATTAGGTAGGGGTAACTATTTCAGTGATTTTTAAAAATCATTCAAAAATGAAATAAAATTGGAAATCATTTAATTAAATTCTAATAAATATATATATATATATATATATATATAATTTTTTTTTTTTCATTCTTATCTTCCTAAATCGCATATTGCCCTAATCCTCGACTCTCCTTTTCACGCAAGCAAAATGGATCGGCCGACATTCCCTATCAAGCTCTTGAACCTCTTGACACGTGGCTTGCATCGCTCGGCACGCGTTCTCCACTCTTGCTATCTCCGCTTCTTATCCCCTAAGGTAACGCAAGCCAAATCGGGAGAAGGGAGAGCTTGTGTCGTTTCACAAGGTAGCCGAATCCATTTGGTCGAACCTTCTCCATCTCATCAAGAGCCTCTTTTAGTCACATGCTAAGGATCAAGGTACTCCATCTAATTCTCATATTAAGTGTTGATTACATAAGAATAATTGTTGAATTTAGGATTTTGAAATATAGATCACTTTGACGTATCTTATAATACCTTGAGACTAAGTAAAAATTATTATAAAATGTTGAATAATGATATTCAAATCAAGAATATTTTTGATTCATGTTCATAAAATCAAGCTAGACCCAGACAATTCTTATTTTGTAAATTTGGGTGATTTACTTGAACCCTTTGCTAGTTATTCAGTATTTTTTATTGACTTTCATTGTTTCTTAGCATTTTTATGAAGACAAATTTAATTAAAATTTTATCTAATCTTATGTATTACCGTAATATGTCAGTTGTTATTTTTCTTAATAAACCACTTTTATTGTCATAGTCATTAAACAAATTTGGCCTGTTCAGTATCAATTTCTATATAGAAGATTTTCCTAATTGAAACTTAAAGAATTTATTATTATGTAAGTTGCTCCATTAAATAGAAAGTTGAAGTGAAAATATGAATTCTTTTTCTTTTACAGTTCTTAATGATTAATTGTCATAAAATTGTATAGTAATATACTTTCGAGTGGTTGCTTGAATCATGTATTATAGTCCCTTATAAAGCAAAGAATATGTGGCGACCGGGGATCGAAGTTCGAGTCTTTAAAGAACAATTCATCTCAATTGAAAATATATACATTTTTATAATTCAAAAAGGACATAATAAAAATAAAATATATAATCCACAGTCCTTTTATACATAGAGCCAAAACATATATGAAAAGTTACGACAGTTTGAGTTTTATGAAGTAAAATATATATACATTCTTCTGCTTCTTTAAATTCTTCCTCTTTTAATTTGACAGATCTTCTAAGTTTTTTAATTATCAAAATCTGAAAAGTTCAGTTTACCAGTCAGGTAGGAGTACGCAAATTGTTCTTATAAGAATAAATCTAGCATCCTATAATAGGTATGAATCACATAAGAAAATGACTGAAAATCTGCATGTAAATAAAGCAATTGATAAATTCAATTTCTGCCCTGCAAAATAGCTGTGAAAATCAACATATATGAAATAAATTTTATCAAAAGCATTTGTAATAATAAATCGAGTCCGGAGACCCCTAAGCCCAAATGGGTAAACCCATAGGCATAATCTGTAGGAAGCTTTCTCGCCACCCGTCGGTAGCTTACTTAAATTAGGAACTGATGGTGTGTCTTTCCTCTGGATTTGCCTACTTCCTACAAGAGGCTAAATCCCTCCATATAACTCCCAGGGGCTTGCTAACTAGCCCAATATGTACATATTCCAGTTTTGCATTCCACCCTCCAAAGACAAACACCACAAAATATATATAAATTCTTTTTGTTAAATGCTTTTTGATATAATTCTTTTGCATATTAAAATGCGGTAAGCAGTGCAAATAATACTCAAATGGAAAATTGCTCAAATAAGAATACTGAAATAAGACTTATAAGTAAATTTGCGTATCTGACTTGTTTTGATAAAATCTATCAAATTTAATTTCTTTGATCTGCCAAAATAATGAAATTTATTAATTTTAATATTTTTATTATGATTTGTAGTATTATAACTATTTTGATTTATTTGAATTTATTTTTATTAAATTTATATAATTATTTATGCCTTATAAGGTCAAATTATTTGACCTTATAAGGGCATTTTAGTAATTTTACCCTTAATAAAATATAAAATTTATGTTAGTTTATTGTAGATTAAGTCCTAAGGTTTCTATAGAGCCTGAATTTATTTAATTCTGATATGAATTGGCTGAGTTATAGCTAATATAATTTTTAGGGTTATTAATTATGATTAAATGTGATTAGTGAGTGATTAGTGAATTTAGTTATAAAATTATCAATCTAATTATATATTTAGGTTCTAATTTACTTTACAAGTTATTTAAAACTGAAATCACTTAATTTGGATTATTATATTTACTAATATTTACTAATCAAATTTTTAGAGTAATTAGGGTTAATTAGGAGATCTAACTGTTGGATCCTAAATATTTTTACATTTTACTGAAATATAGGATTTTCTAATCTAAATAGATATTTGGATCACTTAATTTGGAGCTAATTTGGTTAACCTATGGTTAAAAATTTAATTAGGGTTAGGTCCTAATTGTGATTAGTCAAAATTTAATCCAAATGCCTTAAAAAATATTTCTTATATTTTTCTGACTATTTTAAGACCTATATTTGATAGGTTTGAATAAGCATATTCAAAGTTATGGTTAATCTAAATTTTTGTATTATTTTTGTAATCATTTAAATATTCAAAATATCATTATGTAAAGTATTGATCCAAATAAAATTTTGATAGTTCCAAATTAATCTTCTATTTTTGCTGATTATTTAATTGTATTTAATTATTGTATTTGGATATGTATTTTAGGAGTTATGATTTTCTAAAGTTTGAGATTAAATATAATTAATTAAGTTAATTATTCTTTATTATATTTAATATTTAACTTTTTCATCTGTTTTATTTATTCTGTTTGATTAAATATTTTTATTATTTACTAAATTATATTTATGAAAATGTTATTATTATTAATTTAAGATTTATCAAATATTATATTTTCTGTTACAAATATATGTTTTTATTTTATAAAATTTTTATTATTATTAAAGTATAGATTATTTTAAGTTGAGTGATTTAACTAATACATTATTATATTATTTAATTTATTATGTATTTGTCTAAAGTAATTATGATATTATTAGGTTCTGATTAGTTATATTTTAATTTACTTTATTTTGATTTTTATTCTCTGTTTTTATATATTTTTGTTTGTTTATTTAACACTAATTATATATTTATAATATATATCTATATATTTATTTAATATTATTTTTCTGCAGGTTGCAGACAGCAGTAACCTCACGCCCATGTGGCATGATGTTACTGGCCCAATCAGTCTACGTGGGTCCCACTGCCGTTGTTAATAGAAACAGCGGTGGGCCCCACTCCAAGGCAGCGGCTGAATCTGTGTTCGACACCTCACCCGGTGGGTCCCAGGATGCACGTGAGAGAAGACGGGCGGGTCGAGCACGGCCCGAAGCCTCGACCCGCGACTCTTCATCTTCTTATGCGAGGCGGTGTTAGGGTTTAGGCGAAAAAAATTGAAATTTTGAGCGTTTGATTTACACGATTTGGTTCGATTGAATACAATCGTAACCGATCAAAGTTTAATCTGATAAAGGAGATGCAATTTCGAATAAGAAAATAAGTGTTTGAATGTAAGATCTAAAAAGTAGAAGTACTTAAAGTTTGATGTCTCCGGAGACTTAGGTTTTCGAGGCCTCGTTTTGGGAACGAAAATCCTTAATGAGGTAGCTTTCTTTATGAAAACCTTAACTTAGCCAGAGCATATGAGCCTTTATCGGGCTTCTAAGGCGGTGGAAAGCAAATGGAGGCCTCTTCTTCGGCCGCGTGTTGCGTCTAAGGGACCCTAACGCCGAAGAAGTAGGTCTCCAGGCCGTTAGATCAAATCTAACGATCAACGGCCCAGATTAACCCCTCGCTAAGTAGCGGTTCAGACCCGTGGGTCGGGGTAGCGTTGGTCCAGGCTGGACCGGTTATTCGGTCCAGCGAAAAGAAAATGTGCTAAAAATTTTTTGGATTTAATATATATATATATATATATATATATATATTATTATTAATAAATTTCAAGCCTTATTTTAATCAAATTTAATTAATTAAATACAATAAAAAAAAATTTCAGTAAATTACCCTTAGCTAATTGAGGTATTCTGAACGCAACGGCGCACTTGGATTTTCGATCCGACGAGTATTTAATTACTCGAATTTTCGGGCATTTAAATAATATTAAAATACTTGCCAAAAATTTAATGACTTCCAAATGCGTTCAAAACTTCACCCATAGCTAATTTGGGGGTGGTGAACGCAATGGCGGAGTCAGATTTTTGATTTGAAGTCAAAGTTATTTAAATATTAATAAACAATTGAGAATGAAATTTTTGGTATTTTACAGAATATAACTTATATCAAATATTCTGAAAGAGAATTAAAGTTGGCATCAAAAGAAAACTGATTGACCCTTGTGCTATATGAATGACATAATTTGCAGCAATTGAACATTCATTAGAGCTCTTAATCCTATAATTGCTATTTTCTTACAATGCTATGTTATGTTCTACATCAAAAAGAATTTAAATACTAGTTATTTGAATGGTTTCTATATAATTAGAATGTTAGAAAATATAGTTCTGCAAATCAATATTTTTAATAGTTCAAACAGCCCACTTTTCTACACAAACAACACCAAAACAAAACTATTTTTCAGCCAAAGAGCTGTCTCTACCCAAGTCCAAGCCAAACTATCCCATACACAGCACCACAAAACAGACTCTTTATTCTTTACATAGAAGCGAACCAACCAGTGAATCCTTCCAAAAAGCCCTTAAATAACCTCCATTTATCTTTGCAGATCAAGCCCCACTTCGGCCTTTATATAAAAGCAAAATACCTTCCAAATCAACCACATATAGTAGCACATTGCAGCTCAAACAGCAGCCTATAAAAGCATAAACAAGAACAATAACTTGCGTAGCTTTATTAGAAATATATTTCTATAAGCCTTTGAGGCCAAATTGCACTACCAATAGGAGAGGTAACTTAATTGACTTACAAAATATTAAGATTAGAAATTTAACCCGGAAAAGGTTTAGGTGACTTAATTTTACAATAGGAGCATGGAAGCTTTCCCTCATTTTGGCAAATCTTGGCCATGGAGAAGTAGAATTTCTCTCCTTCTCGAGCCTTTACATCGGCAAAGCATCTTGAAACCCCTCTTGCACCTCCCTGCGAGAATAGGATCAGAAAGTAAAGAAAATTTTCACAAAAACAAAAGTCACAAAATTTCTAGAGTGGGACTCTAGAGGGATCCCTAAATTTTGAGAGCAATTTAAGTGTATAGTCATTTGTACTCGATTTCTTTAATTATTTGCACTAAAACCTCCTTGAAAATTAGGAGAAGGCTTATTACTTTGGAGAGTGATCTGGAGAGACGGAAGATGACCTCTGTTTATAGTGGTGGAGTCTTAAAAAAATGATTTATAAATCTATGTAAACAGCCAATTTTTACTCTGTATGCATGACATCTTATGTTTCACTGATTAATGCAAAGCAGTAGCTTTTTGTTACATTTAGCAGAGAATCTTGTAATACTTTTAAGTATTATGCAACAGATCTTCTTGCTATATTAAAAAGCTTCAATTGTATAACTTGAGTTTTTAGCCTCAACACGTATAACTTTTGCAAGGTTAGTAAAATTAGGATAGACACCAGACTAATCTCTTGCTCTAATTTGGGAAGTTGACTCTTATGCTTCACCCCATTTGAATTATTAATTGACTTTTGTTAGCTGATGAAAATGAGCTACTGCGAAAATGGAGAATTTCCAAATGAATTTCTTAACTCAACTGCATACATCTAGAGAACTTTAACAATCCTTGGTGGGGGTCAATTAACAGTTGCTTTTAATTGTGTTGAGTCAATGTTTATCTCTTCCACTTTGAAGCCAAGATGCATAAATTTCCACTTAAAGAGTTCACATTTCTATGGATTAAGGGTTGATGTTGCTAGAGTAAATGGAGCTACTTATCCTAGTATCCTGCATGTACCCCCTCACCCAAGCTCTATACCAAATGATCAATGAAGTAGACAAAGACAAAATTATTCATGAAAAGGACTCAAGATATCATATTCATCAAGTGCATAAAAGTAGATGAAGCTAGCAGTGCCTGATGGCATTATACATCATTCATATAAACTCCTATTAGGTATTAAATGTTACCATTAATGTTATGTAATTCGAATGTTGTTCACTCATTAATATAATCAAACACTGTTCAATTATTTCAATATAAATCAAATGATATCATGAGTTGCATGCTGCCGTCATTTCTATTATAAGATCTTAATACTGTCATAGAATTGCTTCCATCTCTCATTAAATAAAATTGTCAAATAAATTATGAGAAGCAAATATTGTTAGTTCAATTAAGGTGATCAAATGCTGCCATTTACTTCAAATGTGATTAAAATGCTGTCATTTGTGTTATGAGAATCACTGATGTTATTCAATTAAGGTTAATTAAATACTGCCATGAATTTTCCAAAATAAAATCAATGAGTTCAAAAGTAATTTAATGTTGTTATTAAGTAAAATAAGAGATCATATGCTGCCTTTAAAATCAAATAAATCTAATTTCTTTTATATGCTAATTTTATTTCTACATTTCCTTTTTATTAGATATTTTATATAGGATGTATAAACTATTTAATTTAGTTTTATAGAACTAGAAATGAGCAATCCTGTAAAAAGGATTGAACTCTATTTTAGAATTGGAAATAAACTCTATTTTTAGAACTGGAAATGAGAAATCCTATAAAAAGGATTGAACTCTATTTTAGAACTGGAAATAGTCAATGGATTGACTTATATTTTGATTGTGTAAAAATTGTTTATTTGACCAAAAATAAATGAGACTCTGCCGAAATTTTTAAGAATTTTAAGACTAAGAAAATTTGTGGGAAATATAGATGTTTTCACATATTTCTAGAGTTTCATATAAATTGTCACTTCATTTGAAAATATTAGTCATAAAAATAATTAAATTCAATGAATCCAAATATCAATATTATAAAAACTTATTATTACAAATCATGTTAAAATCATAAAACATTAAATTAATGACTTAAACTATTTTTGGTAGATCAAAAAAATTAAATTGATTAATTTTGTATCAAAACAGTCAGGTACGCAAATTTACTTATAAGTTTTATTTCGGTATTCTTATTTGAGCCATTTTCTATTTGAGTATTATTTACACTGCTTACCGCATTTTAATCTGCAAAAGATTTATATCAAATAGCATGTAACAAAAAGAATGAAACACAGTATGTATATATTTTGTGGTGTATGTCTTTGGAGGGTGAAACGCAACACTGAGAATCTGTACAGATTGGGCCAGCTAGCAGCCCCTGAGAGTTATATGGAGGAATTTAGCCTCTTGTAGGAAGTAGGCAAATCCAAAGGAAAGACACACCATCAGTTCCTATTTTGAGTAAGCTACCGACAGGTGGCGAGATAAGCTTCCTACAGGTTATGCCTATGGGTTTACCCATTTGGGCTCAGGAGTCTACGGACTCGACTTATTGTTACAAATGCTTTTGATAAAATTTACAAATTTCATGCTTTTCATATATGTTGAATTTTTACAGCTAATTTGCAGGGCAGAAATTAAAATTTAGAAATTGCTTTATTTTTTATGCAGATTTTTAATCATTTTCATACTTGATTCATGCCTATTATAGGATGCTAGATTTATTCTTATAAGAACGATTTGTGTACTCCTACCTAACTGGTAAACTGAATTTTTTAGGTTTTGATAAGTAAATTCTAGAATATCTGCCAATTAAAAGGAGAAGAAATAAAGAAATAGAAGAATGTAAATATTTCATGTTTTATTTTGTAAAAATTCAAACTGTTGTAAAATTTCATATATGTTTGGCTCTATCTGTATAAATGGACTTTTATTATTTATTATGTCCTTTTTGAATTATAAAAATGTATATATTTTCAATTGAGATGAATTGTTCTTTAAACACTCTCGAACTTCGGTCCCCAGTTGCCACATGTCATGTGAGCCATGGATGGTGGCGAGCTCCTCCTCCGGCCTTCTTGGCCAGGCCCCTGCTTGTACACAAGCAGAAATCATGAAATGGAGCATATAAAGATGCAGCGGGATTAATCAATAGCAATTGAAAAGCAATTTTGCCTCTTTTGAGGCATTAATACTCAATTGATTCAAGTATAGGCTATAAATAACTTATATAATATTTATTTGTATCAAGCATGATATTTATTTTTTATAGTATATTAAAAAGTGACAAATTTAAATCAATACATTTTTATATATAAATTCATAAGACTCAAAACGGAACAGTTAAGCATATAAAAGTGCATGCTTTTTAAGTTACTTAAATTATGTTTATATTGAATATACATAATTTTTATTAGAAAAGTGACAATAGAATTTATTTATATTTTAAATAAATTATTTTAAAAATATTTAAAATAATTTAAAAATTATTTAGAAAGGTGATAATGAAATTTTTATTTATTTTATATAAAAACTATTTAAAATATTATTTGTTTAATTTATGTATTAAAAAATATATAATTAAAAATAAATAAATTAATATATATATATATATATATATATATATATATATATATAAAGAAATATAAATTAATAAGTAAGATGTTAGTTTATTTTAGAAATTCTTCTTTTTCTCTCCTCTCATTATTTTCAAGAAAAATTATTTAAGAAGAACCTCTCACCCATTCTTTTAGTTCTATGAATAAATGGGTGGTTGATTGTGGCTCCAAGAATGAATCTTTTTGTTCCTTCTCATGCTGTAAAATTGCTAGCTCTATCGTGACAAAAAAACATTCATTATTCTCCGGATTCATCAACCTCAATTGTGCTATTTGCTCTCACTACAGCCCTCATTTTCCTATAGGTTCATCTGAAATTGATTTGTTACAAAAGTTGCCCACTCCTTTTTTTATTTCTGTATGATGATGAATAATATTATCCCAAAAATTGTGATGTTTGTGGCTTCAACTCTAATTTGGGAATTGCTATGTTCAAGATTTGGCCTCTGCCCATCATCTTGAACTGAGTGATATTTTGGAAACAAAAGCCACTTATCAAGGATTCATGATGATTTCTTTAAGCATAGAATTGTTCTTTATGAAGTAGAAGCTAGCTGCATTAACTTCAATTGCTCCAGGAATGGCTTGATTTGGAAAAAAGGGAAGTCAGATAGCCTGAACTTTCTTCTTGAAGCAATTGATTCTGAGTTAATCCATGGGAGATGCTTGTCGAATGATGAGCTCATATGAATACTCTCTAGCTTCACTGCAAGGTCACAAGCTTGATCTTCTTTACGGGTCCGTAATTCACATGGTATAACAAAAGAATGGTTTTCTCGCTTTCCTGCTTCCTTCGCATCTTTGGTACTTTTTTTGTATTTATTTATGAATTATTCATTTGTGCAGGCGTTTAGATTCAAATTGCCCAATCACGACAGCTTCTTAGTGCACTAAATAAACTTCTGAGTATTGTACTCTTTTTCCTAGTTTTTTTTCAATTTTTAGAATTTAAAATAGGAATCAACAAATATTTTCTTAAATAATTCAAACTAATTTTTAATGCAATATTTAGATTACATCAATATATGCTCAACTAGCATTTTACATATTCATATGTAAAAAGCATAATTATTATATTAACAAGCAAATAAACATTTTATAATCATAAATTTAATTTAAGAAAAATTCATTGGTAACATATATTTATTCAATTTCTTCAATAGTCAAATTATACCTACTTAAAATTCATAACTAATAAACTGAGTTCTACAGCACAAATCAATAAATAATTGAAGATTAATGAGGTGACGAGCATAATGCGTAAAATAAATAAATATATATATATATATATATATATATATATATATATATATATATATATATACACGAGACAATAAGACAGATATCTATTAATATAACCCAACATTTTATTAGCCTATCAAACAAAAGGATGTCATAATTTTGAAAATTACATCATTTATTTTTCTTTTTATAAAAACATTATATATTAATATTTATATATGTAATAATTCGAGAAAGAGAAAAAAAAAAACAAGAAAAAGAAATATTTACCTGACATATGGAGGATCCGTGAAAGCCCAATCGAAGCTCTGCTCGTACTTGAGCGCAGCATTATCCCAAGTGGAGTCAACAGACATTCCGCGTTTCATCAATCCTTCCCACGAAGCTCTATGCTCTTTGTATGTACTGATTGCAACCCTCAGTGCCTGTTCATAACCAAGATTTCTTTATTATTATAAATAATTGAATTCCCACAAATATTAGATTTTAAGAAAATATTCTCAAGCAAATTCCTATCTCATTGCATTTATCTTTCTTTATAAACTTCAAGCCAATACTTATCGAGGAACGTCCCTTTTTGATATCTCTACTCACTTAACGAGCGAGGCAAGGGTTGACTGTCGAAGAACAGTAACAAGTATGCCATTGACGTAGATGAGGAAATATATGCTCAAAACCGCGGGACTGTTTCATGTTAACATTTCTTGGAGTTGCTCGTGAAGAAATGCATTTGAGACATCCAATTGTCACCGGCCATTAGTAGTGAGTGACGATGGCAAGGTTCTGATTGTCGGCATTTTGGCAAGATAATTTGTCTGTTACGTACCGTTGGTTGAAGCCTTGAGCAACCAATCTGGCTTTCCTCATTGTATTTTATCCGGTATGTCCAACAGCATCCAAGTATGTTTTGGATTGGATTTGAAAGAATTAGAGTTCAAGTGTTTTGTTCAAGGAGAGCACGGTTTCTTCTTTCACTGCGAGCTTCCAGTGTTTTTATTTGGCGACAGCTGTGTAGGAGAAAGGCTCGGTGGGAGAGTGTGTGGAACGAATGAGGTTATAGAGAGGCTTGGGTTTTATGACCACTATTTTTAGATGGGTGAGCATTGGATGTGTGGACATTTTTATTTTGAAGATTGGAGGATGAGTAGGGGCAGGAGTGGTGAAGTTTTTGTAGAGCTAGACTGTGGAGAAATTGGTTGAGCGGAGTTAGAGAACTGGTTTGAAGTCTAAGGACTTGGTGAGCAGGATAAGTTCGACTCATTGAGTGATTTGGGCTCGCTGAAGTGTCCAACCTTTGGTTGTTGTTGATTGATGCTGTTCGTAAATTGTGTGTTTGGCTGAAGTAGGAACAAGTGTGAGGGGATTTTAATGCAGTTGTGTAGTGGAGAAAGGTAGGCTTATGGTTGGAGTGAATTGTAGAAATGGGAAGATATGTCCGATGAATTTGATACGGAGAGAGATTAAAGAAGTAGAGGTTTTTGGGTTGTAGCAAATGTAGCCTTTAGTGCGATGCGTATCCAAGGAAGAAACTTAGGGCCAAGCTTGGAGCTATATGGGAGGGAGGGGAAAACACAAGCAGCTGAAAACCCGAGGTGACTGTAGTCTGGTTTGGTTTAGTAGAGAGTTGAAATGGAAAAAGTATTTTTGGCATTGAGAGAATGTAGAAAATTAATGAGGTAAGTTGAAGTGAGAGCTGTTGATGCCCAAAATGTTCGGGTAAAATGAGCGATTTGTAAGAGAGCGCAAGTGGTTTCTAGTACATACCAGTGTTTTCGTTCAGTAACCCCATTTTGTTGGAGAGTGTATGGGCATTTGATCGTTGAAGATGAATGCTGAGATTTTTTAGAAGGTTTTGAAATGCTAATGAGACATATTCATCCCCTCAATCTAATTGTAGTAATTTGATTCGAGTGTTAAATTGGCATTCAAATTCAAATTTGTATAGAAAAAAAATATATTGTAATATTTCTAATTTTTATTTTATAGGAAAAATTCATGTGTATTTTAAAATAATCATCCACAAAGAATATGTAATATTTATAATCTTAATTTGATAACATTGGGGCAAGGCCCCATATATCAAAATGATGAAATTCAAAAAGATTATAAGCTCTGTTGGAAAATTTAGGAAACGGTAATTTGTAATACTTGGCTGTTATGCAGACCGAGCAAGGAAAATAATTGTTGTTCATACTAAGACTTTGATGATGCTTAAGGAGAAGATGGTGGATGTCGCGGCTAGGATGACCGAATTGGAGATGCCATGGAGGTGTGGTTGCTGCTGTGGAGGACTGAAGGATAAGCTGACTAGGAAGAGGTGCCATGGTGGAGCATATAGGTACGTACATTGGTGCATCGACCTCTAATAAGAGAAGAGGCAGTTTAGAGATCCTTGATGATGAAACTAGTTGGATCAAATGAAATTAAGCATGAATTATCAGTTGTGAGCTTGTGAATAGATAATAATTTGTATTTACACTGAGGAACATGTAATAAATGCTTGAGAAGGAACTTACAGTTGGGTGTGAAAAGGATGCCATTGTCGATATCAGAGATGGGAAGAGTTTGACTGTTACTTGATTAGTTCCCTGGTAGGATTCTCCATTGATAAATTTATGAAATCATTGGTGATGTAGATGGAAGCGCCGAAATCAAGAAACCAGGTGGTGGTTTGTGAACCATCGGTGCATAGATCCACAGATTGGAGTGAGATGGTATTGTAGATGCATAATTCATGTGGCACAAGCAGTTCTTGGCTGAATGGTCGGGCTTGCCGCAAACTTGACACTCAATGTATTGAGGCTTGTTATTTTTCAGTGCAGAGTAAGGTTTTCATGGTGATGAGGGTGATCTACCTCATCCTCAACTGAACCGTTCCCTTCCCCGAAAGCGACTGAACCTATTAGGGTTGTGTACTGGCGGAGAGTGACCGAGTTGAAGTTCTTTGTGGAGGTCGTGTTGAATGTTGACTTCCTCACTGCAAAGATGAGAATAGAGGTTGTCCAAGCTTCTTGGCGTCAACTTGGTATGAATGGAGGTCTTGAATGCTTGATACGATGAGGAGAGTTCATTAAGCGTGTAAAGGACAACGTCTGCTTCATCAACTTTGGATCCAGTTGCGGCAATTTTGTCCACAATGACTTTGATTTTCAAAAGGTAGTCGTGCATAAATCAGTCTTTCGCATATGTTGTAGAGTTTGTTTTTGAATCAGATAACTCATGAACAGTTCATGTTGATTGAAGACGTTTGGCTAGCATTGTATATACATCAGCACAGTTGGTTGCTTCGGGTGTTGGGTAGGATAGAGGGTGAGATGATGGAATATAAGGCTGCTGTAAGGTTCCAATCAGCTAAGAACCATGATGTGTACTCAGGACTAGAAAGATGAGGAGCCCAATAAGATCCATCGAGATGTCTATGAAGGTTATAAGCTTTGAAGAAGAACTAAAGTACTTGATTTTTTCATATGGGATAGTTATCTACTATAAGTGGAGTATGGATGATATTTTTAATATTGAACATTAGGAATTTTAGAACTTTGCATTTAGTGAGGGAGGTACTATGATATTTAGAAGGTAGCGTTGTATTGAGAGCTGACATTTGTGGATTATATGGGAGAAGGTATCCAAAGATTGGAGAAGGAATTCAGCGTCGGAGGCGTGCTGGGAGAGAGCCCGATGCGGAGGCAAAGTCGCTATGAGTGCGAAGTCAGCCCGGAGAGAGGATTGGGGCACTGGCACTGCTCGTCGTTTCTACGAATCAGAGTCGTACGACGTTGATCGGCGAAGAGAGAGTTGGCCGAAGGAAGATGTTGCATTAGATCTCGTCGGTTCTTAGAAGAGATGAGGAATTCATCGTGATCAGGATTAGAGAAGAGTTCGTCGAGCTTGGGATCGGGATCAATGAGGAACTCGCCGAACTCTGGATCGGGATATTAGGGTTGAGGGAGCGAGAGTGGCGAAGGAGGCCGCTAAGATACCATGTAGAAATCTAGATAGGGAGTTGAGCGAGAGCGGCGAAGGAGGCAGCTTAGATACCATGTAGAAATCTAGAGAGGGAGTTGAGCGAGAGCGGAAGAGAAGAAGAGAGTATCATAAACAGAAAGTGTTGTATTTCATATCTCTTGATGTAATTACAAGAGGTGTATATATAGTTAGTATATAGAATATACTAAAATCACCTACAAAATATTAAAACCACCTAGAATATATTAGAATCAATTAGAATATGTTAGAATCACCTAGAATATATTAAAACAAACTAGAATATACTAGAATTATCTAGAATATACTAGAACTAACTAGAATATATTAAATTCATTTAGAATATACTAGAACCGCCTAAAATATATTATAGCAAACTAGAATATACTAGAACCAACTAGGCCTAATGGACTTTATGCATGATACATGTAATTGAACTATTATTAATTATATACCCCTAGCTTCTATTTGGTTCATTCCAAATCACATAATGTTGAAGGTTGATATTTGATGCCAATTGCAACACCCTTAACTATAGTATACAAGGTATTATCCGATGTATCCCAATTAATTCCGTACTAGGACGATCCTCACGAACTTATAATATAATTTTTAAGTCATCACCTTAGGAGTGTTCCTTAAATAACACAATTAAAAATGAAATTTTTGTGAGAACTTTTATTCAAATAAAGAAATCTTTTGGTCTCCCATATCTAAAGCAGACCTCCACATTATGCCTGCCCTCACAATTAGCTCCCTTCAAAGACTCCCTAGAGTGACAAATGATTTTCCATTACTGTCACTTGACCTTAGCATCCAACATGGGCATCCTGTCCTAGGCATGCAGATAGTGCAACACAAGTGGAGGAATGTAACGATAGGACCCCAACCTGACCAATGTTTGCCCAATGCATCAGCTCTACAGCGCTGCTAGAGAGTTCATATTGCACTTAGGCTAAGTTGCAGCTCAATCTCCAAATATCGAAGATGAACATCGACAACCTATGGAGTTTTTGGGACCATAAAAGAATGGTTCTCCATTATTGGCACTTGTATCTCAATTTCCATAATGGACTTCAAGACCTGTACATGAAGATCATACAATGCCAATGGGTAATGTGGCCACTGAACCTCACTTGAGCAAAACTAGCTCATGTATCCATTTCATTGCTGCTACAGAGTCCATAATTTCCCCAAATTGAGACTTAAGCTAAGTCTTCAAACAGTGAACAAAATCATGCACGATTCTATTAGAGCTTTTGGCACTTCAACTCTGCCATCAAACAAACAAAGAAGGTGTTTACCCGCTTCTCTACAGTGCTCATCTTGGAGGTGCCGAGACCACTTTAGGTACACCTAAAGTAATGTCACAGGATTCAAAGGTTATCCACAACTCAGTCATCAGCCATAAATGACGATGCAGCAGGATATGCCAAATTTCCAGTGCCTCTACACAGATTTGGAGGTCCTCCACGACCTGTGTTGCTACCTAACCAATCACAGCAGTACGATAATGCACCAGTCGTAAGCAAAGGTGCTCTTTGTAACAAGCTAGTGCACCTTGCACTGAGGACAGCGCTCCCCAAACCCACCAACAAAACATAAATATCACGAACACTCTTACGCCATACTGAACAAACTGTCAATAGGTGCCTCAGTCGCTACAATGCAAGAGAGAAACTGCCCTCATACTCTGCTGTTCCTAAGCATTAAATGCATTGTCCAGCTATTCTATGATCAATAGCATGAAGAAGCTTCACTCGCATGCTACAGTGACATGCAACCTCAAGACCAATGCACATTGATCCTCGCATCACCTCAAGGCCAACAAACGGTGTCATATTTAAGGCCACCAAAAGCTAGGTACCACCCCTCAATTGAACAATTCCACTAGTTGCACTGAGAAAAATATCAAAGCAACCAGTGAAACATAGCATAGGACAACCCCTTAAGAACTCTAGACAACTTTCCATGTAATTTAGAGCTCTAGAAAAAATACTCTCATTCCCTCGGACACCATTCTCTTATAATCTGTAAGAAGCTGTAGATGGAAAGACACCATAGTGAAATTACTCCAACAACACTGACAATGGATATTGGCCATGCCTGTACCACTTAACAACCCCTGCGTTTGTCTGGTCATAATCTTCTCTTTTTGCTCAGTATTTATACCATATCTGGCCCTCACAGGATCTCCACCTTTTGATGATATTCGTCATTTTGTGTAAGCAGAGTTACGTGTTACTTTCCTTATAACGCTTAATCATTCTTAATCCATGAAAATTATGTCCCTTCAATCTATAATAGAGATTTTCACGGTTAACAATAGTTTTTTAACAATCATCTGATTTTAAGATTTCCCCTTCTTTCTTATTATCAAGAGCTGGAAGGTTAATTGTAACACTGCATCATAATCATCACAAAAAAGTAGTGATTACAAAAAGAATATTTAAACTTACACTTAGCATGCTTTCTTTTGTAAGTGGTGAAAACGCCCACCTGTAACAAAATCCAGCTAATCAAATTAGCAAAAAGATGCAAAAAGCCATTTCAATATAGTAATGCTACTCTTGCCAAGAATATATCCACAATTAAGAGTTTACTACAATGTAAGCATTACCCTGAAGATTTTTTTACTTCCTATCTTTTATTTTTTTATTCAAACTGGTACCAACATCATTTGAAATCTCAATTTTAACATGTCAACCGATTATTTAAGGAAATGTAAGTTAGCTAAATATAACTTGAACTTATAAATATCTTACTGTGCTTGACCTTTATAGGCAAATACAACATTAAAAATAGCTTATTTAGAGTGACAAAAGATTGTGTAAACCTAAAGAATACAAGAAAAAATTACATTGTAAAGCAAATACTCAGAAACCAATATAAATGCTAGGTATTTTATCAGAAAAAACAATGACAGCACGCTAGTGTTATTATACATTTAATCAGAGGCTGAAGCATCATTAAATCAAATTAGATCAAATTTTATACCAATTACTAGTAGAAACAATGTAAGATGTCATTACTACAACCTTGGAGAAAATATTTACAGGAATAAATAAAGAATTTCACATACCCTGTGCCCTGGCCATTTCCTTCATCAGCATAAGGATTGAAATTCTCAACGGTGTCCTGTAGGCATACATGTTAGTACCAATTATAATATATATATATAAATTATATACGCACATCAAGTGTAGTGAGAACTACTACATTTTTTTGTAATTTTAACTAACCCTGAGGCCACCTGTTTTGTGTACAATTGGCACAGTTGCATATCTCATGGCATACAACTGATTTAAACCACAAGGTTCAAATCTTGAAGGCATGAGCAACATATCACACCTGTATATGTTTTATCAGTTAATACTCACAATAAATAGATATAATTTTAGTTTTGGATTTTGAATAGAAAGGCTATTATGACCCTGCAGTTATCCGGTGAGAAACTGGGACGTTAAATCCAACCCATCCACGAAACTTTTGTTTGTAGTTTGACTCTGTTGATCTCATCCAGTTTTCAGTTTGTTGGTCACCAGAGCCAAGCATAATCTTGAACACAGAGAAGAACACTAATTAAGCGAATATAGGAAGCAAGAAAGGCACTTAAGTAAATAGATTAAAAGTTTGTAAATTGTTCAATGATACTCTCAAAACATAACAAAATCAAATAAGTGTGTATCATAGAAAAAATGATTGGCACTATTATAAAGTGCGTATACCTACCATTTCTATAATGCCCTGGTAAGTTATTTTATTTAGGCTCAACCAAGCATAAATATGATAAGCTAAACTTATTAAATCAGAAAAATAGCTTGGTTGTTCAGCAATATAAGCCAAGCATAAGAAATTAAGTTGGATAATCGATTGGGTGGTTGTATGTTGGCAAAAGTTGATGTTATAAATTTAATATATATAAATTCTGATTGATGTTATAAATAATCTTTACTATATTAGTTAATTAGCATGTATCAATTGTAGTTAATGATGCTAATTAACTAAATTATTACACATTTTAGTTATTTATATACAGTAATTATTAAAACATTAATTAAGATATAAACATATTAGCATTAGTACCAATAAACAAATAACGTATCACTAAAATGCCAAATTTATTTTTTTATCATTTTAATTATTATTTTATCTCAATTAATGGAAACTTTAAAATATGAAAATTAATTTTTAGCATAATAAGTCTAGATATTTTAAAATTTTTAATAATAATTTGTTAATTATGATTCAGTTTACAAATTCTGTACTAATTAATGCAAATTCTAATCTACAAAATATCCAATGAGATTTTTATGGATTCTTTGTTTCACATGTAATTCCGAAATTATTCGAGTTAACTTATGCCTCAGATGGATTTAACTTAGCTTAAATTCTGTCATCTGAATAATCCTTTAATTGATTATTAATTGTTGAGACAATGGAATAGTCAATTTTAAGAAAAATTTAATAGCAAGGTACTAATAAAATTACATTAAGTAATATATAATTAAGAATAATAAATTAATTTATCTTAGATATTAATTTGAATAATGGCATATCAACATTAATCATGAAATCATATATATTTACTTATGTTGCTTAGATGAACATTAATTACATAATTAATGATTTTAAAAATAATATTATATTAATTTTATAATTATAAATCTAATAATCGATATATTTATACTATTAATATTATTAACATTAATCTAATTAACAAAATATAATAATATTATTAATCTAACTTACATTTAATTGCATAGTATATAAGTAATTTTATATTATAATAATTGATAATGCTATTCTTTTTTAAATTATAATTAACCTAACATTTTATTTCATAATTTTAATCAAATATTTTACGTTTGTTATTAATTAGATTAACATTTTTAAAAAATGTTATTAAAATTCAAAATTATAAAAAAACTAAAAAAAGGTTAATTCCCTAATCCAAATAAAGTTATTTCCTGGTATAATTTCAACTTATATTTTTTTCTTAGCAATCAATTATCTCAACGTATGCAAAGCCTAAAATATTAGCCCCCTAATTATAATTTGACTGCTCCCTTAACGTGTTCTATTTTATAAGATTTTGTCATGTATGTTAATCCTACGCTCAATACATGGGGTAAATTTTTTAATCCTACGCTCAATATAATTTTTTTGATACGCTCAAGATAAATGCTCTTGATGTTTTTCTTAAATTTAAGAAATCCTATGCTCAACATAAATTTTTGATACGCTCAAGACAGATGCTCTTTGATGTTTTTCTTAAATTTAAGAACATAGCTGAGACCCTCTTATCCTCCAAACTTGTCACATTCCAATTTGATGGAGGTGGTGAATATAAAAAATTCACTTCCACCCTTGCAGGTCTGGTCTTGGAGTACATCATTGTTTCTCAGCTCCATACACATCCGAACAAAATGGCAAAGCCGAACGCAAGCACCGTCACATTGCCAAAACCGGACGAGCCCTCCTCTTTCAGCACAATTGCCTCACAAATTCTGAATGCCTTCCAAACAGCCATTTATCTCATCAATTGACTTCCATACCCTCAACTCCACCACAAATCTTCATACAAACTCCTCTTTCATAAAACTCCACATTATACCTTCCTCAAAGTCTTTGGATGTCTTTGCTTCCTGTGGTTAAAACCCTATGCAGCACATAACTTGGAACCTAGATCTTTACCATGTGTGTTTCTAGGTTATAGTGGGCAACACAAAACCTACATTTGTTACCACATTCCTTCCAAAAAATTTTACATTTTCCAGCATGTCACCTTTCACAAATGAGATTTTCCTTGCACCACTTCTGCAGTTCCACCAACTTCACCACCAAATCCCGGTTCCGACACCATTATCACTATACCCTTCACGAGCTGGGACACTTCCGGGTTTAACTATGTGCCCTCAACTCGCTCATGCAAGCAGCCCACAGCTTTCCTCTCCCAATTCCTCTCAGGAATCGGAAGCCCACATGACAGCAACTCGCATGACAGCACCCATCAATGTCGCCCAAAACCTTCAACCTGCCAGCTCAGCAGTCTCCCTCTGCCACATCTGAGCCACATGCCTCGGTTCAACATACTCAACCTCGCCGCAGTACTCACCCAATGCTCACTCGCTCCAAAACTGGACATCTAAAGCCCAAGGTGTTATCGGTGGAAGCCTCCCCTCTTCCCTCGACACCATCTATGTATCGGCAAGCAGGCAAAGATTCACACTGATTTAAAGCTATGCATGATGAACTTGCAGCTCTATTAAATAACGGCACTTGAACTTTAGTTCCTCCTCCGTCAAATGACAACGTCGTCAGATGCAAGTGACTATTTAAACTCAATTACAACAATGATAGCTCTATTGCTCGTCTCAAAGCACATCTTGTTGCTCGTGGCTTCACCCAACAAGAAGGCATTGATTATTCAGAAACTTTTAGCCCAATTGTCAAACCGGTCATGATTCGGATTGTTCTCATTCTAGCTCTCGCATTTTTAGTAGAAAATCCGTCAACTTGAGTGTGGAGTGGGGGGGTAGCAGTCTGCACTACGTGAGGTTGCAGGAGGTCTGTCGACCACTTGAGTGTGGAGAACTTGGGATCCGAGACCTTCATCTATGGAGGACTATCTTAGCAGCCCGACATACCCTCAGCTTTATCAGCAAAGAGGATCTTCTATGGGTGAGAGCCATGGAGTTTCGATACCACCGCAGAGATGAAAACTTTCTGTACCAAAAGGCTGACTCAGCAGTCTGGAGGCTCTTGGGTCACGGTTGGCCAGTGGTGCCGAGGCATACACAACTTGAGGATGGGACCCCTGCCAGTAGCAGATGGATGACTTTTCTGTGAGCAGAGCCAGTCAGCTATACCGGCTAGAGGGAGGTGGGCAGCCTTAGCAGTTTACAACCATGTGGGAGATGATCTAGGGCCCCAGAGAGGCCTGCTTTCTTTGGAAACTTCTCAGTGATGCCATCCCGACAGGTGCTGGTTACACAGGCGGAGGCTCACTCAGTCTACGACGTGTTTGGGGTTGTGCCTCGGAGGAGGACAGAGAGCACTTTGTGTGCACTGCAGCTACACGAGGGCCCTTATGGAGATTTTGTTCGTTGGGGTTACTCCCGACCGCACATACTTCCTAGGACCAGTTTACTGCGTTGTTCTCTACTGCCTCTGCGTTCTGATTGCCACAGTTTCAACTGCCAGCTGTGTCATACTCTCTTTACCAGTCCTGAAGGAGTAGGACCCGAGCGCTCTCACGGTTCGCCCACAACCCCCCCACGCCCGCTGGTTTGCGCGGGCTCGATTATGCTCTGCCAATGGTTAGTGCCGGACTGCACGACGGGTCAGACTCTTGGGGTTCCACAGCCCGCCAGAGCCCCATCCACCCTTTACAGCTGGTGCACCCCCCCCGACTCGTTGACTGAAGGCCAACATCGACGCTTCCTACAATTATGGTGAGCCTACTGCGTTTAAGGCAGCTGTTGTCCGCGACTCTGACGGACAGTTACTAGCTCGTTGTGGGTGATTGCTTACAGGCACAACCCCACTCCAGGCAGAGATACAGGCAGCAGTGACTATTCTGCGGAAGGCCCTCCAGGCTACTAAGGTGGAGGCCGACGGATTTGTTTGTTATTATTGAGAGCGACTATTGGGAGCAGCTCGCAGGCTACGGCACCTTTGGGAGCGGGACCCTCCGTCACGAGGAGATGCAGATACATGCAGACCACTTGGCTTTCCTATGAACCTTCATCGGGTTATCTTTGCCTTATCGATCGCGCAATGCGAATCGGGTTGCGAATTTCTGTACTGATGTATGCCTACACAAGGTACTTTTACTTTTGTTAGGGACGATGTGCTCCCCAGGAGACTTTTAGACCTTCTGACTGATGACACCATGGAGTTTGATCCCGATTGAGTTTTTGTACAGTTGATTAATAGTAGATATATATATATATATATATGCATGGACTACGAACGATTTTTTTGGAAAATCCATCAATTTGAATTTGACAATGCAATTCTTAAATGGAGACCTTAGTGATGACATCTATATGGAATAGTCTCCAAGTTTTATTTTAGCAGCTCATACGGATCATGTTTGCAAACTTCATCGAGCTCTTTACGGATTAAATAGTCCCCTCGCACATGGCATCACAACAAGTTCTCTTGAATCATTTGGTGTCCGCAATACCGTCAACGACACTTTTGTGCTTCTATTTCGGCGTGTTACTAATATTTTGATATTTCTTGTGTATGTTGATGCTATCTTACTCACAGGCAACAACGATTATCTTGTCCAAAAACTCATAGCATTACTTGTCGGTCATTTTTCTCTTAAAGATGTGGCAAGAAGTTGATCACCTTCTTCTGACCTAGGAGCGATACGATCATGATATGTTCATAATGTTGGTCTTCGGCACTCAAACCCAGCCCCTACTCCAATGGCTATGCAAGCCAAACCAAGCGAGCTCCCCTCCTCATGCTTTTCCAAATCCCACTTCTTTTCGAAGGACCGTGGGTGCTCTCCTAGTACCTCCAGCACACATGACTGGATATCAACCTCAGCGTTGAATTAAAGTTTGTCAATCCATGCATCAACCAACTACCTCCGATTGGCACATTGTCAAGTGTATAATTCGCTATCTCCGTCACACTAGCAACACCGTCATTCATCTCCAACCCCTGCCCCTAGCTCTCTATCTCAACTTATGTGATGCCGATTGGACCGGAGATTCTATAGATCGCAAGTTCACCTTTGGTTACTATATCTTCCTTGGCTCCAATCTTATTTCATGGTCATCCAAGAAGCAGCAAACTATATGCCCGTTCTAGCATGGAAGCCAAATACAAGGGCATTGCAAATACCGCTGGCGAAGTCATGTGGATTGTGTCTCTTCTCGCTGAGCTTGGTATCTCATTGGCCACTCGCTAACAATACTATGCAACAACTTGAGCTCCACTTTCCTTACCATCAAACCTATTCTACACACTCGCATAAAACACTTTGAGCTGGATTATCACTTTGTCTGTGACCTAGTCAATCCAGACGCTCACCGTTCAACATATTCCAGCCGAAGACCAGCTAGCTGACCTCCTAACGAAGCCTCTTCTAACCGCCTCTCATCACCAGATCACCGCCAAACTCATCGCCTCACCGACATTGAGCTTGCGGGGGCATAGTAGCAAATGATGCCTTTACCCCTTTTTGTTATTTTTTCTGCTTTGTCGTGCACTAAATCAAGTCTATATAAGACCCAACTTTCTCTTAATGAAATCACAGAATTCATTTTCCCCTTGCCTTCCTTCTGTTATGTGAGTGCTTGCGATTCTCAACAATTTCAAATAAAAATAGTATCAAATATGAATTAATTCCATACATGATGTAAAACATGTACTAAAATTGGTATATCATTGTGAAGTTATCTTTTATAAATTATATATTTTCTTACTACAAATAATCTGTTAAGATACATGCAAGTATATATTTCACTAAATGCTAAACTCCAATGAAACCTATGAAAAAGAATAAGATAATGAGAATTATGAATACTAAATAATTTAGAACTCTTTTGTAAGAACTTGTATGAGATAGCTAGCCATAGATACTACTTGACCTAAGTACAAGCAAGGAGCCAATTCAAATGTACAGAACAGCCTACATGCCTTGCTATAAATGGAACAAATGATGAATTTTAAGTTCAACAAGAAACAGAATAAACACTGTTTAGCTCTATGATAATGCACATGACTTCTCAAGCAATCTATTCATCTACTTAAAAAGGAGTGTTTGTCTTTTTAAAAATAAAAAATAGCATCCAAAATAACTATTCCTTTAACTATAATTTTTTATTTTCAGATAAGAGTTCATAACTGGATGAATATCGATTAAACGTTAGCTGCTACTTTTAAAATTTAATGGGAAGGAATTTACAAATTGGATGTCATGTTGCAAGAGCTCTGGTATTGCCATCATGATCAGATCAGTGCCCTTCTGGTAATCTAATCTCCCAACGAATCCAATCTAGCAAGTTCGCCAACATAAAATGAGACAATGATAACAAGAATAACTTAATTTTAAATAAAGAGAGCTAGAAATTTCTACAAACCAGTGGACATTCTGGTCGTATGGCAAATCCAAGTTCTTTCTGCAACGCAGCTTTGCATTTTGCCTGCAATGGGATACCATAATGAAAATTAATGAAGATATATATACAAAACTAAATATTTTCAAGTAGGGTCAACCCACTTTTCCGGAAAGATTGTCAATTGAATAGTGGAATGGGATATGTTTGTCCAAAGCCGGATCCCAATCATTAACATCAATTCCATTTGTGATTCCTATTATAAACAAAGTTTAAAAAAAAATCATAATCCTTACACTAAACCTTCCATGGAACAAAGAAATAGCGAGAAGAAGACAGTTACCATTCAAACATTCTTTCGGCTATGTAAAAGGTCTTTGAAGGCCACATCCACCTTCACTAGTTGTAATTTCCCATGCATAACCCTAACATAAGATGTTAAAATTTATATATAAATAACAAGATTACTAATTCAGCTATGCATTTTTAAACTCAGAAAAATAAAAATCTCCTGCCTAGCATAATAAATAAAACGTCTTAAAAATATTATATTAAACTCACCTGGCTTACTGTAATTATTCTATCAACTGTGACAATTGCACCCTTCAGAATATTTACAGTCTCACCCTTGTCGAGTGCATGGGTTCTGGCCCATGTGGGAAATACCCATTCAACAGCCCCATACCAAGAAGGTGGCAAACCCAAGTTGTGGTTATGTAGCAGCTGGCTCCACTCCCTTTTAATGAAAATAGAAAGGTCTAACATTGAGCTATAATATGCATACAATCTTTTGATTAAAACAACAATGTAAGTGTACCTGATGCGCTAAGTTGTGTATGATAAGAATGCTACGAGCACCTTTATATACACCATAAGGACGATATTTCGAAGCCAATAGCCTCAAATAGCAAGACAAAAATTGAATCAAGTTAGTTTAGCATAAATGTAAGAAATCATAAATCAGCTGGTAAAATAATATAGGAAGGAACTGCTTAGCTGGATGTATATAAAAATCCGGTTGAAAATATACAACAAAAAATAAATGTGTTATGATTTCAGTGCGTTTACTTTTTAGCTGAAGGGCATGTTAAAACTCCAAAAGTAAAATAAAAAGACCAAAAAAATATCCTGCGTAGGGCATCAAGTTGAGCGAATGTGAATCGATGAAGATGGCAGGATGATAATAGGATGACAACATCAACCGGTGAGGGAGGCAGAAATCTAGCGTGAGGTAATACATGGATTTTGGCGAGGGATTACATGGATTTTGGCGAGGGATTACATATCCCTCTAATCAGCAACATAATGTGAAAATCTGTAAGGGACTACATAAGCTCGATAAAGGAATAACAGGGTACTGTGAGAATTGGAGGGGGAGAACAAAGAGCAGCTGGACGACTAAGAGCCGGTTATGATTGTCAAATATCAAAGCAGTCATTGCAATCTGAAATAAATTCAGCCCTATTTAGATGGAAAAAAAGTTAAAAAAACTCCAAAGGCATATGGGAAATATAAGCATCCTATGAAGAGATATTAATTCCTAACATAACTTTTATCTCAAACAGCTCATCATAATCTTCCTCCTAAACTCAGAACATTAGAAATATAAATTGTCGTGTGCAAAAACATATAGCACTGCACTCACAATAAGTATTCTTAGGGTGATGCGTGAACGTCAACTTTGTATGGTAGAAAGCATTGCATTAAAGTAATTAAGGGGTGTTCACGGTTAAAAAGCTATAATAAATAATTAATTCAATGCGCAATTAATCATATGGTTTTAGTAAATAAAGCATATCCACTGCTTATCATATTTCTTACCCAGCTTTGCAAATAAATCAATTTAAGATGCATATGAAACAATCTGAGCCTTCAAGTAATATTTATACAGTGAAAGATCTAAACAAAAGTAAGGTTTTCTACCTCAGGACCTATACACCAACAAGAGTTAATGATAATTTTAGGAAATATAAGAACTCATAGTTTTGGCACATACATTGGAACAAGACTGGCATGCCAGTCATTAACAAGGAATAAGCAGTTTTGTCCATAAGTATAGCCACCTAAAGGTAGCACTAAGGGAGCCTCACAGGCAGCGTGGCATAATAATGTAAACCTAAACTGCAAGGTGAAACAAAGCCATTAGCGCACTAAAAATGGTTTCAAAGCCATAGCGCACTTGATGACTAGAGATACCTGATTGTCTCCAAAAGCGCCATTTTTCATCACCATATGGGTTCCCAGGTCTGTGGTAAGAAGAATGGTCCACAAAAACCTGAATAATAAATTATGAGATGAAAAAACAGAGTTTAGTTTAAGCTCTTTAAAAAAGAATAAACTAATGCAAAGTACACACAATACGCAGATGATAGGCAAGCAAAATAATGGGCAATGTGAGCAATTACACATTTCTCAATTCATTGAGATACAAACAATAAAAGCTTCAATAAGCATTGACATTTTCAATTTGGATACTCAGTACACAACTATTCAATACGTTCAATTTAGTCTTTTGACTAATCATTTTGAGCACAGATTAGTCCCATAAAATTAAAAATTAGCCAAATTGGATTAGTTTAGGGATTAAATGGGGCATGAATAATTGGGTAAATAAATTGGTCAAATGCATTTGTTAAGAGCGAAATTGGCCAAATTGAATTAGTTGAGTGCGAGAGTCAATAATTATTTTTCATATTATATGATTTATCAGCGACACTATAGATAGAATGTTGAAATGAACTCTGCTAAAAATATTTATAAAATTTGATTCTCAACAAATTATCTATCCTGAATTCATAGAATTGCAATATAATTTAGTTTGTTCCCTTAACCAAAAAAAATTAAAGTTAAAACCTAGTGAAAACAGCATACTGAAACATCTGCGAGGAGGCAATACCCAATCAACACCAGCCCTGTACTCATGAAAAAAGCCAACCTCTTGTTGTCCTCCCAAAACAAGGAACCTTTATTCGAACCCCAGTATCCAAAGCACCAGCAAATTTTTTACGGATACACCATTAAATATCTGGGAGATACTACCATCACACGATGACCACGAGCAGCAAGTGTAATAGGTAAAGAACCGCAAACATCTGCAAGGCCTCCCTGTTTTTGAATAGGCGAGGCTTCGGATGTAACAAAATAATGACTCGGTGCACAATCATGTGAAGCTTTTTCTCTTTTGCCGTGGTCTGTTCTTGTAGTTCAGTAGCAGTAAATGTTTCAGCTATTATATTAGCCTCATCTGTGGCACTTGGAATAAAAACTCAGGGTTCCCTGTACATAAGTTAGATTCATATAAGAAGCAAGTTAATAAAATTATCTACTAGATTAGTGCGCTTGTGTCAATGCAAATAGATCGAATTATTTCCATAAACAAATAGCACTAGTCTTTTAAAATTTTATAGACAAGGGACATCTAGTTAATCCTTCTTCATTAATAAGAGAACCAATACTCTTAAAATATCGGCACATATGGTATGGTTTCTTAAGACTCTAGAATATATTTTGATGTTTCTTATAACCTTAAGAAATATGTTTGAATTATTTAGAGCCGTGTATTGCTAATAAAATTTGCTATAAAACAATGTTTGTTATTAGGGTTCAACACAAAACCATAGCTGATATACAAGATTTTAAAAACCCCTATCCTTTTCCCACACACCTTCCATATAGCCAAATTTGCACTTTTGCCACCATGTGTGAACTCAGCTCATAAGAACCCCTTCAAAATTACTATAAAACCATGCAATATTATCATTTTGTATGAAACCCAAACTATGCAAGGATTTTTTTAAAAATCCATCCTCTCCCCCAACACATACCCATGAGCATTGAGTGATAACGTGAAAGGGTAATGGAAATGACCCAATTTTATTAGATATTTTCATCCATTTAATTTTGTAAAAAAGGGGTGGTGCAAATCAAGGGTAATAAATGCTATAATTGCATTTGAAAACACAGAAAACTTTAAAGTTATGCTGAGGCTGAAGAGTTTTATTGGAAAATGTGGGGGTCAAATACGTGATACAACACATGGGATATTTGACTTGCAGTGTACAAAACAATTCTCACCTATAATTTCATTTTGCATGGGTTGGTTTGGGGCAAGTAAATTACAGTGTATTGATTTGGGGAAACATCAAAACCTCAAACTTAGGATTACACCTAAATCATGCAAATACAATTCCTATATCGTTATATTAGACAAAAAAAATCATAGGATTGCAAGGAATTGGGACCTTGTCTGCCAAACCAAGTCTTTGGTCAGCCACATCTTGCCAAAGCTGGCCATCACATGATAGGCATAGCCAAGCCAAATCTTCCCAAAATGATCACATATGACCCCCAATCAAAGCCACACCAGCTACTGATGGGTCTTGTCAGTAGCTTCTATCCTGGTTTGCCTATTCCCTAGCTAGTATGAAATAGATTATAATTTTTTAAGAATGACACTAAATTCTTTACATCATGTTTTACATAAGCAAATATAAAAATCAATTACTTTGTAAAAGCCTTAACACACATAAGTCCTTACACTATTATTTTATCAAATTATATTACATCGTATATATTTTACTTGAAATGTATTTTACCTCAAAACAAATAGCCCCTTGTTGGATGCTAGCATGGAATGCTTGGAAATTTAGTCGATACAAGTGTAAAAATGTGAAGGCCAATTCAATAATTAAAATGTGAATATGTGGTTGTTAACTGTATCAAGAAGATGCAGAAACTCTCTATTGGATTAGCTGAAGGTCTTTGTAAAGTTGATTGTAAATCTATTATAGATGAATTTATTGTTGATGGCCACTATGGATGGAGCATAAAATTTAGTTCAGAAAAATCAAATCATCTTAAGCAAACAATAGTATAAATACATCATTTTTACAAATTTTCCATATATTTAAACAATGCAACAAAAAAAGTAACAAAAAACTCCTACAGATAAGCATTAGGCAATGGCAAGATTTGGTAGCATGATCATTCCTACAAGTAAACTTCAATGCTAGAACCTATTAGGATCGTAGTACTTTGAGCAATAAAATAAATAAAAATGATAATCTAATCACATTATAAAGTATAAACAAAGAACAAATGATAAATATGATTTGGAGAGATCCATGTTTGTCCATGGCCGCAAAGAGATAAAGGGTTCCACTAAGCTTTAAATAAAGACACATTAGAAGTTACTTCTTACATAAGTAATGAGAACAAAGACATCGTATCTGTATAAAAAATTGCAACCTCCAATCACAAAAACGAATATGCGTCAAAACTTATTTCACCTAGAACTCTTTATTTTTTGCCAAGTGCATGACTTCTCCAAAGCGTCAAGTATTTAGATGTCTATCACCAAAAGAGCATTATTTAATAACCTGTGCCAAGTGGTACAGATTTACCCCTTACTCAATATTTGATTTTATTATGCGTATCTTCAGTACCTCACCGCGTTCTATATAAGACTGATTAGTTTGGTTTAGTGACATAAAAAAACATTTCCGCCCTCCTTTCTTGTCTTCCGTATGTATGTGATATTCCAGCATGCTATCAGAGCAAGACGATCCAGATCCATTCCCTCTATACAGCTGTATTCCCGCCTCACATTTTCACAAGATGACAATGAACTCGGCAACACAATCGTCGACACGACAACTCATCCATCGCAGTCATCAACTACAACCATAGATCTAGCCTTGACTGCAAGTCCACATTTGGTTACTACATCTTCCTTGGCCCCAAATCTTATCACTGGTCGTCCAAGAAACAACCAACGGTAGCCCACTCTAGTACGAAAAGCCTGAATACAAGGCAATCGTGAATACAACTACGAATCTATTTGAAGTGCATCTCTTCTTGCCGAACTCGGTCTCTCTTTGGCTTCACCACCAACAATCTTCAGCGACAACTTGAGCCTCTACATTCCTTACAGCCAAGCCCATACTCCACACTCGCATGAAGCACGTTGAGGTAGATTACCATTTTGTCCATGATTTGGTCTAAATAAAGAAACTTACATTCCAGTTAAAGATCAACTAGTCGACCTTTGGACAAAGCAAAGCCTCTACACGCTACCTCTCATTATCGGACCACCACCAAGCTCAGCACCTCACCAACGGTGAGCTTGTGGGGGAGTAATAACAACATGTGCAAATAATAGGTTTACCCTTGCTCAAATATTTGATTTTATTATGTGTATCTTCATGTAGCTCACCGCGTCTATATAAGACCGGTTATTTTGGCTTAATGACATAAAAAACATTTTCGCCTGTTTCTTGTTCTTCGTGTGTGCGTGATATTCAACATTATTTGATGATAACGATTCTCCGCTCTTCTTCCCTTCCTCTTCCTTCTAGCTCTCGTTTCTCTTGCCTATTGTTTGTTGTGTGTTGCATCTCTATCTCATGTCCTTTTATAGCCATAGATGAAAATTAGTCAAAATTTAGTATGTATAAAAGATGGTTGAGTGGTTAGTCTAAACTAAGAGAAAGATTGTGGATTTTAGATGAAGAAATTTTTACTATATTTTTAAATAGTCTTTGATATGACAATTAGGCATGTGATTCATGAAAAATTGATCTTCATTCTCATCTATTTCCCACTTAAAGATTAATATTTTTAATACTTACATAGTAGTCAAATTTAATCTAATCTCTAAATGATACCTCTATCATCAGTTTCAGAGAATTACTAAGTCTTTATAAAACCTTAAATTATCAAAAAATACTTTTTTGAAATATATCAGCTGAGTTTTTTCATATATTGATATTGACAAAATGGAGAGTGTTATTTCAAATATACTTTGTATATAATGAAATTTAAGCTATATATATTTTATTCTGGAATAGAAAATAAGAATATTTGCTAAGAGAATATTTCAAATATACATCTTGTAACTTGTTTAATTCTTCAAAAAATCCTTTAAGACATCATCTCCTTACTAGTTTTGATGGATGCTTCATATACTGCTTCAGTTATAGACAATGCAATTATATTTTCACAAGAATTCAACTAATAACAATGCTACACTATGTTTAAATAAATCATGTAGTGCTTCTTTGAGTGTTTAGATCTCCTCCTAGATAGAATCAACATATCCCTACAGTTTTAAGTCAACCCTTAAAAATAACTTGCTAATGATGTGCTAACTTGGTATCTTTTATACTAAATCTATATAAGGTTTTTTTATTATATTAAGATTAAAATAAATTTATTGTCGTTGTAGCTTTATCTTGGGTTATTTACACACCAAAAATCTCTTTGTCCTCTCTTAAATCTTTCTTGTCAAATACATTTACAACTATTTAAAATTTTTAATTTTATTGATATCATCTACTACAATAAGCATGTCATTAAGATATAAAAGCAAAACAATATAATTTTTACTAGAGTGCTTATATTGCAACAATAATTAACATTGTATTTACAAAAATCAATTTTTTGCACAAAACCGTCAAATTTATGATTCCAAATGCAATGGTCTTATTTAAATCCATAAAGACTTTTCTTGAGCTTATGATTAATTTTTTCTGATTCAACAAAACCTTCAAGTTAAATTGTGCAGAATGCTTCCTCTAAATTGCGCCATGAATAAAAGCTATCTTAATCTCTATTTGTTATAAATGTAGATTTTATGTGCTAACAATTGAAGAATAGTTGTTAGCTTAACAACATGAGAAAAGAATTTAGCAAAATCAATACCTTCTTTTAGTTGGAAACCTTTAACTTCTAACATTGGCCTTATATATTTTGTTCACTTTGAACTCCTTGAACTCCTATTTGGCATTGTAGATTCATTAATTTTACAACACTTTATTCTTAGGTATCTTTCTTAGTTTCAATCTTTTGTATCTTTTATGGCAAGCTCTCACTTGATTGAATATTCTAGCTGTATAACTTCAATATAGCACTATGGCTCTCACCATCTATGAGCAATAAGTAATAAATGAAGAAAAGACAGCAGCTTGTTGGCTTATGAATTCTCTGTGAATTCAAACTTAGGTCACAAGTGTACTAGGCACAGATTGATCCTGACTTTGCTGAGCTTCCAAATATTCTCATGTTGTCTTATTTCCAATATCTTCATTGCTTGTAAAAATTAATAGCTCATCATCTACAAGAAAAACTTTCTCGTAACCTTTTGCACAACAGTTTAGATATAATATCTTTATTTGATGAACAATGGACAGATACACCTGAGTCCAATACCCAAGTCTCCTTTGTGATAGATATGGGCACCAAGTATTAGTGCATCCTAAATGTCTTCACTATAACTTCATTGCCTCTTTGCTTAGCTTTTGCTCTTATTTGTGATTTTTCTTTCAATAATCTTTAATTAACTTACCCATCCTGACACAATACAGCATTCACGATACCCAAGTCCTCCATATATTATTTCTTTTGTTTTGAGGCCTACCTTTAAAATTAAAATTTAGAGCAAAAGAAAACATATATTCACCTTTCCTATGCCGCTAGATAGATTCGTTAAAAATGAAATTTCTGATATCTTCGCACTTCACAATAAGTTATCCATAGAAAACTACTAACAATGATAGCTACGACATCCCAACTCTCTACAATATTGAAAGAAAGCTTAAAGCATAAGTCGCATCATTGAATTGATATTCATATGATTATATTGTCTCATGATTGAGTTAAACCCATTATCTGCAGTGACTCTGGCTGCTGTTGGCAATTTAAATTTAAAGACCTTATGCACCATGTGTATATCTTATCAACTAAGAAAGGTTTTTCATACATATCGCATAATTCCTACACAAGACTTACTATGATTAATTCATTCAGAATGTTAAAAGAAAAATTCATACTTAGAAACAAGCAAACAACTCCAAGAATTTGCCTATCCATCAACTCCCATTCTTCTTTTTGAACAACTCTAGCTTTTTCTCATTAGAGGTTAAATGGAGCTGTCTCTGATACAAATATTTGCATCTTCTAGAACATAAAGTTACCCATCCTGCCACAATACAGCATTTACGATACCCAAGTCTCCATACATTATTTCTTTTGTTTTGAGGCCTACCTTTGAAACTAAAATTTAGAGTAAAAGAAGACATTCACATTTCCCATGCCGCTAGATATATTCGTTAAAAACGAAATTTCTGATATCATTGCACTTTACAATAAGTTATCCAAAGAAAACTACTAACAATGATAGCTACGACATCCCAAATCTCTACAACGTTGAAAGAAATCTTAAAGCATAAATCGCATCACTGAAGTTGATATTCACATAATTTTATGTCTCATGATTGAGTTAAACCCATTATCCACAGTGACTCTCTTGCTGTTGTTGGCAATTTAAATTTAAAGACCTTATGCACCATACGTATATCTTATTAACTAAGAAGGGTTTTTCATACATATCGCATAATTCCTACATGGGACCTACTATGATTAATTCATATAGAATGTTAAAAGCAACATTTATACTTAGAAACAAGCAAATAACTCCAAGAATTTGCCTATCCATCAACTCCCAATCTTCTTTTTGAACAACTCTAGCTTTTTCCCATTAAAGAGTGATGAATCTGTCCCTGGTACAAATATTTGCATCTTCTAGAACATAAAGTTATGGCAATCAAATATATTGATCTTAATCTTTCTTTATTCATGCTCAAACTTAAATGCTTTTAAACCAGAGCTCTAATATCAATTGTTAAGATCGTAGTATAATTTCAAACAATAAAATAAATAAGGATGATGATATGCTTGATGGACCTAATAGATATCGACAATTTTTGCAAATACTTGGGTAAATTTTCTTAAATTTATGATGCTTTGAGTTGTACTTCCTTACATTTCAAGATAAAATCCCAAAAATCATGAAAGGAACAAAATCTGGACAAAGTAATAAAAGCTACACGCTACAGCACGCCATAGCAGGTTCAACCCGAGAAAGCAGCACTATCGCGCACCTTAGTGGCTCAACTCGAGAGCAAGGCGCTACCGCGCGCCATAGCGCCTACAAGACAGAAAGCTCGGCGCTATAGCGCGCCGTAGCGCCCGTCGTATTTTCTGCCCAGTAATAAGCAATTAACCCAGCATAGGGAAGGCAAAAAGACATTAATCTTGCCATTCCCACAGCCAACTATTTATTGCAAACCATTAAAACTCCTTATTTTCAAGGGACAAACAAAATAATTCCAAATCTCAAAGGAAGGAAAAAGGTAGCATAATTAAATAAAGTAATAAGGGATATTTAAATGCTAAAGGCAGTGACTCATAACTATAAAAGCTAAGGAGAAAGGCTAAGAAAGGGGTTGCCAGTTTGCAGTTCAAAATTCTAAAAGTCTGAGGCTACTGCAGGATTAGGAAGGAGAAGGTTTGCACTGAAAGATAAAGGATCAAGCATAGGAAACTGAAGGGAGAAAGAGCTCTGAGATAGAGAGAAAGCCCGACGAACGCAACTGTAACGACCCAATGTCGTTATTTTGCGAATTAGGTCAGATCCCGCCACAGAAATCAGAACCCGGGGAATTTCAAATTAGGGCAAACAAAATTTTCATTAGATAGAATAATTTTTAGATCAAATTGCCCTAATTTGGGAGAATTCGAATAACGAAAACTCCCGCTTTAATTTTTTGAATTATTTAAATTTAATAAATCATGAACATTGAAATGCGCGTCCGAATTCATAAGTTTCAATGTCGTTATGTTAAGTATATTATTTAAAGGCTGCTCAAAAAGTTTCATCAAATTCTGAGAGCCAGTTTGATCGTGATTAATTTTTGAAGTTTTAAACCTCAAAAATTAATATAAAATAAAATATTAGTCCGAATCGAAAATTTTTGACGCGAGGGTGTTCGTTATATCATAAACACACCTCGGTGTCAATTTTTGTTATTTTTGGATGCCAAACAGAAGAAAAATAAGAATAATTTAAGTTTAATTAATTATTTAAAATTTTCTTTAAGAATTTCCATTTATTCCTTCTCCCCCTTTTTGCGATTCCTTACGGAATCTTTCCGCTGCGCGCGCGGAACCTTCCGCCAGAGGGCCTTCCTACGCCATTTTGGCGCGAGAATGGTCGGCCAAATGGCCGACCAACCCTCCTTATCCCCTCCCCTCTCTTCTCTATAAGACCTCCCTCAGCCCTCCCCTTCCTCTCCCACAACTTCCCTACCAGCCAACCCTTCTCCTCCCCTTCCTAGCTACCCTCAGCCCTCGGCAACCACCCTCAGACCTCTCCTCCCTCAGCCCCTCCTCCCTATCCCAACAGCCGGCTAGCCGCCTCCCTCCTCTGGCCAGCAAGCCCTCGCTGCCCCGGCAACCTCCTGCCGGCCTCTCTCCATTTTTTTCAGCAACAAAGAGGGTAAGGAAAAGATGAGGGGAATGATAAAAAGCTTTTGCTATTGCTTGTTCTTTTATATATACTTAAAAATAATAATGATAAAATTACGTCATTCACATTAATATGGTTCTCATTAATTAATAATGAAAACTAAACAAATGTTATAAATTGGCTATTATTTCAATTCAAATATTTTTATTTTGTTATTTTCATTCTCTTATTATTATTACTTTATGCAAACCTTTACAGTTATTTACACTCTTTGTCCACTCTTTCATACATTATTATCATTATTATTATTACATAATAATAATAATAGCACTATATTAAATATAATTACTACCCTCAGAGACTTGAAATAATGTCTTCTATCAAGATAAAAGAATGAAAAAAAGGCAGAATGAAAAAGAAGAAACTAAAAATCCATAAAGAAGAATATATATCATATCACTTTCATTTTAATTTAAAATATCAAAAACCTAAATGCAGATTGAGCGAACCGTTGAACTTTTGAACCTATAGAACAAGGTATTAGATGTCTTTTATTACTCTTGTATAAATATGCTTTTTGCTCATCATCGCACAAATTTGATAAAAGTATTTTTTAAAGTCACATAAAACGATATATGAATAAGTTTGGATAAGTGAAAAGTAAGGGTTCCATGTTGATTTATACTTTTTGTATGAACAGACAACTGCTAGAACGGGGTTGTTCGACATCGAGAGTCATAAGGAGCCTATACTGATAAGCCTTTGAGGGGGCAGGTATAGAGGGAAGTTGGGATATATAACACAAAAATGAACCCCCTTTTTCTCAATTTGGTACTTGCCCAACAAAATCATATTTTGCCTCATATATCAAATGTTAAAATTTTATATTTATTTTTATGACTCTAATTATTTTTATACTAAATTTGAAGTGCAATTGAAACAGGCTTGCAGGGATGAGTTTTATTTCCTGTCAAATTATTAATTATTTTGCTTATTATTTAACATTTATAAAGATGACATCCATCAGTACTTAGTTTTACAACTAACTAGTATTCGGATATGCCCAGATCAGGAGTTCATCCTTGAAGAAAGGTGCTAAGAATCAAGCAGTGCTGATACTGCTTCCTGCTAATCTTCCGCTTTCTTTTTGACTTTATACTTTTAAAAGGTTTGTAACTTTTCTTTTATTTTAATCGTTGTATCCAAGACTTGTGAGTTATTGAATAAAAGAGTTATGTTTGATGCTTATATATTTGTCTCTGAAATCACTCAATATGATCCTGCGGCTAGAGGATTTGTTGTTTTATATCCCCACAACTGGTGTTGGAACTGCTCCCGCTGACCCGGCACCGGGTCCTCACAGCGACAACAGTTCCCCAGTATTGTATCCCCCTCTCACTCATTTTCTTTTCTGTAAGAGCCAAGCAAAGGCTCCTAATTCTTAGTAGTTGTCCTTGTATTTTGCTGCACGATTAGTAGTTGTTTCAATTTTTGTTGTTTAATTAAAGTGCCGAGCTTTCTGTCGCGTGGTAGCGCCTTGCTCTCGGGTTGAGCCCGCTAAGGCACGCGGTAGTGCTGCTTTCTCGGGTTGAACCCACTACGGCACGTGGTGGCGCTGCCTTCTCGGGTTGAACCTGCTACGACACGCGGCGGCGCTGCCTTCTCGGGTTGAACCCGCTACGGAGTGTTGTAGCGTGCAGCTTTTTGTACTTTAGCCATATTCTGTTCCTTTCATGATTTTTGGGCTTTGATCATGAAATGTAAGAAAGTACAACTCAAAGCATCATAAATTTAAAAAAATTTACTTAATTATTTGCAAAAATTGTCTATATCTATTGGGTCCATCACACCTCATACTTAACTTCTTACTCGTCCTCGAGTAAGCCTTGAAGTTCTTTTTGGATAATAATTGCAATTTTTGCTCTAAATCAGAATTTTGCGTAATACATGTTTGTCTCTTTTAGGCTTGTTTACAATTTGGTACCATGGTTCAGGCATCGTCAGCTACACAAATTAAACTAAGCTCCTACTCTCATCATTACCCCCATTTCTCATTTACATTTCATTACGCTACCTTGATTACTTGTATTGGTGAGAGTTGAGGGCTCGTGCTTTGAATAACTTAAGTATGGTGCTAACTCAAAATTTATGTGTCATATGTGCTTCTTCTTCTAAATTTGCAATGAAGAGTTACATTTTGGAAGAGACATTTTACTTCATCCCGCTTGTTCTTATTAGATTTTTCATTGGGAGAGATATTTTTCTTCATACCTTTTTTTCCTATCTTCTGATTTTGTGATTTTGCTCAAGGGAGAGATTTTTTTCTTCATCTCATTGATTATTCGTTGCAATTAGTAAGTCCTACAGAAACCTAACACTTTCTTAATCACACCATACTCTTGTTTTCATTAGTTAGCCTTTATTGCCTCACCCATACTTAAGTTCTTGGCATCACAGATTTAAGTCAAGATTAGGAGAATGATTTAAGCTAGAGGTTACTGAACTTGTTCAACCTATTGATTCATCATCCTCATGATACAATATGCAATTATCCTTATTAATAAACATTTTCGCAATTCTGATATCATGACATAAAGTGTACAGTCGTTGTGCCAAAATTATAGTAATGCAAATGAATTAAGCGAGTAGCAAATTGGGGAGTGCATTTTAACCAACATAATTAAACAACAAAAATTGAAACAACTACTAATAAAGAAAAGAGTTACAACATATTTGATTCTTCATCCTCCTCTTCTTCTTCTTCATCATCTTCTTCATAATCAGGCAAGATATATTTGGAGGAGGCTCAAGCATTGGAGGTGGAGGGAAGACAGTTTCTCCGGTACCGCCATGAAGATTTCAATGAGTCAGCATTTCCCCAAGAGCAGTGTGAACATCTTGGCTATGCCTATATTGTTGATAAACAGCAATTTTACAATATCTCAAATCTTCCTCCACACATTTTTCGGCATGCTTGTTGTGATGGCCCAATGTTGGCTTAGCGAAAACTGTCCAGGCATTCAGGTGTTTACATACCGCAGGATCATATTGAATAATTTAAGAGAAAAAGAAATACATATACAATAGTCAAGAGATGTTTCTAATTCATTTAATATTTCATATTACAAAAAATTCCAATATTCCTCTTTACAAAATTTATAAAAGATGAACTTAAGCAAAACGAAAAATAAAAATAAAAGTAAAAGTAGAACATTATCGTAGATCCATTAGCAATTTGATAATTTAAGTTTTAAAATTCTCGTTCAAGCTCTCCCAGAAGTACTTGACTTGGTATTGTACATAAACAATACCAGGATTAGAATTCTCAGTAATTCGAGAATACCCTAAGTACGACAGTAAACAAATTATATTACATTTTATAATATAAGAGATACTATTAGCAGATATAAGAATGTAATAAAATAGAAGAATAATAAGAAAATAGTGCAAACTAGATAAAATTTTCCTGCAACAAGCATTATCACAAAGATATTTGTTACTTTATATCTTTTTTCTAATAACCAACTATAAATGTTATTGATATCATTTTTTAAGTAACTATAAATAAAAAGATATTGGTTACTTGATGTTTTTTCCAATAACCAATCACGAATGTTATTGATGTCATATTCAGTAACTCACGAATATTACTGATGTCATTTTTCAATAACCCACGAATGTTGTTAATGTCATTTTTCCAGTAACCCATGAATGTTGCTGATGCCATTTTTCCAGCAACTCACGAATATCACTAATGCCATTTTTCTAGTCAAACAACTAACCAAAATTCAATACGAATTTGGCTCAAAGTGAAGCTAAGCAGCAATAAAGTACAAAAAATAATACATGTCATATACTGAGACCTTTTTCTTTAAGTTTAAATGTATGATAGTTCGTTCGAATCTGCATTTAAATTTTGATATTTTAAATTAGCATTTAGCCAATATTATTATCTTCATTTCTATTATGTTCTTCTTTCGCTTTCTCATTTTAATTGAAATCCAATTTTTTTAAGTTACTACGATAGTAGTAACATTTATTATAGCGTTATTATTATCATTACAATGATAATAATAATGTACGAAAGAAAAAAAAAGACGGAATGAAAATGACTGAATTGAATTTGACAAAAATAAAAATAATAGTCATCTTATAACATTTGTATTTTTTTTATTATTTAATTAATAAGAACAATAATAATGTGAATGATTAATTATGATTATCAAGTATATGTAATCAAAATAAAAGAACGAAAAATAAAGAAAACAAGCAAAATTTTCCCTTATTTTCTTACTCCTTTTCACTCTCTTCTTACCTTTAGGATTAGGATCGCCGAAAAACGGAGAGAGGCCGGAGTGAGGTGGTCGGACGGCTAGCCGAGGTGGCTGTTGGCCGGCTGACAGCAGTAAGGCAGCCCGCAGCGACAGGTGGGCTAGCTGGCAGGAGGTGGGGGCTACTGGCAGGAGGCTTGGCTGGCAGGGAGGGGAGGGCTGGCAAGGAGGTGGTTGAGAGGAGCGAGGGCTGTTGTGCAAGAGGGAGGGGGTATAAGTAGGCGTAAGAGAGGAGGGGGTCCGGCAAAAGGCCGACCAACCTGCGCCAAAAATGGCACAGGCGGAACCTTCCGCCTGCAGGCTCCGTCTTGTGACAAAGCCTGCGATCACAGGATCGCAAAAAATTCGAACCGGGGGGGTAAGAAGAAGGAATGTTAAGGAAAAACTAAATAATTACTCAAAGTTAAATTTTTTGCATTTTTCCGCCGTTTGGCGTCCAAAAATACCAAAACTTGACACCGAGGTATGTTACAATGCAACGAACACCTTCGCCCTAAAAATTTTCGATTCGAAGCAATATTTTATTTTTAATAAATTTCTGAAATTTTAAACTTCAAAAATTAATTGAAATCAAATCGGCTCTCCGAATTTGTGAAACTTCTCGAGTAGCCTTTAAATAATATTCTTAACATAATGACATGAAAATCGATGAATTCGGACTCGTATTTAATATTTTCAATTTATTGAATTTAAGAAAATTCAGAAATTAAAGCAGAGTTTCCGTTATTCAGATTTCTCCCAAACTATGGCACTTTGATCTAAAAATTATTCTCATCTAAAAGTATTTTTAGATGCCATAATTCGAAATTCCCAGGGTCCTGACTTCTGAGGCGGGATTTGACCTAATTTAGCGAAGTAAGGATAACGAGACATTACACTTGCTCTCCTTTCTTAGTTTAGCAATTTCCTTTTGAATAGCCTTGAGTTTAGAAATTACCCATGTTGAAGAAGAAGCCTCTCCTTGCTGAAAACGAGAGTGAAGATTACAGCGGGTTAAAGGAACGTTGGGCCGAACTACGGTATCACTAAAATGGATTTTAACCCCTTGGTCCAGGCATATTCCAATTATTAAGGACCCTAATGATAGAGTTGCGCAAGGCCTGGGCAAGGCATGCCAAAGGTGCTCGAGTAACCCCCGAGATATGAATATCTCCTAGTCGTTCTATTGCAGAGATAAGTATCACCCTTGCCCAGGTCACCTCACTTAAATTCCCAGATAGCATTATCCTACTATAAATGAGAACCTGCCAAGCATTGCACGAGTCTCTTAGCAACGCCCATGGGATGTTGGCGATGTTCCCTTTCCAGTCTGCGTCATGCTTTATGAGTGCCCCAGCTGAAGGGTTAAAATCCGCATTTAACAAGCTTGATATGAACAATCAGTCACTCTACTCCTATGCCATAAAATTTATCAATTTGTACCAGCCCAAAATTCACCGCCTTTCCTCTCATGAATATTTTTCTTAAATCAGCATCAATCGCATTAGCAAACACCTCCTGGACAATGGTGGGGTAGGTGTCGCACTGCATTCCCACTAGATTCTCCCACCCCCTATTAGCTATGTCGGAGTGGCACACAAGATATGGAAGCGCAAATCCCCTTTCTGGGATGAGCCTCTTCTTCGACGTGATCTGCAGGTAGCGCTGCTTAGCCTTAACAAAAGAAAAATTTCTGCTGTCAAAGCTGCCGCCTGAGGATGAGGCTGCAGCGCCCTTGCTAGCCATTTCCTTCTTTCCAGACGTCATTTGAAGTCAAGGAATGAGTTGCTAGAGTATTCCAAGGAGGATTGAGGATTCAAGGATGTGCAAGGTAGCAGCCTCATCCACCCCTCCTATTTAAAGGCCAGAAGAGAGGTTCAATTCTCCTAATATCCTACACCATGTGTCACCTTCCTTTGGTTGGTCAAAGTTTTCATTAAAGCCCAATAAAAGTTGTCATTCAATCCATTGGGAAGGTGAACAATTAGAATTCTTACAACCCCTTTTTAAATGGCATTTAAAGCATGGTGCTATGGTAGGTATAACCCCTATTTTTTCATTAATAAATAAACATACAAGTTGCATTCGCTTATTCTCTAAACAAGTCCACAAAGTAATGAAAAATATATCAAATCTTTGGGTTGCCTCCCAAGAAGCGCTTGGTTTAGCGTCGTCAGCCTGACCCTTTTAAGCACTAACACCTCTAATTATCCGGAGAGATCTCTTACAAAATTTTGAAGTATGTGGGTGGGCACTAACAGAAGTTGTGCTCGAACCCAGAACTTCCATTTTTTACTCCCCGCTTCTTTTGTAACAGTTTGAGGTGTCGAGACGCCTATCTTCTTCCATTTCCCCATCTAGTTTTCTTTTTCGTTTTTACGTTCTTTGTCATACTTCCTCCATATGAGGTGCTCTTTGTGTTTTCTAATTCCGGTTTAATTAATTGGAGATCTTCTAATTCAACATCATTTGAAGGTTTTTCTTCTCTCAGTTTCTTCACCACATTAATTGGACATTCCTTTGTTTAAATAACGTGGGCATGGGATCTATATTCTTCGTTCTTTCATTTATCCTTACAATTATTATCCCCCTTTCTACATCAATGATTGCCTGGGTGATTGCTAGAAAGGGTCTTCTGAATATGATGGTGGAATTTTCATTCCACCTATCTCATTCATACATTATAAAATCAGTTGGAACTATGAAGCTTCCTAAACCCACGACAACATTTTTTACCACACCAAGCGGGGTTATTGAATCTAAGTTGGCAAATTCTAAAATTGTTGGGGTATCCTCCTCCCCCCAATTCCTAGCCATTCATATATATGAAAGGGCATCACATTAACCGAGGCTCCTAAATCACACAAGGGATCTAAAAGAACATCTCCTTCAATGAAGCACGGGATGTTCATCCTTCCGGGGTCTCCACATTTTTCAGCGATTAGTTTGCTTTCTAAATGTTTAGCACTAGTCATTCAGGTTTTCTTCTCTTCAGTCTCTTCCCCCGAGGTGCCTACTAGGCCGTCCATTCTTATTTGATCAGAATTTAAAGCACTAAATGTTTCCCTTGGGTTCACTTCAGTCAAACTAGGTAGCATTCCCTGCTGTCGAGTAGGCAGTTGTTGGGAAATTTGTCCTAACTGAACTTCAATGTTCCTTAGGGACACTTCAATCCCTTAGATTGAAGCGTCATGACGGTTTAGGGTCAATTCCGTTCTTTTCATAAACTGAACGGTTTTGGCTGTAAACTGTTGAAATGCTCCTTCTAGAACTTCTTCTTAATTTCGAGGTTGTTGTTGTTGGTATGAACTATTAAAGTATTGAGCTTGTCTATTTTGGGTTGAGTTTTCATTATTGAAATTTCTTGAATTTCCCCCATTACTTCAAGAAAAGTTGGAATGATTTTTCCATCCCAAATTATAGGTATTGGAGTATGGGTTATTTTGATAGTTCTTATTATTATTGTTATTGTTTCTCAAAAAATTTACTTGCTCAGGGTGGGATGGCGCAAAGGGATTATTTAAATTACAGCTCTCGCTATTATGCTGCCCCCCACATAGCTCACAATGGTATTCTTGCACTACATTCACACTCATATTTTCTATTCTTTGATTCAACAGTTCAATTTCTCTTTGAGGGGTCGATATTTGATTGGTTTCATTTACATTTTTCACCTCTTTTCTATTGGAGTTAAGCCACTCAGTCGGCCATTGATAAGCGTTGTTTGTCATCTCCTTTAGAATGTCAAATGCATTCTCTTGGGTCTTGCTGCTAAGAGATCTTCCGGCAGCTGCATCAATGAGTGTCCTTGTTGGTGCATTCAGTCCGTTATAGAACGTCTGCACTTGCATCCATAGTGGGAGCTCATGATGTGGACAGTGCCGCAGGAATTCCTTAGATCTCTCCCACCCGTCGTACAGGCTCTCTCCATCTTGTTGAGAGAAGTTGGAAATGTCGCTCCTCAACCTCGTGGTTTTAGCTGGTGGAAAATAATTAGCTAGGAATTTTCTAGCCAAGTCTTCCCACGTACGGATTGAATCTCCAAGCAAAGAGCTAAACCACGATTTAGCTCGATCTCTCAGTGAAAAGGAAAACAGTCTCTCAATCTAATTGCATCGTCAGTGACACCGTTAAACCTAAAGATATCACAAATTTCTAAGAAATTGGAAATATGTGAATTTGAGTTTTCTATGGCTTGGCCACTAAATTTATTATTCTAGATCATTTGGAGAGTTGATGCTTTTATTTCAAATTTGTTAGCTTCTACGTTAGGCCTGACTATTATGTGAGGAATTTCTCCAACTGTAGGCAAAATGTAATCTCTAAGTGCTCTACCCCCTTGTTGTTGGTAAATCTCTCCTAAATTTTCTCCCCTATTGTCCATCTCAGTGTGTACTATGTTTGGTCTAAATTGCAAACATCTAAGCCTTAATAAAGTACGTTCAATTTCAAGATCGAACGAAAAATTATCAAGATTACGTCTATGCATGCACAACTTACTCAGAAAGATTGCAGTACACCAGTATAGTTGAAATGCAGAGCGAAAAAAAAAAATCAAAAACAGTAATTACAAAAGAAAAAGTTAGGTATCAATTAAACACAAAAGATGTTTGTGCAGTAATATCTCAAATCACTGGTTAGTCTCAAACTATCTCTAATACAAATGAATATACCGTTCCCCGGCAACAACGTCAAAAACTTGACAGACTGTAAATATACGTTTGTACTCACACGCAAGTGCACGTGGTCTGAAGTAATAAGGGATTATGAAGTCCTGAGATTTATCGTCCTTTGGGAACGAATTCCTTCTGTTACTAGAGTATATTTGATTTAGCTAATGTTCAAGTATTCAATAAATGATTATTTTTGGTCCTATTCAGGCAATCAGAGTTTTTTAGGTTTGAAATTGCGTTAGAGAAAGTAGGGAGAGTTGGGTTCAGCTATGCAATTCCTTGAGTTTTCATATAAATACTCTTCTTTATTAACTTAGTGTCCAATGAATTAGATTGAGTAATTATTAATCAAGAGATGTAGCTTTCTCTAGGAGTGTCCCCCAGGTGAGATAAGTCTTGCCTAGTGCTTAGAGATGAACTCACTAAGGTTCAACCTCGGCACTTAGACGCTCGTGTGATCAGAATAGAATTCAATGCTTACGTCTAAGTTATGAAATCTTTATTTTTAGTTATATCACATGAGCTTGATTCCACTAATAGCTCACATGTGCAATTCTAGGCCTAGTTAAGAAAATGAGCTATAGAGCTAATGGGTTATGTCACTTCACCCATAGCAATGCTCACACCCAAAAATACAAACATAGAACACAATATATACATAGTTTGATGATATCTCCTTATATCCACTGTCGCACAAAGATAAAATATGCTACTATGATTTAAATAAAAGTACATCAAGAGTAATTTTTATAACAAATGATGAGAATAGAACTACCAATATTTGTATAAAGAGAATTATAATTTTTATTGCAAAAGAAAAGCTTATACCAAAAGTATGTATTTTTGTTTCTCACATAGAACTCTTCTTCACCACCTCTTCTAGAAGGCATCAATGATCTTAGTTTTCAATCATCAAAAAAATTTTCTTTGATAACAACTCTTCTCCTCTCTTCTTATTTAACTTTATATCTTTCTCTCTTCCTTCTACCTCTCCTTTTTTCTAGCTCTTTTGCTTGGTGTGTGTTGCATCCTCATCTTCATCTCCTTTTATAGACATGAATGAAAGTGATTTAAAATTTAGCATGTGGAGGAGGTACCTTTGGGTTGCTGATTTAGGCTAAGAAAATGTGATAAATTTTAACTCGGTGATTAAGCAAGTGAAAAAAATTGACTAGGTAATTTTGGATTGCCTTTAATTTGGTGATTAGACATGCAATTCATATAAAAATAAATCTCCATTCTCATCAGAACCAAATGATGAGAGGAATTCACAAGACAATGTGGTTGTGATTTTGTAGCACTTGCTCTAAAGTAATGAAATTGTAAAATTGTGTACATGAGAAAAATTATTCGACCAGGGTGGAAATAAATCGCATTGAGGATTTTAATAAGAGGACATGATGAAAAGGTGGAAGTGAGAGCATCATAAAAAATGTTTCCATGATGATGCTCTAATAGGAGACGAAAGAGCTAGAATGTGAAAATGAGCATAGACACAAAGATGACTAGCATGATAGTAAAAGCACTAGCAAGGAGCTACAAGTAGAGATTATGTTGGCAAATAGATTTCTCGGAACCGCAAATGGTTCTTCAAGAAACATAGATATGAATTTCTCATGCAAATAAATTTGCATGTTATTGAAAAATAGAGCAAATTTTAAAAAGTAGTTGCCAAACAACCCTCTCGTGCCTATTGTAGCAAAACAGCTCAGCAAAGTCCAGACCATAGCCTTTTTGCAATGGATAAGAGCAAATGGTTCAGAAAGTTAAATTTATGAATATTTGGCTATGTAGAAGATAGACCGCATTGATGGAATATATAAAAGGAGGAGAATTTGGAGAAGAAAAACAAACAAAAACTAGAGAGACCTAACCTAGATTGATTTTGTATAGCTATTAAACTTAATGGATTTAGAACACCATGTTAGGAACATTTGGCTCAAGTTTCATGAAACAAAGAATAATTGCCAAAAAAATTATGTTAGTACGATGACAAAATTTGAATGAATGGCAGAATTGTCAAATAAAATCAAAATTACAGTCTCCAGGTATTTGGACATAGTACCGGAGATGTTCTTTCCAAAATTTGTAACATTCATGTTCCTTTCAATTTTTGCAGCATTCTAAATAGGTTCAACTTTTTTTTTCAATTATAAAAACAATAAAAAAACAAGCTTCCAAAAAGACTGATCATAGCAGGTACATATACTGCAGCAAAAAAGGAATATTCTAGGATCCGCACTTGAGATCCCATACAGCGTAGAAGCAGCGGAGAGAGGAATAAAAAATAAAAATAGAAAAATAATTATATGTAAACTTAATCAAGGAGAACTAAAAACCGAGAACAAAAAATGTGCATACAGAAAAATTGGCATAAAATAGATAAAAAGCTCCAAACATGAAGCGAAGAAAATAATTCCCATGCACGATTTGAATCTACTTGTAACAGTTTCCATCTTGTGAGAGTTAGCCACAGTAAATGTATCAGAAGGAAATTTTCGTTCGATTTCTTAACAATCATTAATAATAAACCCTAATAACAGCACATGATAAAACAAACCAAGAATATACCATAAATAAAGAATCTTACTATCGCTAAAATGAACTGCTGACAACTTAAAATGAACAAATGTACTGGAGCAAGCATCTTATCTAACATCTTTAAGAAAATCAACGAAAATCAGAACACCACAAATCATAAAACTCACTCCTCACTTCGTCGAAGTATCTATGATTTATTAACTACTGCTCCGTCGAAATGTATAAGATTAATTCCTCGCCGCTCTCCACACTTCATACCTGAATCATTTGTTTCTTTCAGATGGAGCGACCCCCCTCTCCTTCTTGTCCAAAAGACGTCCGATCGGCTGTAAACATGCATTGCTCCGGCGTTTTAAGCGGGGAAATCGAACCGACGGCACCGCATCTCTGCGCCACGCCGCTGGGCCCGAGAGCGAGAGCAAAGCCGAGGATTGGGAGGAGCAGAATGTGCACAGAGCGTCCATTCGTAATTGAAGTGAGGCGGAAGTTTAAAAAATGAGTATGCTTCGACTATAAAAGAGGCTTCGACAGAGCACGAAATGGCGAAGAGAGGGAATCCTGTAGAGAAATGTACGGTGGCAGCTACAAATTAAACCCCAGCAGGTATTCTTGTCTTGCATTGTTTTTAAGGATTAGAGATTATTTTGGTTTCTCCTCTCTCTTAAATCTTTCTAATATTATATAGAACATTTAAACTTTATTGTTTATAACTAAAGCATTTCCCTTTTACAAATCTGAAATTGTACCTAATATAAATAAATATGAAATATTATCTAATAAAAGTTCAAGCTCTTTGATTATCATGTGACTTGTCATATATTGTATGTATGTATAATGTGAATGAGTTTGTTCTCACTCTGTAAAAAATGATATTGTCTGTTGCATCAATCTTATCTTTTTTGTATTCTCCAACATATTTAGTGATTTATTGATGTTTATTTTATCTTTATTATGTATTGTTTCACTTGCTCCGATGGTTACAAGTTTATTAGGCTTGGCAAATATCTGGTTGTTAAATAATAGCTTCCTAACTATAATAACTTTCTAGTGGATATAACACAATCCCCAATAATAAACCTCTTTAGCTGAATATTAACGTCGATAGAAGTCATAAGTTGTTTAGATTTCAGACCATGTAGTTTTTCCATAATAACTTTGACAAATTTGTTGAGGATTGTTGGGATGAGCCCTTTGAGGGTTTTGGTCTTTTGAGGTTTCTTTAAAAGGTTTTGTAAGAAGCTCTTGGTCTAGAATGGAATGGCTTTTGGTAAAATCTTTAAATATATTTCTCCCTTGATGAGGTGCACAACCTTTTAGATTACTTTGGAGATTTATTACTCCTATTAAAAATTAGGAAGGACTTATGCGAGTCTAAACTAAATTATCCAAGTTCATAGTATTATTAAAAGATTTTGGAAACAAAATTAACATTAATTAGAAAGCGCGGAGAAAGAGAAACGCCAAAATTATCATGCTTGTATTTGTAAATGTAGAATGATTAATATAATTCATCAATTTGTGACTCTGAACGATATTATAAAGAGGACACTATCAAGTCTAGCATTGAATAAACCAAAAATTTATAAATTTTGAGGAGCCCTCCAATGTTGAATTGAAGGATAATCCTTGGCTCTAATCTATTTCATGTTTAGCTGATAACTACATCGATAGAATTTTATGACTAATTATACTAAAGAGGAGATTGTTCCTATTATCAAGATGCTTAAAGTGGTTAACACACCTGCCTCTGATGATTTCCTCTTGTGTTCGATATCAAGTGCTGGTAAATTATTATGGTTGATTTTTACAAGGCTATTTAGAAGTTTTTTTGTCGGGCTCACTTACATATATTCATTTTCCACATTATTATTTCCTTATTCCCACTAAAATTATCATAGCTAGACAGTTAATGTAATAACTCAAGTTGCTACTTAAGTCAATTATGGTTAAATCAAGTTCTAATTTTGATTCTGTCACTCTTATTAAGTTATTAGGAGTTCACCACAAAGACCTAATACAAATCAGGAGTCAAATAGATTAAATCCTGATTTTGGAAATTTCAGAAATTCAAAAAATTTACCTATTTAAATTGACCTCAAATCGAAAAGTCGACTTCACCATTGCGCTCATCACCCCCAAATTAGCTAGGGGCGATGTTTTTGAATCATTTGGAGATTTTCGGCTAATATTATAATATATTTTAAATACCCTGGAAAATGAGAAAATTAAATACTCGTCAAAACCAAAATCCGATTTCGTCGTTGCGTTTCTCACCCCTCAATTAGCTATGCGTAAAATTTTGGAATTTTTCTGAATTCATTTAATCATTCAAATTTAATCATCCAAATTTAATTAATAACTTTGAATTAATTTGATTTTAATTATTAATTAAAATAAAAACTTTATGTGGGTCCCACTTGCTCAAATCCTGCCACTCAATCTTTCGCCTTATCATCTTAATCGGGTCGAGCCTTATGCTGTTTTGGGCCGGCGCATTCATACGCGTGGGCCTGGCGCACTGGGTCGCATCCTGCTCATGTCGATTCGATCGGTCCAATCAGCTCAACTCGAGCCGATCGAGCGGGCCGGTCTGAGGTCACCCCTATTATGCGATAAGGCGCATGTCGCACGCATGGACGCACGACGCTCGCTACTGGTCTGGTGGCATTCCCTTCCTCGCTTTGAACCTATTCTAAGCATCCTTTAATCCTCCTTATATCAATTCATATTCTATTTTGCCCTCGTTGGAATTAAACCTGAACTAGAGCCAGTTGTTCGCGGGAGTCATCAAGAACTGCAGGAAACCTAAGGTACCTCTACTCTTCCAATCTCATATCAAGCCTTATTTAAGTGATCATTTATTAAAGTATTGCCATTATTCGAACTGTTTTGCTGTTGATTAGAGTCCTCATGCAATCTTTTAGGACTATTTTTCGTTAACCCTAATTTCGGTCCGTCGGAGTATCGAGGAAGACAAAGTGTCTTCCTGGTCGAGCCGACTCAGGTCGGGCCTAACCCACGCTTCTTACCCAGGGCGTCTGCAACCGATCTAGCGTGGTGGGCCCCGCAGCATGGTATTTTCGGGTTAGGCGAGGGGCCCGCTAGTTCTGTACCGCCGAGCCGGTGGGTCCTACCTAAAATTCAAATTTGTTAAATAAAGGTTTAATCAAATCAGATTAATTAGTTAGTTAAATTAATTCAAATATTAACCAAAAACTTTAATTTCTCATATCTTTTAATCCAGCCATATAAATATAGCAAATATATGTTATTTTGCTCAGAAAAATGCAAGGAGCATTATGACAATATTAAAATTTTTGTAGGATACTTATTCTGTAAAATGATGTTTTAAGCTATTATTGTAGTTTCATAAAACTCTAAAAATTCAAATGATGATATCTTTGCACACACTAATCCAAACCTAATCAATATGGGTCTCATTTTAATCAAGAGATCATCAAGAATATTCCCATAATATTAATTTTTCTATTTGATGTAAAATTTGGCTAATCACTTTTGGAACCCCTCACTAATTACCCTAATTTTATGAAAACTTCAATTAATCATAACTTGATCAATTGAACTCTAAATTAAAATTTCTAATACACCATTCTGATCAAGAGAATATGTAAATCAATAAACCATAAAAATATTTAAGTTTTGGTGAGTAGATTCCTTAATTAGCCCTAACCATCCTAAATCTTGATTAGTGAATGTTAGCAAAATTAATGATCCATTTTGAATGATTCAAGCTTCTAATAGCTCCTAGAGTATATTAGAACATAGTGGTGTGATTGGTTTTGTGATTTTATGATTAATTTTACAAATCACTCTTAACCCTAATTAGGTCATAACTTAACCAAATAGAGTTTAAATTGGGTCTACTCCTAGTTAAATTACTTAGTGTGTTATAGGAAAGCTATAGCCACCAAATTTGCTGAATTTAAACTTCAAATAGAAAAATTAGGTTTTTAACCACCCTTTTAGAAAACCCTAAATTTACATATTTAATCCCTAGAATTATTTTGGCCATAACTTAGTCATTTGATATCAAATTTCAGTAATTTTTGATTCTATAAAATCCTTAGATATTAATCAATAATAGTCCAACTTAATTTTTAAATTTCACTTATTAAAACTACTAATTTGCCCTTAATAAGCTAAAATCTTAATTATAGCTCATTAGGCTTAATCCTTATCCAATTTAGGTGTATTTACTGTCTATCTCCATATTAGATAGTAAGTAATTATTTGTTATTAATAAATTTAAATTTAGAACTTTGAATCATAATGTAGTATTTTAGACCTTTAAGTAGGGGTAAAATGATCATTTTTCCTAAATTTAAGTTTAAGTATCCTTAAGCCTTAAAATAATACTCTAATCACTAAAATTAGTATTATAACTAAATTAGAATCAATTTATGATATTTAGACTCATTAAATTGTGATTTTAAGAAAAAGCCATAAAATTCACTTAAAATCTCCTAAGTCCTAATTTAATCTTCATAAGGTGAATTTAGTTCACCTTATGCCTTCCATAAAGTAATCATATTATAATAATGTTTAATTAAAGTTAACATCAATACTTAAATTTTCTCTTTATCCTAAATCTTTTCCTTAGGAGTTCCTTTAATTTTTAGGATCTTTTTCCTTAAGAATTAGTTTTAGAAATTTAGGTTAGAGTTCATTCATTGAGTAAATGGGTTACTCAATGGATGAAACCTTGATTTTATAATTTTCTAGAATTTCATCCTTTTATCATGATTATTTTATATTTTAACTTTAGTTTAAGTTTGGAGATTCATCTTATTAAGCTTGACTTTGCTTAATAAGATAACTTTAATTTGTAGTTTATGAGAGTTGGGTTTACCTCATACCATTAGTTTTAGAATCTATTGTATTAAAAGGTCAAACCCTAATATTTAAAGTTTAACTCTTAATCTCCCAATCTTGAATTGTATAAATTAAGATTGGCTTTAGATTTATTAAAATCATCAAATTAGGATGTATGATTCATTATTCAAACTTATATAAACGTCATTGATTGAAATATATTAGAACTTGATTAGTTCTAATTGCTTTAAACTTTATAGGATCGATAATCTGAGTTAGACTTGATAGCTGGATATTGGATATCTTAAGCTTATATAATTTCAGATCTGTTAGAATGAATTAAATTAGAAAATAAGTGATATCACAGAGTATGGCGGCCCAGCCCCGCCGTGGTCCTGTTAACTCTTAAGTTAACATGATTACAGTGGAGGGGTCACCAAAGTTAAGTGTACTTGGGTGGGAGCACTCCCAGGATGGATGACCTACTAGGAAGTTATCTTCTGAGGGCAAAACTGTGAGACCTTTCAGGCTAAAGCAGACAATACCTTGGTGCTTAAGAGTTTGGGCTGTTATACAGATCTTTGTGTAGTGCTATTTACATATTGTTTTGAATGCTTTGCTTTCTTATTTTGGACATTTATATTTGTGACACATTAGATGAAACATAAGATATTTGATGAATATTCTATATTAGATTTAAAACTTTTATAAGACATATTCATAAGTAAAAAAGGAAAAATGAATTTAATGAATTTTATTATATTTGTGGAATGTGTCTTACTTACTCTATCATTACAGTGTGGTGGCATATATTTGAGATGATGTTTATCTAGGAAATTTTTCTTAGAAGCAAAGAATTTTATTTGAGATATTATTAATCTAGAAAAATTCTCCTATATGGTATTTTTCTATGGACCTATTAATCTGGAAATTTCTCCTATACATTAAAAAGAAATTGAGTATTATTTACTGTTTGGTAGGACTAAGTAGGAATATGTCCATATTCTTAACACTTCATTTTATATTTTTCAACTTTATATTCTTCAATATTTATGCAGTATTTCAATATTTACAGTATTCCTGTAATTATATGCATATTCAATAGTTTTGTGTATATCTGTAAGTATGTTAGGATGCTAGTCTTTTATTTTTAGTTCTATTATATTCATTTTGTATTATAAAACTAGCATATGTAGAATTGATCATATTTACTTATGATATTTCTTATACTTAGCGGTTTTCATATATATATATATGTTTAACCATTTTCTGCAGCTTTGAGTTGAGGTATGTGCTTACCTCATATTTTGCCTAAGTTATAATTATGCCATAACTTTTACTATTTTCTTTTGTTGCTTTATTGCTCCCAAAAATACTTAGGATAATTGTGATATCATTTAATACATAAATTTCTTAGCCTAAAATGTACATAGACATTTTGTCTAATCAGATTTTTTTTTCTTTTGGCTGGGGTCTTGTCATTGTAAAACCGATAATGGTAGATTCTGATCTATTTGAGATTGTTAGGCCTTCTAAAGAGCTTGTTCAGGAGGAGGAGCGTACTAGTGAAGGTCATTAAATTTTTTTTTTTTTGTGAGGCTGAGTGTTTGCTTTTCTTTTATTAAACTTTTAATGTTTTATAATAATACAGGTTCTGATTGTATTTTCTTTTCCTGCATATTTATTCTGAGTTGGATATTTCTCTATCTTATTATAGATGTATGGATGTTAATACTTAGTATTTCTTCTTCCACACTCTGATAATTTGGTATACTCATTTAGTGAATGTCGCATTGCTCTACTTAGGACATATCCTTCCCTTATCAGTGGATTAGGAATGTTTATTCATAATTTAATGCTAAGTGAGAGATTGCCCAGTGATGACCGCCAGTTAATCTTAGTTGATTAAGGGGAGGCCGCCATAGTTAATTTGCATCATATACGTTTCTATTGGAACTTCTCTAAAATCATATTCAAACTTTTTACCAAAAGATAGAAACCCTTCCTTGCTCATATTATTCCTCATAACTAAGGGATTTTCACTTATGGAAACAATAATAAAGATAACATCTTAACTACTCAGGAGAGGATTCATGCATTAAAAGTTAAACAGGAGTAAGAAACTTGGTTATTAAATTGGACATTGATAAATCTTATTATTATCTAAATTGGAATTACTTATTATGGTTTTGAGAAACATGGCTTCTCTAACTTAGTTATTGACATAGTCGAAGCTTCATTAAAATTAATTTAGCTCTTTATTATCATCAATGTGAAGTTCTTAGTTTCTTTCATCTTACCAGATATATCAATAAAGGTGACCCTTTTTATCATATTCTTTTCTTTCTTGGAGCAGATGATTTTTACAGGAGTCTTAACCAACTTTATATTTATAACCCAAATAATCGATATAATCCTTGCGACATATTTTATATCTCCCATATGGATTATAGAATTGATATTATCAATTTCATTAATGATAATCTCATTTTTGTTATAAAAATTAAACTTTTTTAAATAGCTTTGAATGTTTTTCTAGTCCTAAAATCAATAAGAAAAAATCTAATTTCTTTGGTAATATTTAGATTGATATTCAAAAATAAAACATATTTAAGGATTGACTAGGAATTAGTCCAAGGATCTTCCCCCTTAGCTAGGTGTTGTTGTATTACTATCCATTATGATCACATATATAATAAACAATTTAGACTCATTTCAAGTTAGGAACTTGTATTCATCTCTCTAGGTGATATGTTAATCATTATTAAGTATGTTCTTAATAAGGTCCCATTTTATTAGCTTAAGAATTTATATAAAAAAGCAATTGTCAAGATTTATGTTCTAATTAATATATATTTTGTGGGACTATTCTAATGGTTCCAAAAATAAATAGGCCAAGTGTGTTGAGATATATTTTCTCCTCTTTGGGTGATCTAATGATTAGAGATATTAACTCCTTGTTTAAGAATATTTTCTTAAAACTCTAGTGAACTACGTTCATTCAATTTTATTCGGGTGCAACTTATTAAAGCCAAATATTGCAAATTTAAGAAAAGGATATTAATCTAGCCTCAAAATGTTATGTTGTTTTAAAATTGAAGAATCTAATCATGTCTTTTTTACCAATTCTTTTGTACTCTATTTTTCGAATCTTTTTAATTGCTTTTGAATTTGAGGCAATATGATTTTTTTAACTATTAGTGATGTGATTACTCACTCAATAATCAAATGTAGGGTTAGGAGTAAGAGGTTGATACATTTTAGTCCCATCATTCTTTCTCTTATTTATTCAATCTTTGGGAAACTTATAAAAAAATTAAAAATGATTAATACATCATTTCATGCTCTACTCATGATGTTAATATTCTTTTTATACTTTTAAATATTTGAACTTTAATTTATTAGCATTAAAAAAGAGATTCAACGCTTACTTTTTTTGGTAATGGTTAATTAGTTGTTGTTTGGGGCCTCTATCTAACTCAGCCATGGTTAATCCTAGCCTTGCTTTTCCAAAAGTTTGGAAGCCCAAGATCTTTATGACTGTCATTTCCTTTTTATTTTACTTCATTTTGTTTTTCAAGATTTGATCTAAGTGCTCAAGATGAGGCTTTTATGGCCTTGAGTTGTGCGCTTTTGCAAGCATCCACCTTCAAGTTTAAGAGGCTTCTAGTGTTGACTCTCATTTTTCTTCTATGTTCTAGTGCAGATATGCATTGCTCAGTACCTTTTATTTTTATTTTTCATTTATGGTCTTTTTTTGGAAATTTCAAGCTTATTGGTGATTTGGCTAGTTGTTGGTCATCCTACTATTTTTCTTACTTTTCATCCTCTTAGTTAGGCTTGAATATTTTGTTACTCTTTGATTTGCAAGATTTTGGTGCAAGATACTTGTGTAAGGTTCTGTTAGTTTTTCAATATATGGACATAGGCTAATGTGTTTAGGATTGGATTATATTTTTTCTTCCTATTCTTGGTGTGCCTATTTGTGGTTGGATTGTCCTATTAGTTATGGGATCTTATGTGTTGCTTTGATACTTGGTCTTAGCGGAAACTATTTTGCATTAGTTATTTGTTTGATTCCTCTTTTATTTGAGAATTTTATGGTATCTTTCTATTTTGTTGACCTTTTAGTTTCTTATTCTACTGTATTAATTTTTATATTATATGTTTGGTATTTGTTTGTTATTCTGATGAGTTCACATTGTTGGCTATAATAATCTTATGTTGGTGCTTTGTTTTATTAATATTTCTTAGTTATGAACATGTTATCTATTTTATTTTTTATTATTATTTGTTTGAACATTTAATTAAAGTTTTTATTTTGAATATATGTATATATATATCTATATGTGTGTGTGTGTAAGAGCATGTGAGCTTTTTGTTGTTAAGAATTATTTTTAAGAGTAAGCACTTATGAATTTGTGCATGTATATGTAAGACCATATTAATAATTAAGATAAATTCACACAATTATGATGATCTGAAGAAAAAAAATAAAAAAATTTATTAAACTATAAAAATATAGTACATATTCTAAATTAAATTTTGTTATTGTCCTTTGAATGCTTATGAGTGACCAACTAATGTTCCAAAGTATCAATCTTTGATTGATAAATTCTAAAATTTATCTTACAATTACACCTACCTTTATTAAGCATAATGTAGTTTGATCTTCTTTAAGTTATGATGGTTGAGGCTTATGAGAGTCATAACGAGAGTAATAGTTTTCATCTTTCACCCCAGTGTAGAGTGGGAGGATAAAGAAGCATGTTCATTTTTGTTGATGATTGCATAGTGGACAAATATGTTGGCAATAAAGATAAAGGTGAGACATCTCACATAAAAGCTCAAGTCTTGCCATCAAAAATCTCTTAAGGCGGCATTGTAGGAAGAGAGATCAATTTGAGAGAAGAAAAAGGGATAACTTTCAATTAGAAGTCTCCTTGCACATCCATTTTGCACAAGCTAAATAGAAGAACTTCATGACCCGTGAACCCTTAACAGCATATTTAACATCAATAAAAGGCCCTTGATTCTCCACAACCACCAGTGAAGAAAGAACAACCTCCATCATTATAAGAGGTCAAAAAGATTATAAATCATAGTGGTAATTGCATGAGAAAAATATTAAAATAGTTAGTACTAGTCACTTAACAAAAAAGAACAAGAACCACAAAAAGACTTGTTAGTTTTCAATTTAAAAATATAAAGAAACACATGATGGCTTGCCACCATGCAACCCATAAAGCATGACATCATTGTAATATATAATAAAGAGAAAGACCCTCCACACCATATAGAATTGCTCAATAAAGAAAATAATGTAAATTAAAGATAAAATAAAGCAAATGCAAACACACATTTCTTCTTTATTTATTTACCTTATATTTGTTATTTGTATGTATTTTATGTATGTATTATATTTATTTGAAATCTTATATTGTATATTATCAATACAATTATTGTGAATACTAGTATCACTTTACTTTTACTCAAATTTAAAGTATATATTATATATTTGTTTATTTAAATATAAATATATTGACATATAATTTATTAATATATTATATATGTAAATATATGAGGCAAAAAGAGAGTCGAGGTTAGGAGAGATGGGGGTGCCCAACATTTGCATTTATTGATTATGGTCATGGCAAAGTAATGATGGTTTATGGGGTTAATCGCCATTGACAGGGCTTATAGTGAATAAGAGAGAGACAGAGAGAAAATAAGTGGTAAACATAAACAAAGCGAATGAGACAAAGAAGATCATGACATGAGGCGATGCTGATGGCCAGCAGGGTGTCAATGTTGTACTGTTGATGCCAATCCAAAAATGAATCCAACAATGGAAATTAAAGGTACTTTTGAAATTTTAACAATGGAAGACAGTTTCTACCTGCTGTGTTTTACTTGTTCTGAGGACCTTGAAGTTGTTCATGAGGTGGGCCTTACTTTTTTTTTTGGATGCCTTTTCCTTATGCGAAAATGGGATTCTTCTTTTGTTCCTGGAAAAACCTCATCATAAACCTTTCCAATTTGGATTCGGTTTCCAAACCTCCCCCTCTCCCTCTGGAATGACCAAAACCTTTCTCGATTAGCCAACAAAATCCGCAATCCGTTATTGCTCGATTCCCTAACAATTTTTAGAAAATGCATAGCACTTGCTCGTGTATGTGGAAGTTTCACCACAATCAACCTTTCCTGAGTCCATCAATATGTTGTAGGATGGATCTCTCACGACTCAAAAAATTGTATACGAATGGAAACCTACTCTTTGCACATCATGTGAAGAATTCACGGATTCTTGTGGAAACATCTCTAAAATTGCGGATAACGACAGAAGGGGCAGATCCGGCATGAGCAGCTAGAACTAGGTCTCCTCCACCACCAGTGGCTGCTCCCCAGTCACCAATTCTAGAGCTCCACTCATCCCCAATTTTAATTACTTCTTTAGCTTAATCAACGACTTCTCCAAATTTACCAAGACCTCAAATATTAACAACTCAGCCTGCCGTCTTAGTATCCCAATCCCGCCCGCTTAATCTAAACGATCCCCTCTCCTCCCAATTCTCGCAGAACTCTCAAGAACTAACATGTGCCGAACCCCAATCGAATAATACTCCATTGCCAGATAATAATCTATCGTCTGTGGTTGCACCCAACCCAAATCCAACATAAGACAATTCAGCTTCCTCGTGGCGTATGGTAACCAGAAAAAGTGCAAAGTCACAACCACATAAAACAACTTCCCGTTGAACTCTTAACATAAGCTAGCTTTGATATCTTGTTTGGAAACTAGACTCACCTGTTCAAACTTTCTAGACCCCTACTACATATCAAAATGGAGTTTCTTTGACAATGAAAGCTGGTGTCATAGTTTTCACCTTGCCACTCCTAGCAGAATTCTGTTGGCAGATTTAATTTGAACCAATGCAAATTACTGATCAATTCATCCATGGTAAAGTGAAGTATAAAAACCATTCCCCATTTATTCTATCATGTGTATATGCTTACAACACTAAGACACAACAGGCATATTTGTGGTTCCAACTCACTAAACTCAATGCTGATTTCTCTATTATGTGGGCTATAGTTGGAGACTTTAATTGTATTAGACATTATTCTAAAAAATAATGTGTAACAATCCGTTGTTGTTATATTTAATTAAAAAAAAATTAAATTGATATCTAATTAAAAATCTGACTTTATTTTTCTGTTCATCACTCCAAATTAGTTAGGGGTAAATTTTTAAAATTTTTTGGAGCTCGTTGGATTATTTAATTTTGATTAATTAAAATGATATAATTATTAAATACTTAAACTAATTAATTATTAGTTATTATTAAATACAAAAGTCTTAACCGCCGAACCGTGGGAAATCGAGCGATAGCCCGAACATGGGACAGATAGATCCCGCATTCTGGATCGTCCTGCGTTCCCGCCACCCAAATCTGAGCCTTTGTTTCCTACCAGACTCGCGATTGGATATGGTCATTGGATCAGAGGCCAGATCCAACAGCCAGCACTGCGTCCACCTTAATCAAAATCTTAGGATTAGATGTGGGATGTCAGATCTGATCCAAAGGCGAGAGCAACAGGAGCACTGTGCTCCTGTCATCATCTCCAGCTCAGCCACGCATGGGCGAGCGAGTGCAAGTACGATGTAACATCAATACTAGCACAGTCACAGGCTTTTAACCTCCTCGATATTTATCTCATTCGAATATGGGGATCAATGGCTTGTGTTGGGTAATTTCAATTGGAACCTAAAGTTAGTTGTTGTAGCGCCCCACCCCTTGGGGAGGAATAACCCATCTCCTTGAATAGCTGAAAATGCCAAACTCATCTGAAGGGCTGCTGACTCAACCTTAAGGAGGACTGAGAGCTAATACTTAAGATAAGAGTAGTATCCTTATTCTAAGTATTAGACAAATACATATGTTGAATTTAAAATATAATAAGAATCTAACATACGTATAAGATATCAGTATTTCCAGTATACTGATCACATCACAATACTAGTATAAGTAGTATATAACAGAGTGTGGAAACTAAAAGTAAACATTCAAAAATATTCATCACAGAAACTGTATGAAAACATTTATCCCAGAAAAGAAAAGAAAAGACATCCAAAATTATTATAAATGTTTACTGAATAACAGACATAGAGCTAAGTACTGAACTGAAAATAAACTAAGCCGAACAATAGTGAAACTGGAGGAGAGTCCACTAGTGTTCCACGGGCTCCTCCTAAATCTCTTGGGCGTCCTCCTGACCTGGCTCAATACAATGCTCAAGATCTAACAAATTGCTGGATCTCAAAAGTACACCGTGTTAGACATAAGTCTAACATATCGAAACTAATCTAATAGTTCTAATTGTTCATTTAACATTTACATAATGTAATTAATTCTACAGAAATACTGTAAAGGTAATTGAAAGCATAAAACTATATAAAATAGTATAAAACTGAAGTAATGTAAAATTAAGTTTAACTATACTGAATACTGAAAGTAAACCAAAACAGTAATGAATCAAAAACTGAGTAATCATATATAAAACTATATTATATGTCACTGAAATTGTGCATCTGAATATGTCATAATATCGTATACCACTGATACGTAATCAAAATATCACTAAACTACTATGAGTAGTATGGTCTAATGTACACATGCATCCAGTTGGGAATACAATTTACTGATGATGCCGATGCATCATGAAATTCCCCAATTAATATATGCAATATTCTGTAACCCATAAATTATTACTGTTACTTGTATATCATTCTGATACTCACACACCATATTTATGCTCATGCTCATGCTTCTAAACTACATGAGATAAATCCAGAAAATACTTTAAAATCTGATAATGAATCCAAAGTCTCCATTATGCAGAATCCTGCTAAAAGGATTCTGACTCCTACATTCTAGTTCGATACTTGGTTATAGTTGAGAGTTTACTTAAAAATCATTAGCTGGGATGATTGTATACACATATTTAGCATGTTTGCAAGAAAGGTGGATTTAACCTTTGGCTTGTTTAAACTGCACTTATCGCAGTGCATTACGATAGGAGGCAGAACCCGGTCACTGTTTACATCTCAAGTTAAGCCGTTAAATGACCTAATTACAAGCATGCTTAGTGTTCTACACAAAGTGATTTGAGATACTTAGTTTACTTAAACTGCACTTATCGGAGCGCACTACGATAGGAGGCAGAATTCGGTCACAGTTTACATCTTAAACAAAGGATCTTGTTCACTAATTGTAACACTCTTAGTCTTAGAAGATTTACTATAATGGGACTGTATTCATCTAATCCCTCGGGATAGCACTTGGTCATAAGTCCACATTAGAGTGAATCAACCAATCCTGAATATACTGAAATAATCCAGTATTGTGGGTATACCCTACTATACCCAACCAATAATTTAGGTTCAGAGATTCTATTTAATAAACAAAGATTTATCACAGCTACTAATCCTTACTCTAAATAGGTGTGCCATACACAAGGCCCCAAGGATGCGATCAATGGATCACTCAATGTAGGTTGCTATCACAAGGAATAAGTCCCATTTTTTAAGTACTTTAGGTGATCCCTACCACAAGGTATCAAGTTTAACTTTTAAAGTTACGAAAGATCATCTAAGTTTCTACCTCAATAAGTTACAAAAGCTCTTCCTATCTCAAGTTATTAATAATTAAGGTCTTTAAACCTTTCAATAACAATCCTATATCAAGACCCTTGAGATCTCACTTTTCAACTTCTTAAGTTAACATTCAAGTGGTCAGATCAGATGATTAAAATTAATCTGATCCTTTTCTATTCTATAATTATGGGATAAAATCAAAGATCTTATAAAGTTAGATCATTTCATAAATCATTACTATTTTATTATTTATTTTATGCTAATAGTCTTATATAAGAGAAAATTAAAAATCTAAAGTCTAGATTCAGATGATTCAATCACACATATTCAAAAGTAACCTTATCACTTCTAATTCAATGATTTAAGATCAATATCAAATCATATGCATTATTGGAATAATATCAATTAAATTATCTTTCAATCAAATTAATTGAGTAAGTGATTAAGGTTTAGATCTTAATCAAGATATGTAGCGCCCCGCCCCGTCGCCGCGCGCAAAAGAGACAATTATAATCAATTTCAGCGACAGAGCGGTGCGCCACTCGGCGAGGAATAAGCCATATCCCCGAAAATCTGAAAACTAAGACCCTATGAAGGGATGCTGGCTCAACCCCAAAAAGGGTTGAGAGCTAATACTTAAGATAAGAGTAGTATCCTTATCCTAAGTATTAGATCAATACATATATTGGATTTAGAATACAATAAGAATCCAATATATGCATAAGATATCAGTATTCCAGTATACTAATCAAATCGCAATACTAAGTATAAGTAGTATATAGCAAAGCGAGGAAGCTTAAAGTAAACATCCAGAAACATTTATCACAGAAGCTGTATAAAAATATTCATCTCAAAAAAGAAAAGAAAATACATCTAGAATTATTATAAGCATTTACTAAATAACAGGCATAGAGCTAAGTACTGAACTGAAACACTAAGCAGAAAGATAGTAAAACTGGAGGAGAATCCACTAGTACTCCATAAGCTCCTCCTGAATCTCCTGAGTGTCCTCCTGACCTGGCTCAATATACTGCTCGAGATCTGGCAAATTGCTGGATCTCAAAAGTACCCCGTGTTAGATAATAAGTCTAACACATCGAAACTAATCTAAATAATTCTAGTTATTTATTTAACATTTACATAATATAATTAAACCTATAAAAATACTGTAAACATAACTGAAAGCATAAAACTGTATAAAACTATACAAAACTGAAGTAAAATAAAATGAAGCTCAACCATACTAAATACTGAAAGTAAACCAAAACAGTAATGAATCTGAAACTGAGTAATCATATATAAACTATGATGTATGTCACTAAAACTGTGCATATGAATATGCCACAATACCGTATGCTACTAATATGCAACTAAAATATCACTGAGCTGCTACGAGTAGTATGATCCAATGTATACATATATCCAGTTGGGAATACCAGTTACTGGTGATGCCGATGCATCCTGAAATTCTCCAGTCAATATATGCAACATTCTGTAACTCATAAATTATCATTGATACTCATACATTATTCTGATACTCACACATTATGCTTATGCTCATGCTCATGCTTCTAATTACATGAGGTAAATCCAAAAATCTAGAAAATACTTTGAAATCCAATAATGAATTCAAGGTCTCTATTGTGCAGAATCCTGTGCAGAATCCTGTTAAAAGGATTCTGACTCCTACATTCTAATTCGATACTTGGTTAAAGTTGAGAGTTTACTTAAAAATCATTAGCTGGGATGATTGTATAGACATATTTAGCATGTTTACAAGAAAGGTGGATTTAACCCTTAGCTTATTTAAACTGCACCTATCGAAGCGCACTATGATTGGAGGCAGAACCCGGTTACAGTTTATATATCAAGTTAAGCCAAGAAGGAACCTCTGCTTTCTTCAAGGATTGTAGAGGAGCTGGACTTCTTCTTCTTCAATAGAACTCAGTAATATATGAAATAGAGGGGAAGCTCTTAGCTTAGCAGCAAGCCAAATAAGGAGGGTTGTGTTTCTTTTTAAAGGAGAAGAGGAAGGGGGGCTTCATCATGGCTAGAGAGGCCAGGTGAGGGGAGAGGTAAGCTCTCTCCCATCAAGTATGAGAGGGAGAAATGGGAAGCATGGGTCAGCCGAATGAAGGGGGAGGTGGCTAGCCAAGTTTAGGAAAGAGAAAATAGGGGAAATTGCAAATTTAGGATTAAGCAATCCCTTATTTATTTTCTCTAATTATCCAAAAATTCGAATTTTTGAAACGCCCTCCAAAAATTCCCAAAAATTCACCCATAGCTAATTTGGGGGTGAGGAATCTAACGGTGAAGTCAAAATTTGGTTCCAACAATTATTTAATTATACTAATTTTCGGGGTATTTAATTATATTAGAATATTCGTGAAAATTCGACGACTTCCAAATGCGTCCAAAAAATTACCCCAAGCTAATTTGGGGTGACGATCGCAACGGCAAAGTCGGATTTCGATTTTGAGGTCAAAATAAATACCTTAATTTTTGAATTAATTAAATATTAAAATATTCTAAAATAATCGATTGAGCTCCGAATTACTCCAAACTTTAAGGGATTGGATCTAATGACTGAATGAACTAAATTAAGATATAGTTAAGCTAAAATCAAGCTGGGTGTAATAGCCCAAACTCTTAAGCACTAATATATTGTCTGCTTTGGCCTGAAAGGCCTCACAGTTTTGCCCTTAGAAGATAACTTCCCAGCAGGTCACCCATCTTGGGAGTGCTCCCACATGAGCTCACTTAACTTTGGAGTTCTTATCAAAAACTCCACCGTTATCTGAAAAAATATCTCAATGTTTAAGAGTTTTACTTATTACTACTTAGATGGGTCTTTACACTGGATAACAACCATGGGTTGTTATAAGATAAGTTAGGGTTTAATCCCTAACCTTTCTACCATTAAGACCAAGGTTAATTTATAGGTCAATGGTAAATCAATGTGTTATTAGTGTATTATTGATGTCAAACTTTGGTTTTAGATTAAATATTATCTACTTAATCAAGTTAACAAGATTCTTATGTTTAATTGTAGTTTAATGTCATTTACACATGATTAGGTGTCCAAATAGATATTTAGAGTTTTCTAATATACATCATAATATCATAAAAGCATCTAAATATAAAGATGACATAGAATAAAAAGGGTAATTAATGTTAACCAAATTCTAAATCAAGGCAAAGGGGTTTGTACTTGATTACAATTCTAAAAGACTTAAATTTCATGCCATTAAGTTATTAAGATATACCTATTCAATACAAGCACTTAAAATTCTATTACTTAGCATTTGGTATAACATACATTTCAAGTATGTAGTAGGTTTTGAGCACTTGATAAAAATAACAAAGTTTCAAACTTAATTTCCATATAGAATTTTATGCAATGTTCTATTTTAGCTAAAATAGGTTCAAAATTGATATTATTTAGTCCCACTAGGGTCTTAGGGACCTTAAAATATAAAAATAGTGAAGTTTTAGCCATTTCATCCAAAACTGGGCAGTTTTACAAAAATCTGAGCAGTTTTTGCAATTTTGGGCGCTACAGCGTGCTCTGGCGCTTCTGCCGCTGTAGCGCGCTGTGGCGGTTTTAGCGCGGGCAGCGTGCTGTGGCAATTTTAGCGCTGCAGCGCAGTGGCGCTTTTAGCGTTGCGGCGCGCGGTAGTGCTCTCAGCGCTGCGGCCCGCTGTGGCACACTGCAGCGGACTAACTTGCGAAATAACTGTTTAATTAATTTATTTTTGACATTTGCTAAAGTTTTCCCGAAATTCCGCTACAGCCCGCTCCCGCGCGCTGTAGCCCGCCACTTGCGATATACTGTTTAATAATTAATTTTATATGGTTTCTGCCGAAATACCACTGCAACGGTCTATTTTGCAATCTTGGGCGCTGCAGTGCGCTGCAGCGCCAGACGGTATTTTTCGCTTGGATGAAACCTGTAAGTCCTACTTTCAAGCTCAAATACTCTCAATCCAGAGCATTTCATGAGTAGTGACATATATCAGTGGAAAGGTCTTTCTAATACCTTTCCATAGACACTAAAATTGGCACAAACAGAGCATTCTAGATATACAAAAAATATGAATAAATGATAGGGTATACAAAATGGACGAAAACAGAGCATGCATTTTTCACAGAAATGAGGAGCTTCAATGAGCCTTAATGGCTTCCATATATGTCTATAGACTTCTAGTGATACATTCAAGCATTGTAATAACATGAAGGAGATAAGGAGAGGAACAAATGGGTACCTTTGCCTTGCAATGAGAGGAAAAAGAGGACCTTTGATTTCTTCAAGACCTTGGGAGAAGAGAGCTCCTTCTTCAGCTCAAGATACAGAAATGGAGAAAGAGACGAATGCTTCAGCAAGAAAAGAAGAAGGGGTTGTGTTTCTCTTTTAAAGGAGGAGTGGAAGAGAGGCTTCATCATGAGCTAGGGAGGCTAGGGAGCTAAGAGGCAAGCTCTCTCCCATCAAGTATGGGGGAGAAGATGGGGAGCAAGGGGCCAGCCGAATGAGGGGGATGGCCAGCCGAATGGGGTGCCAGCTAGGAGAGAGAGAGAGAGAGGGGGAGAAATTACAATTTAAGGACTAGATAATCACTTATTTATTTCCCTTAAGAAAATTCAAATTTTTGAAATGCGCTCCGAAAAATCCCAAAAATTCACCTCTAGCTAATTTGAGGGTGATGAATTCAACAGCGAAGTCAAATTTTGATTCTGACGATTATCTAATTATTCTATTTTTCGGCGCATTTAGTTATATTAAAATATTCACTAAAATCCGACGACTTCCAATTGCGTCCAAAACATCACCGTGATGATCGCAACGATGAAGTCAGATTTTGATTTCGAGGTTAAAATAAATACCTGAATTTTTTATTAATTAAATATTAAAATATTCCAAGTTAAGTGATTGAGCTCTGAATTATTCCAAACTTTCAAGGTTTGGTTCTAATGATTATATGAACTTAACATAATGATAATTGAGATATGATTATACTTAAATTAAGCTAGATAACAACCTTAGGTTGTTATAGTTGTCCACCTCCTAGAGCTCATGGAAGTCCCACCGTCTAAGTCATCAGGTACGTCTCCATCCCGGCCTTTAAGATTTATAATCCATTTATTTCACTTTTGTTATTGCATTTTGTGAAATTGGACACCGAATGGTCGGGTAATTTGACCCTTTTGAGTATAATTAATCTCACCACCAGCGTCCAACAGTAACCGAGCCACGGGTGAGCTCAAGGATTGGATTTATCTGGTTGCAAGGAGAGTGCAAGACTTAGTCACTAACTCACTATTAAGCATTACGTGACCAAGAATCTTTTTGAGATAAAGAGTTAAATAATTAAAAGAGCAATATATGTATATTTATATTTATCATCCAATTCAGCTAGAGTAAAAGAAGGAAAAATACATTTATCATAGAAAAAAATGTAAGAATATCCAGAATTATAATTATTACAAATAATTTTAAAAGTATAAAACTCTCTCATCCTCACAATAAGTAAGAAAACTGCAAGTCTTCACAGGTGCTCTTGAAGGCCAGGATCTGCTCAAACTCCAAGCTCCTCAATAATCTCATGATCTACGATACTTTATTTCTTAATACGGCAAGACATAGCCAATAAAAGAAAAAAAGTGATTATACTTCAAAATTCTAAGTTTATTTTATGATTTCACTAAGTCTTAATTATTTAAATTAAGCAAATATCACATTAATTATTTACAATTTTAAATAAAGTAGTGCACTAAATAATGAAAGGAATTAGGTAATAAAAATATAAAGACTGAAAAGTAAGTAAAAAAAAGTGAAAGTACTCATAGAGGGTTGTTCTAGCTTGCACAAGATATGCAGAAAGAAACAATAACTAGCATATAAAATACTAGTGTACACATGAATAATAAAGTAAAACATGTATATGTCCAATAAAAATATGCAGAGTAATAGTAAAATAAAGCAGTGTAAAGATAAATATGAGTAAATACTGAAAAAACATACACTGCAAATAAACTAAAAGTGAAAGCTGTAAAATGTAATACATAAATAAGAGAAGGTACAGTAAAGAAAAGTTCAATCTCAGTGACTAAGTAAATGTAGTCATAAGACTACGATAAGTCATTCATAATAAATAAGATTGCGAGAAATGCATGTTAAGTTATTTATCCTATATAAGGTTTTGTTCAACGGGCACATTAGAGAACAAATGATGAGTTAAGCATGTCTTCCTAACCAAAAGTAGCGGGCCTCCCATAACACACACACACTCTCCTCTAGAATATGTGTGGCCTCTAAATCACTCCATAGCTTGCCTTGGCTCAAATAACCAGCACATGAAACTCTTATATATATTATTCTTAAGTTTTATTTATACCTAATGTCTTAATAAATATTTAAGGTTGTAATCTCAATGCGATGTAGCATTCAAGGATTTCAAGAATAGTTATAAACTATGTGATATTCATTATTATCTAATTTAGCTATCTACCTTAATAATTGGGGCTAATCAAGTCTCCAATTGACTTAAACATTATCAATCTCTAAGTCAATTGAAGTATAATACACACACACACACACAATATTACAACTTAAAGTCCTATCCTAATTCTAGAACTATAAGCTATTAGACCTTATAATTCCTAAACTACTAGGTAGAAGGTATATTAGAGGATATTCTAAACTTTGAGTTCATTAGGGTTACTAAAGTTTTGACCTTCCTAACTCTATGGCTACACCAACTTGTCAATTAGTTACTAATACTATACTAAGAGTTCTAAGGTGGAGGTCTTACTAACACCACCTTCCTAAATCTTAATCTCTCCAATGGGAATCTTAAGGCTAGCTATATGGTTTGGCTTCCATTGATTTCACTATAGTCACTAACTAGCATCTATAATGCTATAATAGGTTAGATCGCTTATATATTTAGGGAAAAGAGGATGCTAGACTAGTTTCAATGTAATCTATCAAATCTTCTATAGTTAGATCTAAAGGGATTTGGGCATATGACACTAACCATCATATTTCTACATAAAGCTTATAACTATCACAATAATAATTTGTTAAATCCAAACCTAGGTTCTCACATTCTTTTCTCATTCCTAAGATTGAGGCTCGCTCCTAAGTTTACTAGTGCTGAATCCTTACACAACTAATCTAAATGTTTTTTTTATCAAAAGCATGTTATAAGGTTCAGACAAGTCACATCCTAGGTTGATCATTGTTGTCATAAGTTTAATAAGCTAAAATAGGGAAATCCTCAATTAATTTAATGAAGGGTTAAAAATTCATATTTACCATTTAGTGTCCAATTAAAATAAAATATGTGGCTATAAATTCCTTATAGTATAAGGAGCACAATGACAGTAAGTAGGGTCAATTTAGACTTCAAATAATTAACTTAAGTTCTATTTACACTTAATGACAATTAGAGTGATTAGTAAAATTAATAGCCAAAATTAAATTCAACTTATTGCTCTATATTTTTATCTGATCATTTTGGTATATAATTTCAATATATTTGAATGAGCACTTGAAGAGTTATGTAAATAATTAATTTTAAACTAATTTAACCTAAGATTTGATTTAGTTAAAATCAACATAATCCAAGATTATTCTCTTCTAACCTCGAGTTGATGGGTGAAGGACGGCGGGTTCCCAATTCAGCAATCTTTGACTACATAGTGGCGCGGTTCGGGCTGAACTGCGGCACTGTTCTTCTCCCCAATATAGTCGGGAAAAGAAAGCTAGGGTTAACCTAGTTCCTCGCTTATGTGGTTCTAGGTGGCGCACGACCTGTCAAAACAATGATGGTAATGAGACCTATAGGTTGCACCTAAAATCCCTAAACGACTCAACCTAGGATGCTAAGCCCTAAATGTTTTTGCCGACCTCCCTAGGGTCTACTATGGAGGGATAATTTTCCTCTATAGTGAGCCAATTAGCTAGCCAATAGTCCCGTAATTCATTGGGTCAAGGCTAACCCAAGATGTAATTACCCCCAATATCGGGTCAAGAATCCAATCCAATATTGGAGAGTTACCATAACACGTAACACTGGATCAGAAGAAACCTAATTCAAAATTGAGTGCTGTGTAGCCAAGAATCTTTGTGAGAGTGTAAGCTAAATTATGAAGTATACAAGTAGAAAGATATGTAAGTAGAAAATGAATTTGATCCACTATCCAAACCAAGCAATTTAAATTGAAAGTAAATCTAGCACAAAATAAAGTAAAAATATTGCAGAATTAAATTATTATAAACTGAATTTAAAGAGTAATTAAAGTAAATTATCTCGATCACAAGTAATAAAATAAAAGGTGCAGAAGCAGAAAATCTTCAAGGCTACTAGAGTCCATAATGCAACACCCCGTTTTGTCACCGCGCGTAATTAATTTAAGGAATAACAATTGGCGGCGAAACGGTGCGTTACTCGGGAAAAAAACAAACTTTCCCGAATAACCCTGCTGAGCATAAGGAATGCTGAAACTCAACCTCAAAAGAAGAGGGCTGAGTACTAATCCTTAAGAAAAGTATAGTATATTTATCTTAAGTATTAGATAAGGTACTCGTGTATATTGGATTATATTTACAAATAGGATCCAAGTTACATGAATACTAGCATTTTATAAATATTTTGTTCACATCACAATGTCAAGTATAAGTAAAAGTAAATACAGAGTGCAGAAGCTAAAGCATACATCTATAAAAATTTATCACATAAGCTAAATGAAACATTCCATCTCAAAAAAAGAAAAGAGAAAATATCAAGAGTTATTACAACATCTTAATGAAATACAGAATAGAGTTTAATTGTTGAACTGAAAATAACTAAGCAAAAGGTAAAGGCTGGAGGAGAGTCTACTAGTGCTTCTCAAACTCCTCATGAATCTCCTGAGTATCCACCTGATCTGGCCCCACAAACTACTCAGGATCTAGCAAATTGCCGGATCCCAAAAGTACCACGTGTTAGATAATAAGTCTAACACATCAAAAACTATTATAACAGTTACTATTATATACTATTTAACATTTAAATAGTTTAAACAAAATTTTAGAAAAGACAGTAAAATAATTGAAAGCTCAAAATAGTGTAAATCTGGAAGTAAAGTAAACTGAAACTGTAAACTAAATACTAAATATAGAGAAAGCAGTGAATAAATCTAAAACTACGACTAACTGCTGAAATATAGGTGAAGCAGTAAATAATCTGAAACTAAATAAATAATGATATAAAACTATACTGTATGCCACTGAAATTATAATTATGCATCTAAATATGCCACATAATTGTATGCCACTGATATGCTGACTTGGTGTCTCATGGACACTCCACAAATTCCTAGGTGAGTGAATGTTCTACTAACAGAGTCCTTAGGTGAGCCAAGCGCTCCGCTAATATTGACATGACATGCATTTATAATATGCCAAGGATTTAATAATGGTATGGTTTAAATTATCAAAATTCAGAAATAAATTCAATATCAAATACTAATTCCATTTATCTATATTGTGCATAATTCACTTAAGTGAATTCCATCTCCTAATTCTAATTTACTGAATTATCTTAGTTAAGATTATATAGAATTAATAGCTGAAGGGATTATATACACATAGTTGGTATGTTTACAAGAAAGGTAAATTTAACACTTAGTTTGTTTAACTGCACTTATCGAAGCACATAACGATAAGGGGCAGAATCGGTCACAGTTTATTCTCTCAAACTAAGCTGTTAAATACCCTAATTATAACCATACTTAGTGCTCTAAGAAGGATAACTTGAGATATTTTATTTATTTATCTGCACTTATCAAAGCACACGATAATAAGAGGCAGAACTAGTTACAGTTTATTCTCTCAAACTAAGCATTCCAGGTACCTAATTATAATACACTTAGGCTTAAAGAATTTACTCTAAGCTGGACTGTACTTATCCAATCACATAGAATAAGGCTGATACTCTACAATCCTATTTAGAGTGACTCATCCAATTCTAGGTTTTACTGAAATGATTCAGCACTATGGATATACACTATCACATTCTATTAACAATCTACTGATTTCAACAAATCTATTTAATAAATGAGACTTTTCAAACTAATGAATCATTACTCCATTGGAATGGATCCTACACAAAGTTCTAAGGATGTGACCTAAAGGTCACTAAATTTTAAGTTACTACTACCATATGGGAGAGTCTCATAGTGAGTTCTTTTATGTTATCATATCACAAGGATCTAAGATCAGAATCTAAAGCTTTGTGGGATTCAACTATACTTCTACCTCAAAATTAAACAATAAGCTCATTCTACCTAAATAGATCATCTATTAATAAGGTTTAGCAATTGTTGGATTATAAACACTAAAGCAAGATCATAAAAATCTTGCGCTTCTAGCATACAAGATAATATAAGTTCTATAATTTACACAAATTCCACCACTCTTACTTCTTTAGATTTGATTTGATCAAATTAGATGGGTAAACCGATCTGATCACCACCTATACTACAATCATGGGTTTCAATTATGCATATTATTAAGAATTAGTTATTTTGTAAATTAATATAGTATGACTTATCTCATGCTAAGGATCTTATATAAGAGAAAATCAAAGAGTTAAAAGTAAGTATTATAATCTTCAATCACATGACTTTATTATAGACCATATCAATTCTAGTTCAATGGTTTAATATCAATGTCAAATCAATAAGTATTATTGGAATTATGCAGGTTGTTTTATCTTTCAATCAAGATGACTTAATTAAGGCGATTAAGGTTTAGATCTTAATCAAGATAAGTTCAGGTTTAACTCCTAACTTAACCAAATCAAGATTAGTTGTTTAGTTTATGGATCAATGACAAATCAGTAAATTATTGGTGCATTATTGGTGTCCACTTTAAGTTCAATATCAATTATTCATTAACTTGATCATCCTTTAGGATTCTTAAGGTTTGAAGTTCATTAGTATCTAATCAAATATTTAAAGTATTCAATTCATGATTTAAATTCTCTAACATGCATAGTACTGTTAATTGAACATATAAATATCACATTAATTAAATCAATAAGTAATTAAGGCTAATCAAATCCTATATTAAATCAAAAGAGATTAGCACTTGATTACAACTTAAAACACCTAAATTTTATGCAATTTAGTTATTAAGTTCTATTTATTCATGCAATCAATCAAGGATTATGATATTTTCATTTGGCACAAAATATTGAAGTGAATCTTTTAGGAGGTTTAGAATATACTATTTAGGACAAAAAGATAAATTTCACATTAAAAATTACCTATATATTCACACAATACTTGATTTTACTAAATCCAGTTTTAGTTTCGATATATTTTAGCCCCATTAGGATCCTAGAGTCATTAAAATGCAAAAAAGTGCAAATCTTGGCATTTTTAGACAAATCTGGGTGCTAAGACACGTTGCGGCGCGCGGTAGCACCTCCTGATTGAGAGCTAGGCACTATGACGCGCTACGATATTGGACTACCCGAGGCGTGGGGACTGTGGCACCATGCAATGCTTTCAAGTGTTGAGATAGATTTCACCGCTGCGGCGCGCTACGACATCAGAGTTCTCGAGAGCTGGGTGCTACGGCGCGCTATGGCGCGCTATGGAGCTCTACAACATAGCCAACCCGAGACACGGGCGCTGTGGTGAGCTGTAGCGCCTTTTGACCGAGAGCTAGAAGCTATGACGCACTGTATCACTCGACGACAATTTTTCTTAGGCCAAAACGAAACATGTCCCCTTCGCACTCAAATACTCTTGATTTAGGACACCTCACGCCCGATGCCATATACCGATGGAAAGATCTTTCCTGATATCAAATTTGACATGAAAAGATTATTCTAATGCTACAAATAATGATGTTAAAGGTTCAGGTATACAAAAATACTACTTGCAGAAATAGTTTTCTTAAAGAACAAAAGGAGCTTTGATCGGACTCGTTCGAGCCCGATTAAGGCTCAACAATCAAACATGACTCCATTCAGTAGTTAATCGAAATATCATTTCACAAATACATTGATTAAATCAGCGAAAAGAGTAGCACATGGAGGATGCAAGAATGAGGTACAAGGAAAGTTACAGTAAATGGGTACTTGTTTGCAAATGAGAGATCCCAGCTAAGCTTTCTTCAAGTGCTGGAGAGGAAGGAGCTCCTTCTTCTTCTGCTATCAGTAAAGGAGGGAAGAGGACTGAGAATTGAGAGGAAGAAGCTTCGTATATTAGCCAAAATGGAGGGAGGAGAGCTGAGGAAGTGGCCTTTATGGAGGAGGATAATGTATGCGTAAGGAGAGGGGATGGCAGGGCAGAATTCATGGTACAGCAGGCCCTCTCCCATCAATAGCATGGGGATGAAGCTTCCTTGTGCAGGAAGTGGGGAGGAAGGTATAGGGAAAGGAGGAGAAGGCAGGAGGATAAAGGGAGGGAATGAAGAATTAAGGAATTAATTAAATTAATTTTTAACTTTTAATTAATTCATTTGCAAAATTAAAGTTGAATGAATAAATGGGTTCTAAAATATTTTGAAAATTCACCCCTAGCTAATTCGAGGAACTCAACGGCGAAGTCATATTTTGATTTCGATGATTGTTTAATTATTCTATTTTTTGGGGTATTTAAATTTATTAAAACATTCACAAAAATCTGATGACTTCAAACACTTCAAAAACATCATCCCTAGCTAATTTGGGGGGTGACGAGCGCAATGACGAAGTCAAATTTTGATTTCAATGTCAAATTAAATATCTCAATTTTCTAATTAAATATTATTAAAATAATCCAAATATTGGATTGAGCTCCGAATCGCTCCCAATCTTCGGAGATTGGTTCTAATGACTAAGTGATTTTAATTGAATAATGAGTATGATATAATTAAGCTAAGATTAGACCAAGTAGCAATCTAGGATTATTACACAGAACTAGGTCCAGCTCCTCTATCCAAAAAATGCTTCTGATTTATCGTATTTTTGGTTTATAAAATATGGTAGGGCATAACAAAAAAAGAGAAAACAAGTGATTAGACTAAAGAGTTTAAGTACATTTTAAGATTGGCTAAAATTTAAGTACAGTTTAGTTGTATATAATATATGCTAATTTACAATTAAGTACTAATAGCGGAGCAATTAAAGCATCAAAATAAGGGTAAAATAATTGTAAGGAAGACAGTAAGTAAGAAAAGAGTAAAAACTCACAAATATGTTTGCTCTAGCCTGTATCAACAAGTAAGGAAAAAATATCGTAATAAGGTTAGAAATTACTAATATGCATATTAAAGTATATGAAAACATGAATATGTTCAATGAATATTATGCCAAGTAAAGGAAGTTAAAGCAGTGAAACAGAAAAGTAAGTAAGGCAACATACATTGCATGAAAATGAAACTATAAATAAGTAAAGCACAGTACAACAAGTGAAAGTGCATAGTAAGTAAAGAAAGAAGAAGCTTACCTGCTTGGGCTAAGAAGGCATAGTCAAAGACTATAAAAAGTATGCATAGCTTAAGGACTATGACGAGTTCTCACAATCAATAATATTGTGATAACCCAAATATTAAATTTGTCCAAGTTATTTAAGTTTTCTGTTATGCGGGCAAAGTTACAAAATGAGCGAGGAATTAAGCACGTCTGCCTAACTAGCAAGGAAAGCATGGTCTCATAAAAAATAAATAATCACATTCATCCTCTAAGATATGTGAGGTCTCTTTATAATCCTCCTATGCCTGCCCTGGCTATCACCAAGAAACCCCTATATTTTATTATTAATATTTTATTTATGCACAATGTCTTATATGAATGTTCAAGATTGTAATCTCAAAGCAAAACATGCATTCAATGAATTCAAGTAATTCAAGTAATTGCAAATTATGTGATATCTAAAGTTGTCTAATGTTTATATTGTCTATCTTAATGATTAGAGCTAATTAAGCTCCTAATTAACTTAGAGATATTGATCTTTAAGTCAATTATAAGTAATATTATAAATGATTTGTTTTGAAAAATAGTAATTCGATTTAAGTTTATAAAATGACAAAATAATTTATAAGTATATTGATGCAAAATGAGACCAATTCTACAATAATCCTAAACCTTATAATTAGTATTGATTACTAAATTCAAGGCTTAGTGAACTAGTGGAGAAGGTAAAGGCTAAGAACTTACTACACATAAAGAGGTGAAAACATAAGGTCAATTACTAAAGCTTGTCTAAGGTAGTTTACAGTTGAAAGGATCTAGTCTAATCAATCACTAGACTACTTAGGAACATTCTTAGGAGAGGTTTAAGTGTATGGAAGAGGTAGGATTACAAACTACTAGTTCTAGTTCACTAAAGGATGTAGGTTATTGAAGCTTATAGGATATTTAGATCACTTTAGGGAGCTAAGAGATACTATAATTCAATTACTAGATAATTTAAATTAGGGTTAGGAGCTAAAGGGAATAATTACTAAGATTAATTCTAAGTATCAGAAACTAGTCATAATAGGTTCATACCATATAAGGAGGTAAGTGTTAAAGTTAAATACACTAAATGGAGGGTTAACTAACTCTTAAGATCACAAGCAAATCAAGGCTAAGAAATCAACTCTACAATATCTCTCTTAATGTTGAGGGTTGAATCAATAATTTTGCTAAGTACACAAGCATCTAAACCATAATAATTCAAGTTCAAACTTATATTTGAAATGACATGAAAATTAAATAAAATGAGACATGTTTGCTGTCTTAGAGTTTAAAAATCTAAAATATGCATATTATAAAATTAAATAATCACGTAATTCTATAAATTAAGAAGCTAAATACCTAATTTAACCTATTATTATTCAAATAAAATAATAATATCAAATATGCAAACCTTATAATATAAGGAAAAGAATGACACTTAGTAGGTCAAAGTCAGTCAATGCTGGAAATTAGGGTTTATGGGACTTCTAATTAGGGTTAAAAAGAGATTAAGAAAATTTGGGTGCAATCATAAATTGATTTATACCAGTGTGTTCATCTCATTTTTATAAATAAAATGATATTATTTCACATAATTTGGATGTGAATTTTTAAATTTATGAGGGAAATAAAATATCTATTTAATTATTTATTAAATAAATTAATTGCATTGATTTAACAAACGGCAGCCAATCAACAAACAATGCTAATTGATTGGCACAGACAGCAGCGCAGTCAGTCGGGTGCTCAAGGCGATGCACGATCTCGAACGAGACGCCATGTCAGACGCGTTTATTAATGACAAACTGCACATAGGTCAGCTTATGTGTTCGGCTCGTAGCGTTTGCAACCCGGAAAGCCACAGCCCGCAGCAGGGATTCAGGTCGACCCTAACCATACCTGTCACTTTTCCCTATTGGGGACGTAATGGCTGAATTAGGGCATCCTATCGTGGGCAAACCCAAGCTCGCCCTGATGTGATCCGCACGTCAACAGGTAGGTCATGTCCCGACAGACGTGCTTGAACCCATACCCATGCTAATCGGTGTTTTTTGCACCGGCAATGCGATGCCCTAGGTTTCCCGTTAGTCCGCTAGGGCTCCCAAAGAAAAAGGTCGTGGGATAGATGGGTTGGGGTTGAATCTAGCTTGAGTGAGCTTGATCGACCCCCTTCATGATTGATGGAATGAATCCAATGTTAGTAAAGGCCAAGCCACAACGAAGAAATTGAAATACTTAATTGGTAAAAATTGGCGTACCTGAAGGTCCTTATCGTCCTTGGTTCTCCGGTAGGAAAATAGAGCTTGCAGAAAGCTGAGCTTCAGTTGGCCACAGGGAAAGGCCAAGCCACCATGAGCTCTTAGCAGGTCTAGGGAAGAATAGGAATGAAGAATGGAGTCCATAAGGCTAAAGGAAGGTAAGAGGAAGCTCGACAGGGCTTGACAGAGGCTGGATGTACTCCCACATGTGGCCGTAAGCACACGAACGCAGGCAGGGACAGGGGTGTACAGTCCACAAATCTGGATCGTGGGATCCGTCTTTTTATCCGATGGTTGGATCTAACACCTTAAATCTATGCCATTGGATTCATCTAATAAATCAATTAATGATCCAGATCAGTGCATTTAGTTGCCCCGTGCTCGGAGTCATACAACGAATTCATGCTTTTTATTAAAGTAGTCGTTGGATTTAATTAAAATATATATATAATTTAAATTATATTAAATACTTTAATTAAATAATTAATTCAATACATTTAATTACTCAATTTTAAATAATCAAATGGACTTCGAAAAATCTCAAAAATTCACCTTTACCTTATTGAGGGGCCCGGAACTCAAAGATACAATTAGATTTTTTAGCAGAGGTCAATTTATTTATCATAATTTTATGAGTATTTAAATATTATTAAAATATTTAGGAAAAATTTGATAACTTCTAAACATTCCCAAAATATAGCCCCTAGCTAATTTTGGGGTGATGAGGCCAATGGAAAACTTTGATTTTAATTCTGATGTCAAAATAAAATAGGCATTCTAAGAACTATCAGAAAAATTAGGAATGTTTGTAAATCACAAATAATCTCCAAATTACACCAAATTTGAGGTGAAGGCTAATGATACTATTATAAGAGTATTAGAAGTTAATTGGAGTTGATTAGGCTTCTAATTGAAGGGTAACAATACTAAAGCTTATAATAAATTAAACCTTAAAATAATAAAAAATTTTATGCCTTCTTCTTAGTCTAAAGGCTAATCTACATCAATATAAATTCCAAAATTTTGAGTTAATAAAATTATTATTTATTATCTTAGTTAATTTGAGTAATATATTAGTAATTTTTGCAAAAGGAAAGTATGATGTTGTTAAGAATAATTTTAGAGAATTTTAAAAAATTTTGGAAAATTTTCCTTTAGTGAATTTTCTCCTGTTATTTTATGATGGATTTAAATTAAAATAATTATAAAATATTATTGGGTTGTCAAAATTAAAATATTTTTGAATTTTTAAATTATATATTATCAAATTAGCTAGTAAAAATTTTTCTTAAATTTTAAAGTTAAACTGAATGAGTTATGCTAAAAATATATTTAGAATTAAATTAATTGATAAATTGAGTTATTTTAATTCTAAATATTAAAAAAAATCGATAGTTAAGGACAACGATAAATGCTGTTAAATGACGTTTAAAGATGTTTGGCGTTAGCGGCGGATCCAACGGATCCCGCCATTTGTCGCTGAAATCGCCAGTGTAGATCGCACCAGCATCTGACCCCATCAACAATAAAAGCAATGGGTGCAACATCGTTAACGTCGCTATCAACGACGTTAACAATGCTGGCGAACCCAATTTTGGCTAACTTTCAAACTCAAAATTCTAGCTCAACCACTTAGCCATATTGGACAATTTTAATGTCTATGGATTCCTCTCACCGAGATCTACATTTTGGAACCGTCAAATTGAATTTTGGCGACTCTTTTTTTTATTTTAATTTTGACGAATACTAAAATTTCATGTTTCGCCAAATTAAGCAAAAATTAGGTCATAATTGTTTGGGGCTTTTGCATTTAAACCACCTAATTAAAGGCCCAAATTGATATTTCACATAAATTAGTCTCAATTAAGAATATAGTTAAATTAAATTATTTTGACCTATACAAATACCACCTTGATCAAACCTACAACATTGAGTATTTGTTAAAGCCTTATAGACACTCATAGACCTTCTAAACCTAAAATTATGCTTCAATTTATTTCTTCCCTCTATTTGAAAGCATTTGTCAAATCCTCTTACCTTCCTCTTCTCCACTTCTCCAAACCCTAGGGACTTTATCTGTAAGCAAATCTCATGACAAGTAGAAGACCTTGAAAGCTCTAAACCACCTAAAGAAGGAGATTTAGGCTACACTATTTCTTAAGCTTCATCAAAATTTGTTTACTTCAAGATAATGTATTCTCTTTGTTTTTCTCAATCTTTCCCTCATTTACAAATATCTTTCATGTTTGAATATATATAGCGATCGAATAAATGATGATTTCAATATTAGCAGGTTCTAGGCTGTGACGGTGTGACGACCGAGTGATCAAGTTTGAGAAATTCTAAATAATAAATTCATCATTTAAAATATAGAGAATAAGATAATAAAATTATAAGTTATTTATTCACCACATAGCCAATCTTATAAAATTACATAAGTTCAATTATTATTACAATATATAACAAAAGAAAATATATTCACTCCAATCTCAGTTCTTCTTACAAACTCTTCATAAGTGAGTATCTTCTTAAGTTTTAATTTTCAAAACCTGAAATAATCATCAGTAAAGCAAGTCAGACAGGAGTACGAAAATTATCCATTAAGAATTATTTTCTAGCATTCTAAAATAGGTGTAAATCAAATGAAATGGCAAGAAAATTAAATTTTTATATTAACATGTAATAAAATAAATATTGTAAATTTTTACCAATCTTGCCCTGCATGTTAGATATGAAATTAAATATTTGAAAAAGCATCAAGTGAAAATTTTTCAATTAAAAGTAAATTGTGACACAAAGCTGAGTCCTTTGACTTATCATCCAACAAGTAAAATCTATTGGCCATGGAAGCTTATCACCACCCATCAATAGTGTCTCATCTTATAGATGTAAAATATTGTATCTTAAGGAATCTTCTGTCCACTTCTATAAGGGCTAGATTCCTCCTTATTTCATCGTGAGCTACTAGTAAGCTCTACCTGTACAGGTAACATTTTCATTTCTTCCTTCAAAAATAAATACCAAAAAGGAAATTTATTTACTTTTTGTCACACACTTTTATATGAAAATATTGTAATTTAATAAAATAGTTTGCATGATAAAATGAATAAGCAATATTCAAATAAAAATAAGCTCAAAATTTAAGATACTTAAAATAAAACTTAAGAATAATTTTGTACCTGACTTAAAGAATAATTTTCTTAAATTTGTTGATTTCAGTCTGTTAAATCAACATCTAAATTTGTTAATCAACTATCTTAATTCACTTTAAATTATTCATTTAATAAATTATATAAAAAATTCATAATATTATTATTATGAGAAATTATATTTATAAATATTTCAAAAATCAAATTTATTACTTAAAAATTATTCATAAATATCAAAATTTATGTTCTTATAGCAATTATAAAGTTTGTAAATTAATTATATATCATTTGAAATGAAAATTTTATTTTTATAAAATTTTCCTAATTTTGGCTAAGTAAAAAATTTAGGTTTTTAGCTCATTTTGTGTCATCCAAAAAGTATTTTAGAGTGCTTATTTTCTATTGATGTCTAAACATATCAGAGAATATGCATGCCAAAAATTACATTTGGATTCTCTGTATTTTGAAAATTATATCATTCAAATATTGGAATTTTTTTTGAAATTTTAGAAATTTTACCTAAGTTCAAATTTATGTTTTTCAGTAAACTATAAGTACTTAAATGACCTTCTTACTAACATAATCAACTCAAGTGATTAATAGAGAAATTGCTCACAATATAACCAAGATTATGTTTGCCAAAAATAAACATTTAACTGTGCTTGGAATAAAAATTATACAAAGCTAAATATCAAGAAATTTTTAGAAAAATCTATTTTTCAATTTGAAACTCTTAAAGTTTTTATTGAACTTTGAGCACTTAAATGTTAACCTTAAAGTGCTCAAAATTTTGGGATATCTTCAGTGAAGTTCTTCCCAATATATAGGGGAATCTTCATGCAAAATTACAACTTTATATTCTAGGTAACCAAAAGGATATAAAATTTCAAAATATTACCAAAATCTTAAAAATTTTAGAAAATTCAGAAATTTTTTTTAAGTAAAAATTTAGAAATTTTATTATACTTTGGGATTAATTTAAATTAATATAGAAGAAAAATCATTAAATAGTTTCTTCTAATAACATGCAACCAATATATAGGAGAACATATTAGAAAAGATTTCAAATTCTAAATATGATGAATCTAAGAGATATAAATATACAAAGTTATCATAAACATACTTCTTAAGTATGAGAAATATTTGAAGAAAATTAAAACTTTAGAAATTTAAGAAAAAAATGAAATAATCATGTATTAAACCTTTGCTTATCATGAGGAGATCTAAATCAAATTGAAAGATGATTTGCATGCATGCTTTGATCTTATAAATAAAATGAGATAAAAAAATAATAATTACCTTAAGAAGAAATTTAGAAAGTTTGATGGAGAGTTCTTGTAACAACCCAAGTTGTTACCATGATTGATTAAGACTAACCTTAAGTCTTAAACATAATCTTAAGTGCTAATTAGGTCATTTGGAGTCAACTACCAAGATCCGGTCCAAACCAGAGGTCAAACGGATTAAATCTTTATTTTGAGAATTTCAAGAACCTCGGAAATTGACCTATTTAAATCGACCTCCGATCGGAAAACGGACACCACCATTGCGTTTCTTGACCCCAAATTAGCTTGGGGTGAAGTATTCATATCAATCGGAAGTTGTCAAATTTCGGCAAATACTTTAATAATAAAAATACCACGGAAATTGAGGTATCAAAATACTCGTCGGATAAAAAATCTGACTGCGTCATTGAATTCCTTGACCCTAAATTAGCTTGGAGTGAAGTTTTCGTGTGAATCGGAAGTCGTCGAAATTTCGATGAATATTTTAATAATAAAAATATCACGGAAATCGAGGTATCAAAATACTTGTCGGATCGAAAATCCGACTGCGCCATTGAATTCCTTGACCCCAAATTAGCTAGGAAAAACATGTTCAAAATTTATTTTTCTGAAAATATTTAAAAAAAAAATTAATTAATTAATTAATTAATTATTAATTAATTAATTAACGGCGCCGTACGACGCCGTTAACTCCAGTTAACGGCGCCGTCAGATCGGATGGATCCATCTGGACCGTCCGAACGCGCGCGGATCCGACGGTCCTCGGCCGCGATCCGCGTCACGCGGTCTGGAGCGATCCGGACCGTCCGATTGCGCGCGAATCCTACGGCCCTCGGCCGCGATCCGCGTCATGCGGTCTAGAGCGATCCGGACCGTCCGCGATCGCACAGATCCGACGGTCCGAAGGCGTCTTCCTCGCCCTCTCCGCCCGCGTGACATGCAGCGGCCCGTCGCATTTTTTAGCCAATCCGGCCACGTCCAGACCTCGGCGAGGTCGCCGTCCGGTCTATAAGACCTCGGCCTACCCCTAGACTCCGAGTTTTCACCGATCGGAGCCCGGATCGAGCCGGAATCAAGCCCGGAAGTCAGCCCTATTTTTTCGCCGAAACCTTCGCCGATCCGAACTTCAGGTACCCGATCTCCCTCGTTTACCGTTCGATTATTACATAAATTGTAGGATATGTAGATTAGGATGTCATCTACACATCCACCGTTCCGATCGGGCTTAAACCAACCCGATCGGGCGCACCAGCTCCCCGAAACGGATTGGGTTCGGTCCGCCGAACCCCCCGGAAGGCGAAGCGTCGCGCCTTCGGGCCGGGCCGGGTCGATCCGAGCCCGCCCCATCCGGGTCGGGTCCGCGTCAGCGCGGGTGGGGCCCACTCGGCCACGTGGCAGCCTACGGGCTCGCCACGTGTCACGTGGTGCCCACCTGTCCGGTCACCCGAGCTGACTCAGCCCAGGTGGGCCCATAGCGCCACGTGGCAGTCCTCTGGCAGTGCCACGTGTCAGGTGGGACCCACTGCCCGGTCACCCGAGCTGAGTCAGCAGTCCGTGGGACCCACAGTGCCACGTGGCAGCCTCTGGCAGTGCCACGTGTTAGGTGGGCCAACTGTCCAGTCAACCGAGCTGAGTCAGCAACCTGTGGGGCCCACAGTGCCACGTGGCAGCCTCTGGAAGTGCCACGTGTCAGTGGGGCCCACTGTCAGTTAATTAGAAATTAATTAAATTAATATTAGTGTTAATTAATTACTGTTTAGCCCTAATTAATTACTGTTAGTGGTTAATTAAGTTAGAGTTAGTACTAATTACTTTTAAACAGTAACTTTAATTAAATAATTATAATTAAAGATTAATTAAGGATTAATTAACTGTTAATTAAATCTTATATAGTAATTAGGATAATTAATTACTTTTAAACAGTAAAACCTAATTAATTATATTTAATTTAATATTAACAAATAATTTAAGTAAGGATTAGTACTAATTACTTTGCTACAGTAAAATTAATTAATTAATTAATTAATAATTAAACAGTGATTATTTAAATAAAAACTTTTAGGAATGAACACTAAATTTAAATAATTAAATATAATTAGAGATTAATTAAGATTAATTAAATAGTAATTAGCACTAATTACTTTGCTACATTAAAATTAAATCATTAATTAATTAATAATTAAACAATGATTAATTAAATAAAAACTTTAGGAATGAACAGTAAATTTAAATAATTAAATATAATTAGAAATTAATTAAGAATAATTAAATAGTAATTAGCACTAATTACTTTGCTACAATAAAAATTAATTAATTAATTAATTAATAATTAAATAGTAATTAATTAAATAAAAATTGTATGAATGAACTAGTAAAATCATTCAATTTGAATAAATGAATAGTAAATTAATTCAAATTGTATTTTTGAATAGTAAATCTTAAAAGTTTAATAACTTTTTGTAGGATGATCCAAACATAGCTAATATGGGTCTTAAAATACTCAGAAAAATATTTAGAATCAAATGATGTAATGTAAAATTTCATTTCGGGGTACGTATAACGAGGTAGCATTTTAGAGTCTCTTTAAGACCCCATAACTTTTTACCCGATTATCGAAACATATTCAATATGGGTCTTAAAATGTTCAAGAGAGTGGCCCCATCACCATGGTAGTATTAGTTTTCCCATTCGTATATCAGGATAAAAAGTCAACCTTATAATTTAGAGTTGACTTTAGTAAAAAATGACCAAAATGCCCCTAGACTTCAAACAACCATAACTTAGTCAGATCAACTCCAAATTGGAAAATTCAAGATGCTAACTAGCCTAATATTTCAATGTCATTATTATAATAAAATAATATTTAGGATTTGAACCCTGAAAATTTAGGTAAATGACCAAATTACCCATAGCCTTATTTTAGCCATAACTTGACCGTTTCTCGCCTGATTTAGGCGTACTTACTGTCTATCTTCAAGTTAGACAGTAAGAAACCAATTGGAACTAAAAAAATTCAATTCTGACATGTAAATCAAAAGTTGACTTTTTGACCCTTAAGGTACAGGCAAAATAGTCATTTTGCCCTAAGTTTGGACTATGTACTCTTAACATCTAGTTTATATTTCAAAACTCTTAAACCAAGGTTATAATCTTTTTAGTATCAATTAAGTGAGTGAAATCAACTCTTAAGTTAGATTCCAATATTTCTGCTAAGTCTTAAAAGCACTATACCTTAAAGACCTTTTCTGAGACTAGGACTAGATCATAGGTTAGAGTTCATTCATTGGGTAAATTGGGTTATCCTATAGGTGAAACCTTGGTTTATTAGTTTCTAGACCTTCTTTTATTTTACAACTTGTTCTGGTTATTTTGTCTTTTAACCTTAGATTTAAGGTAGGAGATTCATCATGTTATGTTTTATTACTTAATAGGATTTGCCATAACTAGTAGATCACTTATAGAATAAAACCTAGAACTTAGGTCTTATCCTTTGGATTATGAGATTAAACCTAATTCTCGTAGTATTTAATCCATAATCTATAGGTATAGAAGATCTTGATCAGATCTTAGTTAGAATGTCTAAATTTACAAAATTAAGATGTATGATTTATTAATTTAACTCGTAGTCATCTATCTGATTGAACTAGATTGGAACCTGATCAGTTCCAATCCTTTTTTTAACTTGTAAGGACGAATTTCTGAGTTACACTCGATAGTAGGAAAACGGTGATCTTGAACTTGTGTAACTTGGAATAGTTAGAATGGTTAAGTAGAAAACAAATAATATCACCATGTTTAGTAGAGTCTCTTGCTTCTATTTGATACTTTGTTGCTTACGTATCCCTTGATTTTTGTGCCATATTTTCTTGAGCATATCATATAAGACATTTGATGCATGGATAAAATATTAGGAAATATGGAGACTCTTTAGATCCTTTGTGAAAATATTAAAGTAATTTATGAAAAGATAATGATTTTATGAGCTGCCTCTCAGTTATATCCTTATTGCCTAGCCTCCTTATGTCGTTAGGGGAAGGATCTGTTTTGTTGTGTGCTTAGTTTACTAGCCTCCTTATGTCGCTAGGGGTACACCGTTGGTGCCTTAGCCGTACTGGCGTTAAGGTTGCCTTGTATGCTTACTTTACTAGCCTCCGTATGTCGCTAGGGGCATACAGTTGGGCCTTAACTGTACTGGTGCTAAGACCCTTCACTTGCTTTGTGTGCTTATATGCCTAGCCTCCTTATGTCGTTAGGGGTACACAGTTTATGACTTAGCCGTGATGGTGCTAAGCTTCTTTGGTATTCGATGGGCTTGAGTAGCTCTTTTCTGTATGGCAGTCGATGCACGTGTGACTTTATATATGCAGTTGTTGTTGCTTACTTTTCAGTATTCTTATTCTGTCAGCTATTTCCTTGTACTGCTTGATATACATATTTAGGATGTTAGAATCTTGCTGCTATATGTACTTACCACTACTGAGTTATTTATTTATTTTAATTGGCATATTTTCTGTTGATCACCAGCATGTTTAGGATGTAAAATTTTTTTTACTGCACTTGTTTAGTTACGTATATTTATACGCCCTTCCTTGTTTAGTTTGTATGCGAGGCATGTCTCAGCCTCTTTCCTTTTCTTTGCTTAAGTTATAAATGATAATTTATAGCTTCCCTATTTCTTTTGTATTGCTTGTTGCTCCCTTACACATATTATTGCTTAGATATTGTAGAATGGTGATATTACTTAACACATATAAAAATTTTCAGCTTAAAATGTACTTAGATAATTGTCTAACTAGATTTTTCTTTTTTGGCTGGGGCCCTACATTGTGAAACCGACAATGGCAGACTCCTTTCAGTTAGACAAGCAAAAGTTAGGTGTGGAGCCTTACCCCGAGGAGGAGCCCGTAGAAGAAGCTGTCGTTTAGTCCCTTTATACTTCGAGTGAGAATGAGTGGTTTTCATTCTATTTTTATTTAAACATTTTAAATTATGTAATAATACAGGTACCATTGACTGTATATTGGATTTTATGCTTATATTCTGAGTCTATTATTCTTATTTACACTGTGATGCTTGGATGGTTTACATTTCCTTAAATCGCTTCCGCACTCTGTTTAATTACTTATACAGTGACTGATAGTTTGATTCTGTGTTAATCCTTCCCTAATCAGATGGATTGTGGAGACTATCCTAATCTAATGATAAGTTAGGGGTTAGCCAGAGTGACACCCCACCCTTAACCTAATCCTTTGACGGATTAAGGGTGGTGGGTGCCACAGTTCTTCTTTGGATCTCTTCTCTAAGATGATTTGAATATCTTAGATAACTTCTTCGATCTCTAGGATACCCTTGAGAGTATAAGAGATTTAGAAAAAAAGAAAGAGATATGGAGAAGTTCTTGAAAATGAAAAGAGAAGTATTTGGGAAGAAGAAGAATTTGGAGGTGATGGAAGGAGATAAAGGAGAGGTATTTGTTAAGAGAAGAGAAGTCTAAATTGAGTTACAAATGCTAAATTTTTCCTCTCATCTACAGCCTTTAAATGTATAAAAATATACTGGATAAGAGAGAAATTAAATTAAATGATATAAATAAATCATAATAATAATAATAGATGATTTAGATTAAGAGATGGATTTTATATTTATTTAGAATGAAAATAGGATAAGAATATTCCTAAGGGTATATTTGCAAAGATAAATATTAAGAAAAAAAAATTACAAACTAGCTCAATTTAAATAAATAAATAAATAAAAATGAAATTTTAAATTTTTACAAATTCAGAAAATCAAAATTTAATGAAAATTAAATTTTAAAGTATTAAATGAAATGTCTCGTCGATACGATTCCAATGATACAAAAATGTCAAATTTGGACAAACGGTTAAGCACCAACTAGTCCCGAAAATTTACAATTTTTTTTTGACCTTTTTTTTTCAAAATAGTTTTAAATTTATGAAATTTTCCCCTTTAGCATATATCGACGTCCTGATTCAAAAAATATTGAAAATTTTTAATTTTGACACCTAAATATTTTTAAATAATTATTTAAATTTAAATTCTTATCAAAATAATCATAAAAAATCATGACATAAATTAATATTCAAAATTTATCAAATATTCTCTAAATTCATTTCTAACATTACTATAATTAAATAGTAAAAAGTATCTAATTCAAACATTATTTAATAATTAAATTTAATTAATTTTATTTGAAATAAACGTATATTAAACATAGCCTGAGAATCGAGTTCATATTTAAAATAACATACATAACAGTAATGAAAGAAGATAAATTTAGGTTCCTAATTATTTATAAGGAACCATACACATATGAATTACAAAAGCTTATTATTATAATAGAAGATTCAAATAAAATGTTCCCTTCAGCTCACTTTTCAAAATTCTATTTCTTTCTTTAAACTCAAGTAGATTTTCAAATGCTTAATTATCAAAACTTAAATATTATTAACAATTGCTAGTCAGGCAGGAGTACGTTGATCATTTTTTTATAAAAGTGACTTTATGGGATCCTATAATAGGTATACATCAATGTAAAAGTGATATGAATAACTTTGCATCTTAAGTAAGAAAAAAATAAACATTGGCCAAATGAAATTAATTTTTGTCGTGCATGTTAGACTTGAATTCAATATATAAGAAATATATGAAATAAATTTTATCATAAGCATTATGTAACCTAGAGTCGAGTTCAGAGACCTCTAAGCCCAAATGGGTAAACCCATAGGCATAGCCTTTAGGAAGCTTTCTCGCTACCCGTTGATAGCTTATTAGCCTTTTTGAAACTTATTGGTGTGTCTTTACTCTAGATTTGCCCATTTCATAAAAGGGTTAAATCCCTCCGTATAAATCATAGGGGCTGCCAAAAAGCCCAATGTATACAGATTCTCAGTGTTGCTTTCCATCCTTCAAAGATAAACACCACATAATATGATATATTCATCTTTTTAGTACATGCCTTATGAAAATATTTTTGCAATTTCATTAAGCAGCAAGAATATTAAAAAGAATAAATATTATTTTAAATGGAAATAGGCTCAAAATAAATATAATAAAGTAAGAATTACAAGTAGATTTAGGTACCTAACTGTTTTGATAAAACACAGTAATTCACTTGCTTTGATATGTCAAATATCAATTTAACTAATTAATTAAATAATTTATAATTTAATAGTATTATTATTCATTTAGTTAAAATTATATGTTATAAGGTTAAATTTAATAATTTAGGTTCTTAAAGCAAGATGATGGTCTAAAACAACCTTAAGTTAGTTTTAAATATTAAGTTTACTAACCTTAAAGATAAATAATATATTTGAGTGATTAAAATTTATTTAATTTAATATTTGGTCAAAATGACCAAAATGCCTCTCCTTAAGGGTTAAAAATGTGATTTTAAGAATTAGGATTTCAAATTGAATTATATTGATGCCAAATAGTTTTTTACTATTAAATATGAAGATAGATACTAATTTGGCCAAGTATTGAGACTAATAAGATCAAATTAGGATTTAATCTCATTAAGGATTGATTAACAAATTTACTTAGGGGAATTTAAATTTTTGCTAAAGTTAGATTCTACTCTGCCTAAGGATTTCATAAAAATTAAGTTTGATCAATTCTGAGGTCAAATGACCAAATTATGGGGAAAATAAGATTTGGCTCTAAAAGAGTAATTAAGGAAGATTAAGGGGTAAGGTCTAAAAACATAATTTTTCCAATTGGTATCCAAATTGAGTAAAGTTAATGGCTATGATTTCCCCATAGCACACTGATCATATTAATAATAAATTTGCTTAATTTGGACCTCAAATGATTAACTTAGGCCTTAGTTAGGGTTTAGGGTGATTAGTTAAATTAATTACAGAAAATCTAAATTAACTTTGCCAATATGTTATACTTTGTATTAGGAGTAATCAGAAACTTAAATTTTGAAAATTTGGATAATTAATTAGTATAATATTCACTAATCAATTTTTAGAGTAAGTATAGCTAATTAAGCAATATAATCATAGAAACTAAAATTCTTTTTATAAATTAGTGATTCTTATATTCTTCTGATCAAAATAATATATTGGATCATATAATTTGAAGCTAAATTGACTAAGTTATGAGTTAATAAAATTTTAGGGCATAATGGAGATTTAATTAGCCTAAGAAGATAATTAGCTAAATTAGGAATCAAATAGAAAAATTAACATTACCAAAATATTCCTTGAATTTTTTTGAGCAAAATGAGATCTAATTTTGCTATATTTGGATTTGTAGTTTCAAAGTTATGAGTGTTCAAAGTTTTGCAAATTTAAATTTACTTAATTAAATTTTCTTATTTGGAATTACTGTATAAATAGTAATTTTTACTATTCATGGCGAGCTGCACGTGGGCCAGGTAGGCCACACGCGAGCTAAGCAAGTCACACGCAGGTCGCACGCAGGCTGGTCCGCGGGTTGGGCCCTACCCGACTGGAAGCTTGGACGGACGGATGGACAGATGGACAGATGAGGTCACATAGGGTACAAAATTACTCCCAAAATAGGGCACATCACGGGGCGTGCCACATACAGATGGAAAGCCCTCTTCGAGACATTTCCATCGGTATCTGAATCGACGTGATTGTAGCATGCTAACATTACAAAAAGTGCTGCCATAGCAACGAGTATACGGAGAAAATATCATGAATTGTCTACTTGATGTTGTTCCAATCTACGAAATAGATGATGATCGAACATTAAAGGGCTTGATTCGAACATGGTATTTAATTTAATTAATGATAGAATATGATTTTGAATTTGATTCATGTGAAATTGTAAAGCAAGGAATGAGAAATAGAGAGGTACATTCGATGATGGAGCGCCTTAGCTTGAGATGAAGTTGCCTCAGCATGCAAGAAAAAAAAAGCTCATGTTTGTGTCTAGATAAGGAAGGAGAAGGGTATGAGCTTGGATGAGGAGATAAGCCTGATCCAAAATAAAATAAATAGGTGGTAGGCCCCACCATTTAATTTATTACTTAATTATTTTAATAATTAGAATTATGTCATGTAATTGAGCTCCGAAAAATCTCAAAATTTCACCATAGTTAATTAGAGAGTGAAAAACACAGCGACAAAGTCAAATTTTGATTTTGAGATCAATATAATTATTCTAATTTTCAAGGTATTTAAAATATATTAAAATATTTGAGAAAATTTGATGATTTCCAAATATTTCTAAAATATTACCCCTAGCTAATTTGAGGGTGGTGAGTGCAATAACAAAGTCGAATTTCTAATCTAATGTCAAATTAATTATTTCATTTTTTTAATTAAATAAAAATATTAAAATAACTAGGGAAAAACTAATAATGAAAATTTTTAAAATAAATTACCAAATTTTTTTTTCTAAAAGTATGTTCAACAATCATATAATTTTATCTTGCCAATTTATTGATGATTTGATTAAATAAAAAATCAAGATAATTTGAACTTAAAAATTGGTATTTTACAAAGGCACACCTTCAATAATATTTTATGTTACATAATTTGTAGGTGTATATTCATAAAATTTTAAGAAATTTTATTTGATTTATTCAACTATTTTATCATTTTTTAGTATTATCATAATTCCTATTTTACTAAAAATTAGTTACTGTAATTTTATTTTACCAATTTTTTAGTATTATCATATGTATTGTTAACAAATTATTATAAGACATTACATATGAGTTTTGCCTATAATGTGTTCAAAAATAACTTCATAGTTGGGAAAATTTTTGTTTTTCATTTAAATATTTTTTCATAAATTTTTATTTTTTTGTTAACTTTGAAGAGCTGTATCTTTTCAAGTACTAGGATTTGAGTGCTGTAATTTTGCAAGTTTACTCTCCTATATTTTGTGAATAATTTTATACAAGATCATCTTTTAGGCACTCAAACTTCCATAAATACTCATTGAAACTCAAAAAATAATTAGAAAATAATTTTATCATTTAGGTCTTCATATTTAGGTTCAAAATTCAAAAAATAATATGACTATTTCTTGGAAATTATTAGAAACAATCAATATTTTTTCCAAACTTTGCACATTCACAACTCTTAAAATAATTTAAGCTAATAGCTGAAAGTTCCATGCATAATCTTCTATTAATTAGGAACAACTTTCATTTAGACATTGAGAGTTGAAAATATCATTTAAACCTTCATTTATGTGTTCAAAATTTACCAAAAACCATAATCACATCACCTAACTAATTTTAGGGGTTTCACCCAAACTTTGTAATATTGACACAAAATCTTTATATTATTATATCCTAGATTTTTAAATAGCAGATTAATGCATAAGAATTAATTTTTAATAGATTTATATAATGAAAGTTTTGCTAAGTAAACTAACAGAGCAAATATGTAGAGTTATTCTAATTATATTATTTTTAATATTATTTGCGCTTACTTCCTTTGAATGTATACAACCATTACATGTACCCCAATGTTATGCTAAGTTAAATTGTATTTTTACTTTTCATAAATACTTATAACAAATATATGTGGTGAGAATTTTTGGAGGTAGAACAAAATTGAATATGTACAAATATGATTTGCTAGCAACCCATGCTGAAATAAGAAATGATGTAGTTCACTAGAAAGGGGCAGAAGATATAGAGAAAATACTCACCAAAATAATATTTATGTGAACAATTATCGATATATAATTGTATAACTTCTTAGAATAATTTTGATGATAATATCTGGGTCCCCTAGTGAAGCTTAGGGGTCCTAGGCCTAGAATGATATATTTATGTCATATAGTAATTTATGCTAAGTTATTTCCATTCATGTCAATTTATATTTTTACTTTAAAATTATTGGAGCCGCTTGAGCTTTGCAAGTTACTTACTATTGAAATTGGCATAATAATAATGTTTCCTTCACACTTTATTGTATTAATTTTGTAACTTATATAGGATGCTAAAAATTAATATTGTTAGATACTTTACGTGCTCCTATCTAATTGATAATATTAATAATTAATACAAATCTTGAGAATTAGAAACAAAAGCTAACTAAATTTTAAGAGCTAGAAAAGATTCTATTATCAAGAGTGAGATGGAGACTCATTATTTTGAATTTTATATTATTTTATTTTATTTAAGTTAAGATAATTTGTATAACTTTAATTTAATTTTTTGACTGTGATATATGTATATTATTTTATTATTAATTTTTGTGATGAATGTTTATTCTTGAATTATTACTTAAAATCTCTCAACCCAGTCTTCGGGTCGTTACAATCAAGCACTCATAATTTCTTGAAATTTACATAAGAAAAGTCTTAATGTTTTGATTTTCATTTTTGATGAACTAAATACATAAAATATTATAAGAGATTCATTAAGTGCATGAAAAAGAAATGCAAGATTATGTGAATAATGAAATAAATTAATTCATGCATAAAATAAATTTATAAAACTGAAGCTTGTATAACAATTTCTTTTAAACATAAATCATCAAAATAAAAAAGTCTTTCTTTATCTAATTCTTCCAATAAAGTATCTGACATATATTCGAGGAGGTACATGTGTGTCCTCTTGCGTTTCATGACATATGTACAATCGCGGTACAAGTCATTCAGTAATAGATTCATTTCAAACATGTGTATTGTAAAAGTACACATTATTGTATAGCATGACATATGTACAATTGCAATACAAGTTATTCAGTAATAGATTCATTTCAAACATGTGTACTGTAAAAGTACATATTATTATATAGCGTGACATATGCACTATAATGTATGTCATTATATAATTAATTCGAATCAAAATACATGTGTTATAATAGTATAATTTTTATCATAAGATGTGTACTCAATAGTACTGATCCTTATTAATTATGATGCATGTACTATAGTAGTACATGTCAACATATTTGGAAAGCACATAAATATTTTTAAGACTTTTAATATAATAATGTATTATTGTATGTGAAAATTTGCATTGAAGTTATAACTAAAACATCTTTTATCAATTTCCTATGTGCAAATTATGCAAGATATTAAATAATAATTGAACATAATGGAAAATTATGCCAAGAAAAAGATGAAACCACAACATTTGAAAATTTATGAAAGTAAAGAACCATAAAATTATAATATATGTGTACAACATAAAATTATGCAAAAGAATCATAAATAACATTTGAAGTTTCTTAATGAAAAACATTAAATAGGAAATAATCCTAAGCTCACACCCAATCTAAGAATGTAGACAAATATTATTATTTATTTACTTTTAAGTGAATGTATTCTCTTAAATATGCAACTTATCCATATGTTTATATTTTGTGATTATACACGCATGCACACACACACACACACACACACACACACACACACACACACACACACACACTTACAAGATGATTATTAAGTTAAAGATGAGGCATCTACAATCATAGTTGGTGTACCAACAATCAAACTTAGTAAAGCTAGTTTAAATATTTCAAAGCTATGCTTCATAAGGAAAAGATTGATCAAGTTAAGATAGCGCAAGTTGTTGCTTCTTAACCAAAATATTAGATAAGGTAACTATTTAACATCTTGACTGAGGTTAGATCATGATGGAAATCTTAAATTATATCTTATTTGTTATGGGTGGTTCATTCATCAAATGTTAAAATCCAAACCCTAACTTTCTCTAAGCAATTTCAAACCTTAGGGTAAATGGTTTAAAGTGAAGGCATATATCAAAAATAAGTGAAAACTTAAGATTAGATGTTCAAGCTCAATGGTGGTGAAGACAACCAAGATTTAGGCTAGTCTTAATATCAAATGATGCTTGAAGAAGTGTTAGGTCTAGATCAAATTGAATTTCTTATCAAGGTAAAGGCTATATGGAAATCTTAATTAGAATTTACTTATGTAATTCTTAGTGTTAGGAATCACTTTAGCAAGCAAAAAATCACATGATTCAAGGGTCAATAAGGAGAGATAGAGATTAAGATGCAAATACTTAAGATGGGAGAATGATCAACCTTAGCCAAAAGATATACTAATTATCTCTTCCTATGTTACATTAAGCTAATTTGTTAAAGACTTGCTTAATTTGTTATTTAACTAAAATTTAATAAAATATTAATTATTTAATTAAAATTTTGGATAATAAAACATAATAGATTAATTCTAATTATTTTTGAATAAATTGAATCTCAAATAAATAATAAATGAAAATAAAATAAAACTTTTAATTTGTAAATAATTTAAATCTAGGACTCTTAACCAGCTCAGACAGCCTTTAGGCATAGTGAACACAAAACCCTTGTTCATCAATAACCATCATCCATTGCTTCAGTTTGCTCTTTGTCGCCGGCGAGTGCAGCCCAATGGATGTCTCCCCCGAAACCCTAAAAACTCTCTCGGATTGGTTTCTTCTATCCCTCTCCCCCCTTGCCGAGCCCCGTCGCGCTTCAGAGTCCTCTCTTTCCGACGCAGCCAATCAGCCCGGCTTCTCCCTAGCTGTCCTCCGCCTCGTCTCCGAGCCTGCTGCCGATGAGCAGATCCGTCTTGCCGCTGCAGTCCACTTCAAAAACCACCTTCGCACTCGATGGCTGCCTTCCGCTTCCTCGCCGCCCATCCCCGATCCTGAGAGAACAGTGATTAAGGATCGCATCGTTGCCCTCATGCTCTCTTCTTCACTTCGCATTCGAAATCAGCTTAGTGAGGCCCTCTCCATCATTTCATCTCATGATTTCCCGCAATCTTGGCCTACCCTCCTTCCTGAGTTAGTTTCCGCCCTTCTCTCTGAGAAAGACTATGCCAAGATCAACGGCCTCCTTGGTGCGGCTAACTCCATCTTCTCGAAGTTCCGCCACTCATTCGACACCCCGGCTCTTCGCCTTGATCTTAAGTACTGTCTCGATGGTTTTGCTGCTCCTTTGCTCGAGATATTTCTCAAAACCTCTCAGATCATCTCCGGAAGCATTGCATCCGGCTCGCATTCACCTGAAGCACTTCGCCTTCTCTTTGAGTCCCAGCGGCTTTGCTGTGAGATCTTCTATTCTCTCAACTCCATCGAACTTCCTGAATTTTTTGAGGATCACATGAGAGAGTGGATGACTGAGTTCCTGAGCTACCTCACCAACACCTACCCAGCGGCAGTGGAGGCTGATGGCACTGTTGATGCCCTCCGCTCTGCAGTATGTGAGAATCTCCAACTTTATATGGAGAAAAATGAGGAAGAGTTTAAGGATTACCTCAAGGACTTCGCTGCTGCCGTTTGGAATCTCCTTTTGATCCAATCTTCCACGCCATCTCGTGATCAGCTTACCATCACTGCAATCCGATTCCTTACCACAGTCAGCACTAGCGTCCACCACTCACTTTTTGGGAGCCCAGAAACCTTACAGCAGATTTGCCAGAGCATTGTTTTCCCAAACATACGGCTCAGGGATGATGATGAGGAGCTTTTTGAGATGAATTATGTTGAGTACATACGTAGGGATATTGAGGGAAGTGATGTGGACACTAGGAGGCGTATAGCTTGTGAGCTATTGAAAGGGCTTGCCATGAACTATAAGGAGCAGGTAATGACATTAGTGTCAGGTCAGATACAGAACATGCTGACTATGTATTCTGCTAACCAGGCGGAGAACTGGAAGGAGAAGGATGCTGCAATTTATTTAGTGATTTCACTGGTCACAAAGGTAGGTGGAGGCGTGGTAGGGACTCCACTTGTAGATGTGGAAAGCTTCTTCACTTCTATTGTAGTTCCTGAACTCCGTGCGACAAGTGTGAATGCTGGAGGAATTTTGCAGGCTTCTGCATTGAAATTTTTTACAGTATTTCGTGAACAAATTCCTAAGCACACAGCAATTGCACTCTTGCCAGACGTGATAAATTTTTTGAGAGCTAGTTCTAATGTGGTTCACTCATATGCAGCAAATTGTATTGAGAAGCTTTTACTGGTAAAAGATAGATCTCCAGTGCATTCATCTGGCCCAAATGTTGTGATATTGCAGTTGCGATATGGCCCTTTGGATGTTAATCCTCACTTATCCCCATTGATGAAAAATCTTTTTGAAGCATTACAGTTACCTGATTCAAAGGAGAATCATTATATTATGAAGTGCATCATGAGGGTTCTTGGGTCTGCTGATGTTAGTAGTGATGTCGCTGGGCATTGCATTGCTTGCCTTGCTTCAATTCTAGCAGAAGTGTGCAAGAATCCCATAAACCCAGCCTTCAATCATTATTTATTTGAGGCGATCGCTGCATTGATCAGGAGAACATGCGAGAAAGAACCATCAGTGCTCACAATGTTTGAAGCATCACTTTTTCCAGTCCTTGAAAGCATTTTAAGGAATGACGTTACAGAATTTTGGCCATATGCATTCCAAATATTTGCACAGCTTGTTGAAACGAGCAAGCCACCTCTCTCACATAATTACATGGAGCTTTTCAAGGTTCTTCTCATGCCAGAAACTTGGAAGAGATCTGCAAATGCTCCTGCTCTGGTGCGTTTGCTGCAGGCATACCTTCAGAAAGTTCCAAATGCTGAGCTTAACAATGAGGGAAGATTGAGTCAAGTTCTTGGGATATTTAACAAACTTGTATCAACCCCCAACACTGAAGATCTAGGTTTTTATGTGCTCAATACTGTGGTGGAGAACCTTGGGTTTGACATTATAGGACAATATATTGCTCATATATGGGCTGCCCTATTCACTCGGTTGCAAAATAGACCTACTGTTAAGTTTGTGAACTCGATTGTCGTATTCATGTCACTTGTTTTGATCAAACATGGCCCTACTGTTCTTGTTGACTCTATTAATGCGGTTCAAGCTAATATTTTTGTAGCTATCTTGCAAAAGTTCTGGATTCCGAATTTAAAATTTATATCTGGTTCTATTGAAGTGAAGTTGACTTCAGTTGCTTCCACAAGATTAATTTGTGAATCTCCAGCTCTAGTAGAAGCGTCTGCAGTGGAGCTTTGGAGCAAGATGCTTGATAGCATTATTACTTTACTCGCCCAACCTGAGCAATCTAGAGCTGATTTAGAAAATGAGATAATCGATGTTCCTGAAACTACGGGTTACTCTGCTTCCTATGCTCGTTTGCATAATGCTGGGAAGACTGAAGAGGATCCCTTGAAAGAAATCAAAGACCCAAAGGAATTTCTGATAAAATCACTGGCTAGACTATCATCACATAGTCCAGGAAGATATCCTGCGATTATTGAGAATTTTGTGGATCCAGTCAATCAAAATGCTCTTAGTCAGCTTTGTGCTACATATAGCTGTGCTATAGTCTAAGTTAGGAAGGTACCGTCATTATTCATTGTTGCTTTTCTTTTAAATTGCACTGCAAAACAATCTTAGTTTCACTATCTTTTTTTTGGCCTTAAATGCTAAGCTATGTTAAAATTTTATCCTATTGCTTTATGGTGTTTCTAATTATTAATTGATTTGATTTTAATGCAACCATACTGTTGTTTGGAGTGATTCTTGTGTTATTGTATTATCCTGTGCTTGTCAATATTCTGTAAAGATATGGATATATAAGCACTCTGGCAAATTTGGCTCTTACAGCTGTTTGTGATGCTTTCTTTGTAAATTTGGTCTAGCTATTGCTTAATAAAATACCTTTAAACATAGGAAAACTTTCGATCATAAATTTTAGTTGAATGTTAATGAACGGGCTAGGGTAGTGAGTGTGTATAGCTTTTGCTTCACATATTTTTGTACTTGTATTATAACAAGGTCTCAAATAAATGCTCGTTAGAATTAACTGTGCTAGGTAATGACTGATTATAGTAAATTATGTTGCTTGATTATGCTTATCACCCAGATGAGCATTGACTCTCAGGACCTTCTTACATGATATTCGATGTGGAGGTCAATTCTAATTTATTTTATTTTTATTGATTTTAACTTTTGCTGACCAGGAAGTTTTCAGTTTCATGTTGTGTAGCATGTTTCTTTCATGTTGCATTCCTTTGATGATGTATACTTAATCTTATGATTATAACCGTAGGTAGGGAAATAATGCTAGGTTAGTGAGAATTATACTGGCTTAGCATCTTGGTGGTTAGTGAGACTTTGTAAACATACTTATGATATGCTTTTCTGTGTAAAATATAATCTGCTCTTATAGTTTATATTTAGTTACATTTTAGTTTATAAAGTAGTAGAAGTTATAAATTAATCATTATAATTTGCTACTTAATTTGCTTTAATTTCTTAATATTCTAAAATTGTAAATTGTCTGTTATAATTGTTAACTGTTCGATGATTGGGTCTTGATTTATTAATATTTAAAATAGTGTGCTAGATATGTAAATTATAAATTTTCTTGATTTGTAGTCATAGAAAAAAAGTTGCTAGATATTCAAAATGTAAAGATTTCAATGATATTCATGTAATTACAAATTTAATACCTATTCTTACATATAAAATCTTATTCCAATTAGTAATAAAAATGATAAATGGGTTGCTAAAGATTTTTACATGTATGGCAACTAAATTTATTTAATTTACTTATCTAACATTTAAACTTTCATATTTACAAGTGATATTCAAAATTTCAAAAAAATTAAAATTAGAATCACACTTACACTTTTTTAACTAAATTGGGATGCGATTCTATATACGGATAAGGCTGGATATTAGTTTTGTTAAAAATTGAAGAAAGAATAATTTGTGACTGTTAAAAATTTAGGGTCTAACTAAAATTAAAGGTAAACAAAAATGACTAAATTATTTTTTAATCTACTTTTATGAAATAATAACTTAAGTCTGAATTTTAAATGCCTGAACAAGTTGAGCAAGGAAAAAGTGCTTCTGTAGAATTCATGCTAATGTCAACTATATAACTCTTATATGGTCTTTAAAAGGATTGATATTGAAATCAAAGCAACAAAACCAAATAATGACAGAACACCCAGCCTTAGTGCCAATAAGTAATGCCAGCAATATGAATTCTTTGCTCCATATAACATTACCGGTCTTACAACTATTTTATAAACATTTCTATTATGTTTGAGTGGAAATTTTAGATCATACGAATCTGTTTCATTTCATCCAACCAACTTGGATCTTGTTTAATCTCATCACCCTCTATTTCATCATTGTTTGTATAATTGAACCAATATATTCATTTCTCTTACTTTTTTTAATAGCACGATTTTCATTTGTTATACTTTCAATATTATAGCTTTATTATGATTCTAGTTTTTTATATATATATATATGTATATATTTAGAACTACGATGACAAAATCCTTTAAATTTTAAATTCTAAGTAAGTTTGCCATAACTTAGTTTTTCTTTGGCCCAATTTCTAAATTTATCAATAAGAATATCATTTGCAGATAACTTGCACTATGGCACCTCCATTTGAATATGTTCATCTAGAAGGCAGTATCCAAATTCTATAATGTTATGATTTATTTGATTTGTTAAAGTTGTTAAAAATGCTAAGGTGTATCGGAGATAAAGGGTGCTTTGAAAGACTTGTCATCTCAAGAGAGTAATTACTATTATAGAATGTATTAAATGTAGTTAAGTAAAATATTTAAATGAAGTGTATTTTTATTTAGTGTTTACCATTGTAATGGAGCAAAATGTTGACCAACAAAGAAGAAATTTACAGAAAAAATAATTTTTACAACGAAGAAGCCCTCAAATTGGACCTTTCTAAACTTTGAGAGATGGCTGAAAATTTTCTTAGAACATCTTGGATATTTCTTAGGTTGCTTTTATATGCTTTTAATTACTACTAAGGTGTGTTAGAAACTTGGGATCAATCTCTATTTATAGGTGTAGAGAGGGGGTCAATTTAGGTAAGTTTGATTTTGTGCAAGCAGCTGCACTTGGGTAGAGGCTATAGTGCATTTTGGCGCATGAGCTAGCGATTTGTGGCTTAGACTCTACTATTACAGGCTCGTTCAGGCGTGTGCTGAGACCCAGTTAGGCGCATTTAGGCTGGAGGATTAAGCGCCAGCTTGCCTCCCACGGATCGGCCCACATCAATCTTGGACCACATGGGTAAATGATTGATACGCGCTTGGGCTCATGCATTTTGGCTTGTGTCTGGGCACGAGCTCTTGATAGTTAAAATGAAATGTGGTTAGTCAGATCTCATCTCCTAGTGAGTATTTTCTCTCAAATTCTAACAATTCATATCACTACACAAATACTTACAATTATTACATCAAAATATATAGAAACAAGATACAAAATTTATACAATATTCAACATGGATCTGTCATGTGGCTAAACTAGAGCTTATGAATTTTCTTGAACTACTTAATATACAATTTTAGTCTTCATGCAAAAACAAAATTGTACATTGTGATCATTAAAATCAAGTTGTGAGATAAATTTGAACTCAAACCTTAGTGTAGTGCAAGGAGAAACTCTTCTTTTTTTAATATTCTCAATAACTAGTATCAGAGCATCAAGTTCAAAAAAGCATTTGTGAGCTATGACAAAGGATGAGAAGCTGAACTTGATAAGTTTGATGTGAAGGACTTATGATTCTAGAGAATGCAACCTGAGGGTTGTTACTACCAATAGAAGTTAAATATATATTTTTATGTTAGTAAAACTAGAAAAGATTGAGCAAGCAAGTTTGGATTTAGTTAGTCGACGAGCACTTTAAGTTATGCGCTTAACCAAATTGTTGAATGTGGTATCCAATACCCTCGACTAGAAAAACGAATTGATTTGATAAAAACACCTTAAAAATGTATGAGAATTCTTCAACATCCAACAAAGTATATTTTATGTTGCTTATTTAATCTAAAAATAGGAGAAAAGATATATGTGGCTGGTCACATAAATGAGTTCAACGTAATCATGAATCAACTGGGTTTCATAAAGATCACATTTGATTATAAGGTCTAAGCACTAATTTTGTTATTTTTTTTACCAGAGAACTGGTTGGTGTTGATGCTTGTAGTGAGCAGTTCATCAAGGAGTGCTGAGTTATAATTGGATGACATCAAAGATGATTCTTAGTAAGGATATTCACAGAAGAAGATTAGGGAATTCATCTAATTCTGCTTAAGTATTGAGAGCAAATGGAGGACCAACTCAAGTGGGTAGAGATGTGATTATTATAGATTTAAGTCAAGACAAAATTTAGTTAATAAATTAATGCTGCTTGATATTCTCGAATTCTATGCTATAAAAATCTTTGCTGAGCATGTGTTTCTCGGTTTCCTTGTACCGTTAGAACCTTCTCCAATTCATCGAAGGATAACCAACGTTGCTTAGGATTGGTAATATGCTTATCAAGCCCAATTTATGCAGCATTTTGATGACGATGGTGTTGAGATGACTGATACTTTTGGTGCTTGTGCTGTAGGAACTTTGATTGCATCTTCTTGCTATTTATTTAGTTTGAAATTGTTTAAAACTACTTGGAGTAAATGAACAGAAATGTTTACATAGAGAATTGATTTTTATATAATATTTTTGGTGGAAAATATAGCATGTGATCACTCCATAATAAATAAACATTAGGCTTCTTATGCAAGTTGGGGTTGGCAATGTTGGAAATGTTTGTTTTTATAACTTTGGAGGATTATGTCTACAACTTTGATATCTTGTTGCAAGATTAAGCTAGATGGCATATGAAACCTAGAGTGATGTTCCTACTTGTTATTTTCTTAGACATGAGAATGGACTGAAGCAAAAGCTGGACTCCGAGCACTTTAAGTAACATCATCTATTCTTGGATAACAGTAACAAGTACCACTATCTCCTGCGATAAAGTTGACATCTCTTCATAAAAATAAGTAGTGGTTAACAAGATTGATACAAGGATTATGAAGGTCGTTTGGGGTAATTAAAAATTCACTATATTGATATAGAAGCAAGCAATTTTTTTTCTTGCTTTTGTGGAAGAAAGGTGTGCAACTTGGTGGACAAGTTTTATGCTGACCATTTGAACAAGAGAAAGAAAAGTGAGAAGCTGAAGCTTGCAAAAGTTTGGATGTATGCTGAATAATAGAAGGTTCTTGTGGGTATTTGATTGTGCTGGAAATTTACCTTTTGCTGAAGTTGGTCTGCACAATCTCTAAATCAAAATCGACATGTTCTTGGGTGGGAACATCTTCTTAATGATATCCTCTTCTCTTGGATTAATATTTGGTGACTGGCCGACATGAGAGATAACCTAAGCAAATTTTTTCGATGCAATGGATATGAAGTGATATCGCAAATCTTTTCGATGCAGATTGGGGAAAATTTGGTGAGGAAAATATGTTTGAGGCCCAAATTTATAAAGAACTAATAGTTTGCTTAGTGAATGCTTCACGCTCTCTAAGTGAATGTTCAATTTAATGATTGATTAGTGGTTATAATATTTTGTTAACAATGAATTGTTACATAGTCAACGGTTTAAAAGAGAAGTTTGTTGAACGAATAATTTATAGTTGCTTGGCGAATGTAATCATAAGAGCTTCTCTTTGGAAAACGCTCAAGATTCACTGGATGAAGTTTACAAGTTTTCTCAGTGAAGGTTATATTAAGGGTTTTGCTCAAAAATCTATAATTATCGCTCAACTTGTTGGTTAAAAAACAAATATTACTTGGCGAAGTACCCTAACTTTGTCGGGTGAAGGCAAATAGAGATCATCACTTTTGAATTTCATTTAAAGTTTGCTGAACTTATTACCCACTGGAAGATGTTTACTTGGCAAATGCAGGATTACACCGAAAATAGGTGCAAGTAAAATTTGTTATGTTTGATGAGGATTATTTAATATGGGTTAACTCCGAGTTTTCCTCTAATTTGATGGATTTGATCTTGTGGTGATGATTTCGTAAAGTGTTGCTTTGTGTTTATGAATCTAATTTCTTACAGGCCCTACTGATGTGATCTTTATTAAGATGATGTTTATTCGTAGTATATTTTGTGCGTGTCATGAATATGATTTTTTATGAGACTAACTTCTCTGGCATTATCATTCTTAATTGAAAAATCCTTTGTAACTTTATTTCATCGTAAAAAATTAGTTGCTTGAGTCATATAAGCTTAACAACACAATTTCCAATGGATGATAAGGCAATATTTTGCCCAAGGAGTTTAAATAGTTTGAAAGTCATAATCTTACATATTCTAATGGATGATAAAGCAATATATTAAGAATATTTCCATTGAATACATATATATACATTGGGACAAGACACATAAATAGCCTACGGGCTTCTGTATCTCCTTAATCACTTACCTTGAACTCTTTTTCATCCTTTATTTTCTCCATTAGTCTTTAATAAATAAAATCTATAAGCTTTTTACTGTCATTTCAAGCTAAAATTTTATTGCCTTTGTAAAAATAAAAGAAAATATTAAAACATGACCATTTTGTTCATCTAAAGGCAACTACTAAAATTTAAACCAACTTAGATATAATTGAAAATAATAAAATATGCATTTGAGGTGTAAATATAATGTCGTGGTGTTTGAGGAAGGAATATGAAGCAGGTTGAGATGATAGCTTGTTGTCTAGTGGGCTATTTGGAAGAGATTATTTAAAAGCTATTGCAAATATCTTTGTATGTATCATCAGCACATATATCAAAATAGTAGGCTGAGGTCTATTTGTTTGAAGTGGTGCGCCATCATAAACTATATATTCATTGGAAAATCAAACGAAACGGTGGCAAGTTCCTCTTGGTTTTTAAAATTGATACTCTTGTAATTGTGTTAGCGAGAATAGAATTGTTTTATTTTAAATACTATAAGTGGTTTGCAATTAGACCATTATAAAGTATGATAGTATAAATATTGGATGTGGTTTATGAGAGTGTTGGAACAATGTGTAAGATGAGGAAAAACACTTGTGCAGCAGGAAGCGCCTGTGAGGACATTTAATTTGATCTTTGGTTAGACTAGCATGTAAAACTGGTATTAAGGTTAAATTGATGATAATTGTAGTGGCATATTGGTTTGGGAGTTTCGCATCTGTTTTAGTTATGGTGAAGGTGCCAGAATGGAGATCATCTCAAGTGTAGGCTTAGGAGTAGAGTCAAGCTAAAATAGACCTGTAGAATTAGGCATAACTATTTGCTTAAAAGTATGCCGTGTGATGAAGGTGTGATTTGGGTACATAATGCCATTGGTTATAGGTATTGAATTGGGTAGAAGAATTGAACCATATTTATTTAAGTATGGATTTAGATATTGGAAGATATGGTGCATCTAATAAAATAGGAGGTGCTTGTTTAGTATAAATGGGAAAATGGAGTCTACCTATCAAGCAAAGTTTTGTGTTCTTAAATAGAATAAGCATCATATGCATGATTAAAGTGCTTGCTAGCAAAAGTTTATAGAGAACCTAAGTTGATAGATATATTCTTGTTTTAAGGGCAAATAGAGCAAGAAATTGAGCCCACAAAATAAATAACCTTTAGTTATTTTGATCACATGTTGGAGTATAATGATAAACCAAGCGCCATCACTATAAAGTACAAAAAAGAATGGTTTTAACACTAAGGCTTAATCAGGAAACATTCTTGGTTGATATATAATTACAAGCACATAATCATTGAAAATTTCTTAACAATGTTTATTTAAATAAAATTAAGAAGTGATGAGTATGGCGCGCTTCAAAATGTAAAGATCATTGAAGTAAAAAAAAATAGAAAAATTATAGTTTGGTCGGTGTCAGTTTTGAGGAGAGCTTTATAGAAGGTTAACCCTTCTAGGAAAAGTGAAGGAAGCGTTAGTTACCTGTGCACAACTCTGAGCTCCAACATACTAATTGGTATATCGCATGACCTTCCACCTCATAGAGTGTTTCCATTGCTTGCAGCCTCTATAGCTTTGCTACTGATATAATGCACAAGTGCTTGGGAAAGGAATATGGAGCTAGTTGTGGGAATGCTTGTAATTGGAATGGGCTATTTGGAAGAGGTTATCAGAAAGCTATTGAAATTACTTTTCTAAAGAGAGCATGAGAATAATCCAATTGTATGAAGCAAAGAAAAAATTGATTCAATTATATGTGATGGATGAGTAAAGACAGTTTATTTAATGGTAGTGGAAGTGAATATGGGGATTATGGATCATGAATGAACTGTAACTAATGCAATTCTAATAGGATGTACATCCACCTACTATAATGCAAGGAAAATGTTTAAAGAGTTGCTCTTAAACTAAAGTGGAGTAAGGTGGAAAATATTTTTAATTTTGCTATAAGGAAGCTTAAAGAGAATTAAAGTACTCAAAAGTTTCATAAAATAGAGATCCAGAGAAAAATGCTATTTTGAACAGGCCTTCTAGCCGGGTTCAATGGCAGACCTAGGGTAATGTGTATTTTGTTTTTCTTTAAAAGTGTTAATGTAATAGTAATTAATACAATTTATTATAAATTTTTTTAAAATTCTTCTTCTTTTCCTATTTTGATGACTTTAAATGATATTGATGCTAGGTTCTTTGCTGTCATTTCAAGCTAAAATTTGTCATGTCCTAATAAACAAAAAATGTGATAATAAATCAATATATGATCATATTTCCATACAACTCTATTGACATCTAGTTATGCTAATTACGACTACTATAAGCTCAAGCTCATTTAAATATAATTATGTTAAGATCTCTAAAGGATGACACTCTTATTTAAATTTATTTTTTCTTATAGAAAAATATCAAAATGATCTCTTGATTTTTGCAAATATTTAACATACTCTTTAATTCTTGTAATTGCTTTTTTTGTTTTTCTGACTTTTGTTTAATTGTTTTTTTTGTCACTCCCGTTAAATCACTAGCCCCTTTCGATAAATTTGAGTTTTTTAGCCAATATTAGTTTTCCAGCTGGATTTAGTTGTCGGTTCCTGTTGGAATCGGCCAATGGAATCCAGTGGGAATCATCACGTGATGAATTCAACCACCATTTCCAGCGACCGATTCTCGTTGGAATTTGCCCCTGAATCCTATGACTTATTCCAATTGCCGCTATAATTGGTCATTGGATTCAGCAGCAATTTCCAGCGGCCTATTTCAGGAATCAACCATTGAATCCAGCAGCCAATTCCAGTTGCAAGGGGCTGCTGGATTCAGCGGCCATTTATAGCGGTCGATTCAAGCTGGATTTAGTGGCCATTTCCAGCGACCGATTCTCGTTGGAATTTGCCCCTGAATCCTATGACTTATTCCAATTGCCTCTATAATTGGCCATTGGATTCAGCGGCAATTTCCAGCGGCCTATTTCAGGAATCAACCATTGAATCCAGCAGCCGATTCCAATTGCAAGGGGCCGCTGGATTCAGTGGCCATTTATAGCGGTCGATTCAAGCTGGATTTAGTGGCCATTTATAGCGGTCGATTCCCGTTGGAAATGACGCTGAATCCAGCAGTTGATTCCAGTTACCGATTTAACGGCCTCTTCTCATTAGAATCGGCGGGTCGGCCACTGAATCCCGCTAGAAGGCCGTTTTGGCTGAAAAACTTAAATTTAACGGAAGGATAAAAGGGTTTACTCCCTTACACATAAGCTAAATGGGTTTATTAGGCCAAATAAAATCAATGTATAGAACACACAATATATGAAATGAGATACACAGTAAGAGGCCAAGCAAGATGTGTCTACAATACACAACGTATGAAATAAGATGCATAATAAGAGGCCAATGCTAACGAATTTGCAAATGATTATGAGATGCACAACTTAGGTAATGAATTATTTCTCGGATGTGAGTATAGCTTTCTTTTGACATCTAAAATGTGTTGTGCATGTACTTATTCATGTCAAAATGGTTGTGTTCAGGTTAAGTGACTACGAGGGTCGAATTTGGGCTAAAGGTTATTAAACGGGTTAGGTTAAGTCACAGTTTAGCTCATATTCAATTCTAATAACTCATTTTGACACCCTATTCAAAGTATGATTTTTTTTTTTGAAAAGTTAATTTAGGGTAACTTTTACGAAGCCCTATTAGAATATTACACAATAGGAACATGTGATAGTGTAATAATCTAAGATTGTCATTTAATTTAATTAGTCTATGTAGTTTAGAAACACTACCATTATATTCTAATTAATATTAGGATTAAACACTAAAAATTTAGGTTAATTTGGAAGTCAAGAACAAATTTAATATTTTATTTTATTTAAATATTTAAAAAAGTAATAATTATTTTGACCTCCATGCAAAAATCTAATTGTATTTTTAGGTTTCTCGCACCCAAATTAATTAATAGTGAAATTTTGAGAATTTTTGAAGTTCATTTGACTAAGATATATTGACTAATACAAATTATATTAATTAAAAATTGATTATTTAAATTTTCAAATCACTTCCAACGACTAATCGCCTTTCCACTAGATGGATCAGACAGTGGGGATTAATCTCGCGGTCTGATCTGATCTCAACCGTTGGATTCAGACCCAGATCCAACGAGTGAGATTGGGCTCGCGGTTATTAACCGTGCCAGATGAAATATGGGTCGCCTAATTTGATCCGAAGGTTGCTATCTAATTTTGTCATCTTCCTCCAGCGCAGCCACGTGCACACTATCGCGCGTAGAGGTCCTGTACCTGGTCCGTCCTTCCCCCCAATGGCTTCTCCCCCTCCATTTCTCACTTAGCCAATCCACTAGAGAACCCCCACCACTCCTTGCTTCTCGCCCACTTCCCAAATGCCTAATGGTCGAAGGAGCTGAAACAGACAACCATTGGCTCCAGTATGTGTTTAGCAGTTTCTAGACGATGTTAAGAGCTTAAGGAGTCAATTGAGATGAAATTGCAATCAAGACTATGGAGTTTAGGTCATCTGTAGATCGGTGAACTCCAAATTAAGGTACCCCTCTTTTCAGAGCTCTATTGGGTTTAAATTTTGTGTTCGATTTCTATCACTCATATAATTGTACTATTTATCGAATGCAGTTGGGCTCGAGAGAGCTCAATTACCACTGGTAGCCTCGGGATTGTACAATACTCGGGCCTGAATAAGCCCACAGTGATCCAGCCCTTTCCCGTGGAGCTTAAGGGTTCCTTGGGTTTGGGTCGACCTCGACCCAAGGAACATGCTGGGATCTTATTCAAGCTGAATGGATCATTATGTAAGGAGTATTGCCCCTCCACAGCAAATCCTAGATGGCCAGAGAATTGGAATTAGGTTTAGGTGATTTAGCCAAAACCAATTATGGCTTTTATATTTCTTAGATAGATCTCATTGCCAGAAATGCTTTAACACTAAGAACTTGAGATTTTATTAGGTAGAGCTCAAGAAATTAGGGTTTACTCGAAGCCCTATGTAAAATACTAAGTTTTAATTGAAAAATCTATTTTGTTTATCCTTATTTTTAGTTTAATCAAAGTACGCAGTAAATTGATAAAATAAAATTTTGCAATTGTTAAGCGTACATTTAGAGAATTTTAGAAAATTTGGAAAATTTTTCTATTATTGAACTTTTCATTGTTATTTTAATATATTTATTTCATTAGAAAAATTAAGATAATTAAGTTTACTTTTAAATAAAAAATTGGAGTTCGCCATTAAATTGTTCACTCCCAATTTAGCTAGTGGTGAAATTTTAAAATTTTTTGAAGCTCGTTTACTAGCCTAAATTTAATTGCAAAAAGGTACTAAATTAAAAATCAATTTAACAAATGGGGCCAACCACCTGCTCATCATCTCTTGTCCATCTCCCCCACTTGCAAAAAATAAGAGCATATTGCAGCTTCCCCCCCCCCCCCCTAATCAAATCCATCTTCCCCACTTGCACATGTCCCCCATTTGCAGAAAATAAAGAACCACGTGCAGCTTATTCTTTTAAGTCTAGCCCATCTTCCCCACTTGCAGCTATCCCCCCTTATGAAAGCTTAGCTTCCCCAATTGCACATTTTTCTCACTTGCAGCAAATAAAGATTTCCCTGTATCTTATTCTTTAATCCAACCCATACCCCCTTCCATTTCAAAACCATACTGATTTCTCAGCTTGCACTTAGAAATTTGAGAGAAGGAGAAAGAAAGGTTTGCTGAAGCTTCATCTCAAGCAAAGGAAAAATGTCCATTAACTGAACTAAGGTATTTTCTTTCCCATGAATTTAATCATGTAAAAGTTTCACTTCAAGTTCTCAAGCTTACTACCCTTCACTTCGAATCCCTAAAATGCTCGATTGAGCTCAAACAAGCTCAATTCAAGTCTAGTTTTTGATGAAGATGAGCAAAGTTGCATAGTAAAAAAATCACAGTTTATCATTTTTTATTCTAATACCCAAAGATAAGGCATCAATTTTAGCAGCATTAGAGTGGTCCAAAGATGTCAATTTAGGTACCAATCGAAAGATCTCGAAAAGACTTTTTGATCAGTATATGACACAATCTAAGTGGTGCCATAAATTGAGAGAATTTGGATGCCCTAAGGAAGACTTGCTATTTACGTCCGAACAAGCTGACCCACACGACGTCGTGGCACCCGACTCTCGGGTATGGAGTGTTTGTAATAACCTTAGTGTTGTTACCTTTTAATTAAAAGCTTATTTAGCTCTAATTCACTTCTAGTACTCTTATAATTGTATTAGGAGCATTCACCTCAAGTTTGATGCAGTTTGAAGATCATTTGCGATTTACAAACGTTTTTTATTTTTTTGATAATTTTGAGAATTTTTATTTTATTTTGACATCAGAATCAAAATCAAAATTCTCTATTGGACTCCTCACTCCCAAATTAGCTAAGGGTGCTATTTTGAAAATGTTTGAAAGTCGTTGAAATTTTTCTGAATATTTTAATTATATTTAAATACTCAAAAGTTAAGATAATTAAATTGACATTTGATCAAAAATTTGATTACATTTTTGAGTTTCTCACTTCTTATTTAAGTAAATGTGAATTTTTGAAATTTTTTGGAATCTATTTGATTATTTAATTTTGACTAATTAATTTTGTATAGTTTATTAAATAATTAACGTATTTAATTTATATTATATATATTATAAATTATAAATTCCAATGACTATTTAATCAAATTGTGCGGATCTACTGTGGTGGGCCGAACAATGTGCGTCGGGAGCGCGCGATCTGAGTCGTCGATCATTTTTTAATATGATCCAACGGCTCGGGTTTTATCGATAAAATCTGACCATCGGATCGAGTGCTTAATCTGATGCTTAAATCGAGGACTGTACGTCGTCCCAGCCACGATCACAGCGCAGGTGAAGGACTGTCCTCACCCTCCAGCTACGCCTACCGAGCCTTTAATCCCTAATTCCCTTAGGGAACCTCTCATTTCCCTCTTCTCCGAGCTACCTCGAGCTGAAGGCAAGCCGACGATCTGTTGTCGAAGGATCCTGTCAAACCCTAAAGCCCGACGGAACCTGAAATTCTTGGCACCTTCAGGTACCGATCCTTCCACCTTTTCCTGAAATTGATTTATCCTGACTTTATTTCGCGGTTAGTATTGTCGATCCGAGCTTCGATCGGGCTCGAATGAGCGAGATCGAGCCCGGATGGATCGAACCATCCACAGTGGACCTTAGGGTTCCGTCTCGTGGACCTTAGGGCATCACCCCATCGCCGTTTCCGTTGACCCCACGGGCCATTCTTGTGTTTGTTGGGTTGGTCGTGTCGAGGGCTCTCCGTCGGTGTGCGGGCCACATCGTGAGACCCCCGGATTTGACCGGGAGGTCTAACCCTAGGGATTCTTTTACGGGCCTCCAGCAGAGACAAAGCGGTCTGGACTGCATGCATTGTGGTCCGGGTTCTTTTGCTGGACCGTATTGACTTAACTGCAGGTCCACACCGTCAGCGCGTCATCGCTACGGGTCCCGTATCGACACACGGTTCCATATGGAGATGATGCATGTCTCGACAGCGCGTGCGTATCAGCGCTGCTATCATCCAATAGCGCTCCGCGATCCATGCCTGACTGCCGCCCTGGGAATCCGAGCAGTATGGATTAATTAATTTTAAATGCATATCTTATTTCATTGATAACTTTAAATATATATGTCTAAATTATATGAAATTATATATCATTTTATTCAAAAAAATGAAATGATTACATTGGTATAATTTAATTTAGGTTTTGAACCCTAATTTTCATAATCACTTTTTAACCCTAATTAAAAGTCCCGAAACCCTAATTTTTCTAATATTGTTCGATTTTGACTTACTTAGTGTCATTCTTCTCCTTCTGCTATAATGATTTCATATTTATCATTATCTTTGTGATTGGACAACAATTGATTAAATTAAGTATTTGTCTCCTTAATTATTCATATTATATGATTTTGTGACTTTATAATTTGCATATTTAAGACTTTAAAATTTTAGGACAAAAACATGTCACTATTTTTGACCTTTATGTCACTTCATTTGTGGATTTGATCTTGGATTAGTATAGATTAGATGCTTGTAGATTTAATAAAATTATTGATTTTAACCTTCAACATTAGGAGAGATTTTGTAGGATTAAGGAAACCTTACTTGATTTAAATTGCCACCTTGATCATAGTCAACATATTCCATAGATGTATTAGACTAGTGTTATGCCTCCATTGAATTTATGGAAACCTAATAGGACTAGTTGCCAGCTATTCTAAGATAGACTTAGTAAGATCACCTTTCTAGTACTACATTACTTTCACTTCTCCAACCTATAAGTTAGCTCCCATTAGTTCTCTAAGAATAATTTAGCTCCTTTTAAGCTATAGTACCCTTGTAACTATGAGCAAAACTAGATTTAGAAATGGTGATCCCTCCTCTAATTTTACTCTTACAACCTCCCAATAGTAAAGCTAAGCAGTGAAGTGAGCTCCTAATCATATTTCCATTAAACTTAAATGACCTTAGCTAAATTCCTTTAGTAAACCTCCAAGTATAGAATTACTATAACCTTCAACTTATACCTTTCAAGTGTAGTGAATTTTGTAACCTAAATCCTCCCTTATAATATCTTAGGCCATAAACCTAGAAAGTATATGAGGATTTTGTAGCTTAAAATTAGTGTAGGATTTAGAGTCATATTGTATGTTTATACATATAAATTATTTTGTCATCTCATAAATTTAAATCAAATTACTATTTTTCAAAACTTAAATCACTTATAGTATTACATGTAATTGACTTAGAGATTAATATCTCTAAGCCTATTGGGAGCTTAATTAGTTCTCATCATTAAGTTAGATAACCTAAACATTAGACAACTTTGGATATCACATAGTTTACAATTACTTGAATTCCTTAAATGCATGCTTTGCTTTGAAATTATAACCTTGAACATTCATAGAAGATATTATGCATAAATAAAATATTCTTAATTAAAACTTAGGGGTTTCATGGAGGTTTAAACTAGGGCAAGCTATGGGGGTTATAAACAGACCTCACATATCCTAAAGGAGGAATGTGAACATTTATATTTATATAGGAGACCCCTCTTCTTTACTTAGTTAGACAGACGTGTTTAACTTCTCACTCGTTGTGTAATTTATGCCCGCTGAACGAAAAAACTTAAATAACTTGAACAAATTAATTATTAGGTTATCACAATCTTATTGATTGTGAGAATTTGTCATAACCCTAGAGCTATGCTTACTTTTCTTAGTCTTTGACTATGCCTTCTTAGCCCATGAGATTAAACTCCTTCTTACTTTACTTTACTCTTCGGTTCTTACTTGTTGCACTGTAGTTTACTTATTTACAGCCTCATTTTTATGCAGTGCATGTTGTTTTACTTACTTTACTACTTCATTGCTTTAGTTTACTTTTACTTAGCAGCATATCATCCGTTGAACAAATTCATGTTTTTATTGTATACTTTCATATGCATATTAGTACTTTCTAGCCATATTAAGATGCAGTTTCCCTTACTTGTTGTTGCAGGCTAGAGCAAACCTACTTGTGAGTTTTCACTAATTACTATCTTTTTTACAGTTATTTTACCATTACTTTGATGCTTTAAATGCTCCGCTATTAGTACTTAATTGTAAATTTATATATGTGATATCCAACTAAACTGTAATTAAAAATTAGTAAGTCTTAAAATGTATTTAGACTCTTTAGTCTGATCACTTTTTTTTTTTTTTTTATTGTGCCCTACCGTATTTTATAAACCCAAAATACGATAGATCAAGAGCATTTTCTAGATAGAGGAGCTGGACCTAGTTCTGGACTTTAGTAACTTTGAAGATTTATGCTTCTCCATCTTTTATTTTATTTGCATGTGAGATGAGAGAATCTACTTTCCTTACTTTTAAATTCAGTTTGTAATAACTTAATTTCTATGATATTCTTACTTTATTCTATGATGGATTTGCTTTCATTATAAATTGCTTGGTTTGGATAATTGATTAAATGTATTTTTTTACTTGCATATTTCTCCACTTGTATATTTTTTCTCTTAGCTTACACCCTCATAAAGATTCTTGGCCACACAACACTTAATGTTAGATTGTCTTCCTTCTGATCCAGTGTTAAGTGCTTTGACAACGCCCTAGTATTGTATTGGGTTTCTGATCCGATATTGGGGTCGTTACAACGTCGTAGCGCGCCGAAATGCCCCCCGAACTCCCCTCGCGTTACTTCGATCGGCATTTTGATGCCTGATTATTGTTGGATTTAGGTTGGATTGACGATCCATCGGACCTGATCGAGTTCGATGAGGTCCGATCAACCCAGATCAGGGTTTGAAACCTACGGGTTCCGCCTCGTCCCCTCGCACCGTAGACATAGGATTAGGGTTAGGAATTGACGCCACCTCCAGTGAAGGTCCGCCCTTCGGCGTGTATGCCTCGTCAAGGGGTACCGTTGGCCATGCTGGCCGAGATGGTCCGGCGCTGGGAAGGCCGGCAAAAGCCGTGCCCTAGCCCGGTGCCCTCGGGACGTCTCCGCGAGGGAGACGAAGTCCGGGCCGGGCCGGGTCGACCCGAGCCCGACCCGGTCGCGTCCGGGTCCGCGTAAGCCAGGTGGGGCCCGCAGACCACGTGGCAGCCTCTAGGCTTGCCACGTGTCACGTGGGACCCACCAACCGAGCCGTGCCTCTTCGGCTTCGACCGTGGGGCCCACTGCTCCACGTGGTAGCCAGCCGGCACGCACGTGTCACGTGGGGCCCACAGCCCGAGCCCTCGTGACGCTTCGGCTTCCCTGTGGGGCCCATAACTGCCACGTGGCAACCTCTGGGCCCGCCATGTGTCAAGTGGGGACCCAATGCCCAATCACCCGCGGAGTTTCGGCTTCCGTGTGGGGTCACAGTGTCACGTGGCAGCCTCTGGCAGTGCCATGTGTCAAGTGGGACCCGCTGCCTAGTCACCTGAGACCTTTCATCTTCCCTGTGGGACCCACAGCGCCACGTGGCATGCTTAGAGGCATGCCACGTGTACAGTGGGGGTCCACACGCAGAGCAGCACCCAATTAGGTGCTGCCACGTGTCATAAGTAGAGCCCACTGCCCAGTCAGCCAGTTAATTAAATTAATTAATTACTGTTAGTCTAATTAATTATAGTTAGTGGCTAATTAAATTAGGATTAATATTAATGACTTTTGAATAGTAATTTTATAATTAATTAACTGTAATTAGTAATTAGAGGTTAATTAGGATTATTTTAATATTAATTAAATATTAACAGTAATTAGAATAATTAATTACTATTAAATAGTAATTGTAATTAATTAGGATATAATTAAAGACTAAGTAAACATTAATTAATAATTAATTACATTTTTACAGTAAAAATAATAATAAATATAATTTAATTAATTAATTAATGGACTAATTATTATTAATTAATAATTAAGCTTCATTAATCATAGATTAATTAAAGATTAATAAATTCAGAAACTATATAAATAATTTTAGGAATGAATAGTAAAATCATTCAATTTGAATAAATGAACAGTAAAATAATTCAAATTGTATTTTTGAATAATATATCTTAAAAGTTTAATAACTTTTTGTAGAATGATCCAAACATAGCAAATATAGGTCTCAAAATACTCAGAAAAATAAATAGAATCAAATGTCATAATGTAAAAATTAATTTTGGGGTACGCATAATGAGGTAACATTTTAGGACCTCTTTAGAACATCATAACTTTTTGCCCAGTTATTAGAACATAGTCAATATGGGTCTTAAAATGCTCAGGAGAGCGGCCCCATCACTGTAGTAATATTAGTTTTCTCATTTGAACATCAGGACAAAAAGTCAACCCTAGAATTCTTAGTGAAAAATGACCAAAATGCCCCTAGACTTCAAATAACCAAAACTTAGTCAAATCAACTCCAAATTTAAAAATTCAAGATGCTAACTAGTTTAGAATTTAAATGTCATCAATAAACTAAAATAATATTTAGGATTTGAACCCTAAAAATTTGGAAAATGACCAAAATACCCTTGGCCTTGCTTTTGGTCATAGCTTGACCGTTTGGAGTCCAATTTGGACGTAGTCACTGTCTATCTTCAAGTTGAACAGTAAGGAATCAGTTGGAACTAAGAGAATTCAATTCCAACTGGTAAGTCAAAAGTTAACTTTTTGACCCTTAGAGTAGAGGCAGAATGGTCATTTTGCCATAAGATTGGACAAAGTACTCTTAACCTCTATTTAATGTCCCAAAACACTAAAACTAATGTTATAATCGTGTTAGTGACATCTAAGTGAGTTTAAAACTACACCTTAAGGACCTTTCCTGAGACTAAGACTAGATCATAGGTTAGAGTTCATTCATTGGGTAAATGGGTTACTCAATGGGTGAAACTTGGTTTTATTAGTTTCTAGATTTTTCTTTTATTTTACAACTTGTTCTGATTATTTTGCCTTTAAACTTTAGATTTAGGGTAGAAGATTCATCCTATTAAATTTGATTACTTAATAGGATTGGCCTTAACTAGTAGATCACTTTTAGAATAAAACCAAAAACTTAGGTCTTATCCTTTTTGGATTATGTGATTAAACCTAAATCTCGTGGTGTTTAATACATAATATATAGGTTTAGAAGATCTTGATCAGATCTTAGTTAGAACGTCTAAATTCACAAAACTAGGATGTATGATTTATTGATTTAACTCATAGTTATCTATCTGATTGAAATAGATTAGAACCTGATCAGTTCTAATCCTTTTTAACTTATAAGGACGAATTTCTAAGTTACACTCGATAGTAGAAAAATGGTGATCCTGAACTTGTGTAACTTGGAATAGTTAGAATGGTTAAGTAGAAAACAAATGATATCACCATGTGGCGACCGGGGATCGAAGTTCGAGAGTCTTTAAAGAACAATTCATCTTAATTGAAAATTTATACATTTTTATAATACAAAAAGGGCATAATAATAGAGATCCACAGTCTTTTTATACAAAGAGCTAAAACATATATGAAAAGTTATAACAGTTTGAATTATACAAAATATGAAATATCTACATTCTTTTGCTTCCTTTATTCTTCTTATTTTGATTTGGCAGATCTTCTGAGTTCTTTTTAATTATCAAAACTTGAAAAAAAATTTCAGTTTACCAGTTAGGTAGGAGTACGCAAATTATTCTTATAAGAATAAATCTAGCATCCTATAATAGGTATGAATCACATATGAAAATGACTGAAAATAAAACTGCAAGTAAAGTAAGCAATTTCTGCCCTACAAAATGGCTGTAAAATCAACATATATGAAATAAATTTTATCGAAAGCACTTGTAACAATAAGGCGAGTCCGAAGACTCCTGAGCCCAAATGGGTAAACCCATAGGCATAACCTGTAGGAAGCTTATCTCGCCACCCGTCGGTAGCTTACTCAAATAATAATTCTTAGTGTGTCTTTCCTCTGGATTTGCCTACTTCCTACAAGAGGCTAAATCCCTCCATATAACTCCCAGGGGCTGTTAGCTGGCCCAATCTGTACAAATTCTCAGTGTTGCGTTCCACCCTCCAAAGACAAACACCACAATAATATAATCATTATTTCATCTTTTTGTTACATGCTATTCGATATCATTCTTTTTGCAGATTATTAAGCGGTAAGCAGTGTAAATAATATTCAAATAGAAAATGGCTCAAATATAAGAACACTGAAATGAAACTTATAAGTAGATTTGTGTACCTTACTGTTTTGATTCAAAATCAACCAATTTAATTTGTTTGATCTGCCAAACGTAGTTTAAGTCATTAATTTGATACTTCATGATTTGTAATAATAGGTTTTTATGATATTTGATTTGGATTCATTGAAGTAATTACTTTTATGGTTAATATTTTCAAGTGACAATTTATTTGAAACTTTTAGAAATATGTGAAAACATCTATATTTCATATAAATTTCTAAGTCCTAAAATTCTTAAAAATTTCGGCAGAGTCTCCTTTGTTTTCGTTCAAATTTTCCAAATTTTATACAATCAAAATATAAGTCAATCCATTGACTATTTCCAGTTCTAAAGTAGAGTTCAATCCTTTTTATAGGATTGCTCATTTCCAATTCTAAAATAAAGTCTATTTCCAGTTCTACTATAGATTTTAATTAAACTAAGCAATTTATACATCCATATACAACATCTAAAATAAAGTGCAGAAATAAAATTAACATTTATAAGAGCAACTTATGTGGCATTTTACACCTAGTATTTAATTTTAACTTGACCTGCAAAGAATAATATCATTAAAGTTTAGCATCTAAATATTAAAGAAACAATGATTAATTAAATTTAAAGGCAGCATAAGATTAAGGATAGCATTTGTTTTTAACAATATTTGAATCTCCTAATATATGATAACATTTAAATTCTATAACAGTATTTAATTAATCTTAACTGAATGACAATAGTGATTCTTATCTAGCATTTAAAATCTTATTTCAGCAATGTGATAGAACAACAATATGTATCCTTATGTTCAAATCATGATGGCATTTATATTTGATCTTTAAAATAAAGGGCAGCTTATATAAAAATATTTAATAGATTCATATGAGATAGATGAAATATAAAGACTTGAGTTCAACACATAACAAGTAGTTTAGCTAAATACATTTGATGATAGCATTACAACTAATGGCAATATTAAATTACTTAAGATCTTTTTTTAAAAATTAAAGATGGTATCATGGCAACAATATGGACCTAAAACAATTAATTCTAAAGACAGCATATGAATCTCTTAACACAATTGACAACATTTAATCACTTTTGAAGTGAATAGTAGCATTTTGGCAGCATGGATTTAAATTAAAGATAATGATAGCATTTATTTTAAACTTATTTGAGATGAGTTATATGTCCATAAGAAGTATTTTGAATTCAGCTTTCAAGTAGTTTTGACAATAAACACACATTTGTATTTACTAAATGATTAATAGTTCAAATCATTACATATATTAATGATAACTAAAGTAACTATATATCATTTGCCAAGTCATACTTATTTTGACAACAAAAGAAAAAGTATACATGGAGAGTAAGGATAATAATGTAAATTCAACATTCATTCAACAATTTAACTTGAGAAGTAAGCATAACTTAAACCAATAAGTACAATTGATGATAAGTGAGTTATACAAATATTTTAAGTGAACCCCATTACCCATACATAATATAATATGTATTCTATTTTATCATGAATAAGCGAAGTATACTTCAATCTATTTTCATCATGCCTTAGAAGTCTAGTCAAAATAACATGGAAACCAAAGGCTAATTAAAGTATAAATGTTTCATCAACATTAAATTCTGCAATAGCATGACTTTAAAGTCTCATGAAATTAATAGCAATGCAAATCTTTTAACTATTCAATTCATGCTACATATCATGAGACTCAATTAAATGCATTACATTTGAAATTGACATTAACTAAGTGATTTAAATAAATCCATTATAAGGCATTTTAACATTTTAAATCATTGGATACAATTACTTATAGCAAATATTTCATGCAAATTTAAATTTATGTGATCTTATTTGTTTTCTATAATGAATCTTATAACAAAAGATATCTCACGAATCATCAACTTTTGAGCACATATAGTATTTAAAGAAAATTAACAGGAGAAAATGAAATAAAGAAAATGATACATCCAATAATCGCATGACTTTAAATATACAATGAGCAGAAGGAAAATTTTCTTCTCAGATATGCTATGGAGCTCGATCGACTCCATACGAATGAACCCAAATAATTTAAAATAATCATTACCATTTGTTAATGGATTACTAAGTAGAAAGAACAATTAGAGTGAGATACAGAGATGAAGCTTTTAACATATTTATTTCACATTTATTCATCTTAAACAAATTGTTTGAACCTTTGTACTTCATTCACATAATTTATAATGAAATTTCAAGATAGATGAGAACTAAGAAGAAGGATTCAAGCAATCACATGTAGGAAGAAAATTAACATAGGAAAGAAAAGAATTAAAAACTACGTTAACATTAATTTGAGTTTCAAATCACTTCTCAATAGATAATTTCATTCATTACAAAGTACTTAAGTTGTATATTAAGAAATTTAGCATTGGAGAAGAATTAAGGGGAGTAATATTCAACAACGTAGTTCCTTTAAAACAGGATTCGCCAAACTCATTTGGCTCCTACAGATGGACTCATTCTTTTCCATAAAAAATCAAACTACTTATTAAGTATTTACAGAATGAAAGGACATAGAGAAATTAATATAGATTTGGGCTATATCTCTATATCTATTCGAGTTTAATTATAAAATTTTGAACCGTTCGACTCATATTGAAATCTTACATTCGTATAGGAAACAAGACAGAAATTCCATATCATTTAGAAGAAATCAAACACGAGTTAAAGAAATTAGGAAGTACCTTTGTTCCTTGAGATTTAACTAGAAGGGGCTCGGCTAGAAGAGGTGCTCGGCAAGATGGAGAGGTTTCGGCGAGTGGGGGGGGCGTTGGCGAGTGGAGGTGTCGATGAGAGGAAGCTCGGCGAGTGGATGGCTCGGTTTGGAAGGCTCTCGGCTAGAGGAGATTTGACGAGATAAGGTGCGATCCGATGAAGGAGAAACGACGTAGGATTCGTTGTTGTCTTCCTTCGCACGCACCTATCCTTCTTATAATGCTATTTTCGAAACGATTAGAAGGATAGGATTAAGCTGAAGCTTATCGTCTCGGCGAGGACAGCTGGAGGGAAGGTCTTTAGTGCGTATGGAAGGAGATGTCCCGAGGAGGAAGGAAGGTTCTTGGGCGGGAGAGGCGTGTGTGCGTGCGAAGAGGATAAGAATTTAGGTTAGAAGATTAAAGAAGAAAGAATGGATATATATATATATATATATATATATATATAATGATTTCCGATTTTAATTTCATTTTTAAATGATTTTCAATAATCAGCGAAATATTCACCCCTAGCTAATTGAGGGCTTCTGAACACAATGGTGCACTCGGATTTTTGATCCGGCGAGTAATTAATTACTCGTATTTTCAGGTATTTAAATAATATCAAAATATTCATCTAAAAAAAATGTCTTTCAAATGCGTTCAAAATTTCATCCCTAGCTAATTTGGGGGTGGTGAACACAATGGTGGAGTCAGATTTTCAATCTGAAGTCAAAATTATTTAAATATTAATAAGCAGTTGAGAATAATATTTTGGTATTTTACACACCATGTTTAATAAAGTCACTTGCTTCTATTTGATATTTTGTTGCTACACATTCCTTGTACTTTTGTGCCATATTTTCTTGATCATATCATATAAGATTTTTGATGCATGAATAAAATGTTAGGAAAATATGGAGACTCCTTAGATTCTTTATGAAAATATTGAAGTGATTTATGAAAAGATGATAGTTATATGAGCTATTGCCTAGCCTCCTTATGTTGCTAGGGGAAGGACTTATTTTGTTGTGTGCCTTGTTGCCTAGCCTCCTTATGTCGCTAGGGGTACACCGTTGGTGCCTTAGCCGTATTGGTGCTAAGATTACTTTGTGTGCTTAGTTTACTGGCCTCTTTATGTTGCTAGGGGCATACAGTTGGTGCTTTAGCCGTACTGGTGCTAAGATCCTTTGATTACTTTTGTGTGCTTAGTTGCCTAGTCTCCTTATGTCGCTAGGAGTACACAGTTTTGTGACTTAGCCGTGATGGTGCTAAGACCCTTTGATGTTCGATAGGCTAGATTAGCTCTTTTCTGTATGGCAGCTGATGCACAGATATTTATATGCAGTTATGATATTTTATTTATTTTTCAGCATTTTTATTCAGTCAACTACTTCTTTGTACTGATTATATATTTTAGGATGTTAGAACCTTGCTGCTATTTATATGTATCACTGCTGAGTTATTTTATCTTAATTGGAATGTTTCTTTTGATCACCAGCATGTTTAGGATGTAGTATTTTTCTTACAGCACTTGTTTGATTATATATATTTATATGCCTTACCTTGTTTAGTTTGCATTTGAGACATGCCTTAGCCTCTCTTTTTGCTTAAGTTATAAATAATGGTTTATAGTTTTTCCTTCCTTTTGTATTGATTGCTGCTCCCTTATACATTTGCTGCTTAGAAGTTATAGAATGGTGATATTACATAACACGTATAAAACTTATTAGCTTAAAATATACTTAGACAATTGTCTAACCAGATTTTTCTTTTTTTGGCTGGGGCCCTACATTGTGAAACCGATAATGGCAGATCCTCTTCAGTTGGACGATTAGGATCTTGGTGTGGAGCCATATCCGAAGGAGGAGCCTGTGGAAGAAGCAGCTGTTTAGCCCTTCTATTCTTTAAGTGAGGATGAGCGCACTTTTATCTTTATTATTTGAACTTAAATTGATATAATAATATAGGTACCGATGACTGCGTATTTGGATGCCATACTTATGTTCTGAGATGCATTTCTTTATACTCATGTTGTGATGCTTGGATATTATATATTAAAAATCGCTTCCGTACTCTGTATGTTTACTTAGATAGTGACTGTATATTTGATTCTATGCTTACTCCTTCCCTTATTAGGTGGATTTGTGGATTTCATCCTAATCCAATTATAAGTGAAGGGTTAGCTTGAGTGACACACCACCCCTTAACTTAATTCTTGTGGATTAAGGGGTGGGGCGCCACAGATAGTGACTGATATTTTTGATTTTGTGCTTACTCCTTCCCTTATTAGGTGAATTGAGGTTTTCATCCTAATCCAATATTAAGTGAAGGGTTAGCCAGAGTGACACACCACCTCTTAATTTAATCTTGTGGATTAAGGGGTGGGGCGCCACAGTATACTACTTTTATCAAAAGTATTAGCTCTCAACATTTCTTGAGGTTCAGTTAGTAGCCTTCAGCTATTTAGGGAGATGTAGAATCCCTCCCTGAGTAGCGTACCGTTCCGCCATCGATTGATTATCTCTTTTACGCGTGGCAATGGGGCGGGGCATTACAGTGAGCCCCTTTGCTCACTAAGGAATCCATTTGAATCCTCAATTACCTATGCTTACTCTTGTAACAACCCAAGGTTGTTACCCAACTTAAATCTAGCTTAATCATATCATAATTATCATTCCATCACGTTCATCTAGTCATTAGAACCAAACCCTGAGGTTTGGAACAATTCGGAGACCAATCAATTAATTTGAAATATTTTAATATTTAATTAATTAGAAAATTGAGATATTTATTTTGACCTCAAAATCGAAATCCGACTTCGCCATTACAATCATCACCCCCAAATTAGCTAGGGGGATGTTTTAGACTCGTTTGGAAGTCGTTGGATTTTCGTGAATATTTTAATATAATTAAATGCGTCAAAAAATAGGATAATTAAATAATCATCAGAATTGAAATCCGACTTCGTCGTTGGATTCCTCACCCCCAAATTAGCTAGGGGTGAATTTTTGGGATTTTCGGAACACGTTTCACAAATCATAATTTTTAAATAAATAAGGAAAATAAATAAGCAATCATTGGATCCCCTATTCGCAATTTCCCCATTTTTCTAATTCTGATTTCTGGCTGGCCATCACCTCAGCCGGAGCCTCCCTACCTTGAGTAGCCCAATGATGACACCTTCCCCCTAGGGCAATGATGGCCTAGCTCCCTACTCCATCCCCATCATCCCCTTTATTAAGAAGAAGCATGGCTCCTTCCCCCATTTGCTGAACCTTTCCCTCATTCCTCCTCCTTCTCCTCCTTCTTTGGGAGCTTGCTAAGGGAGAAGGAAGTGCAGCTCTCCGCCTCTAAAGTATTTGAAGAAAATCAAAGGTTCCATCTTCCTCCTCTTCTTGCAAAGGACTAAGGTACCCCTTTACCCATCTCTTTTGCCTTCTTCATATAGCTACAATGCTTGAATACATCTCTAGATATCCATGTTTAAGTATGGAAGCCATTAAGGCTCTTGAAAGCATTATAGAAATATGCTATATTTTTCTTATATTCAGTATACCCTTTCATTCATCTGTATTTTTGATATAGTTAGGATATTTCGTTCGTACCAATTTTGGTGTCTATGGAAAGGTATCGGAAATACCTTTCTATTGATATATGGCACCGCTCATGGAACTCTCTAGATTGAGAGTAATTAAGCCCGAAAGTAGGCCCTTACGAGTTTCGCACCTGGCGAAATCACCGTCTGCCGCTGCAGCGCGCTGCAGCGGGCTGCAGCAGATTTCGGTGGATGTATTTAAAACATAGGCCAAGTATTTAAACAGAAAAATTGCAAAATGGACCGTTCCAGCGTGCTGTAGCGCGCTGCAGCGGTCTGCAGCGGAAATTTCGCGGAAATATTTATGGAACTTTAGAAAATGGAAAATAAATTAATTGAACAGTGATTTTTGTAAATCGGACCGTATCATACCTCAGCGCGGAAATGCGCTACAGCGCGCTGCCGTGCCAAAAGCGCTATAGTGTGCTGCCGCGTGAAAAGCGCTACAGCGCGCGGCCGCGCCTAAGTTTGCAAAAATGCCAGAATTTCAGAAAAAAAAAAAAAACTGCCCAGATTTTGTAAAACTGCCCAGTTTTGGCTGAAATGGCCAAAACTTCACTGTTTAGGTATTTTAAGACTCCTAAGACCATAGTGGAGCTAAGTTAAATTTGAACAATGCATAAAATTTTATATGAAAGTTAAATTCGAAAACCTTGCCATTGTTAATAAGTGATCAAAACCTACCTTGTACCTAAAATGCATTGTGCAAATTGTTGGATACCTTAGAATTTTAGTGCCAACAATAATCTAAAGTAATATTTAGGTTTTGAACCCTATAAAATTAGAAAATTATCAATTTACCCTTAGGAATTCAAATTGCTATAAATAATTCATTAGATCTCAGAATTTAGTGTTCTTGGACTCTATCAAATCCTTGAACAATAACCAATAGTAAACTATATAAAAATTTAGATTTCATTAAGTGCAACCTACCAAAATACCCCTTAGGTCAAAAACCTTAGTTTGGACCTATAGAACCCATTTCTTATCCAAATTTAGCATACTTACTGTCTATCTCCATATTAAACAGTAATGAATCATTTGATAATAAGAAATCATAATTTTGAGCCTTAAATTGAAAGTTGACTTTTTAGACCCTTAAGTAGGGGCGAAATAGTCATTTTGCTCAAAATTTAGGTTAAACAATCCTTAACCTCTAATTAGTCTTCTAATTCACTAAAAATTAATATTTGAACTATATTAGAATCATTTAAGTGAGTAAAATTAATATTTAGGTCAATTTGTCAAAATCCGTAAAAATTTCTCTAAGTCCTTTTTCCTTAGGATATTACATATCACATAAGGACTACTCTTGAGACTAGGACTAGATCCTAGGTTAGATTTCATTCATTAGGTAAATGGGTTATTCAATGAATGAAACCTTAGTTTTATTAGTTCCTAAAATTTTACAACTTATTCTGATTATTTTGTCTTTTAACTTAGTTTTAGGATAGGAGATTCATCCTATTAAGTTTGATTACTTAATAGGATTTGCCTTAATAAGTAGATCACTTTTAGAATAAAACCTATAACTTAGGTCTTATCCTTTTTGGATTATATGATTAAACCTAAATCTCATAATATTTAATCCATAATCTATAGGGTTAGAAGATCTTGATCAGATCTTAGATAGAACATCTAAATTCATAAAACTAGGATGTATGAGTTATTGATTCAACACATAGTCATCATTTGATTGAACTAGATTAGAACCTGATCAGTTCTAATCCTTTTTAACTTATAAGGATGAATTTCTAAGTTACACTCTATAGTAAGAAAACAGTGATCCTGAACTTATGTTACTTGGAATAGTTAAAATGGATAATAGAAAATAAATGATATCACCATATTAGTAGAATCCCTTGCTTACTTTTGATATTTTGTGCTACGCATTCCTTGTGTATTTTTGTGCCTTAACTCTTTGAGCATATCATACAAGATTTTGATGCATAAGTAAAATGTTAGAAAAATATGGAGACTCCTTAGATTCCTTGCAAAAATATTAAAGTGATTGATTAAAGATAATAATTGTATGTGTTAGAGCTGCCTCTCAGTTATATCTTCTTTGCCTAGTCTCCTTGTTGACATTAGGAGAAGACCTAGTTTATATCTTCTTTGCTTAGTCTCCTTGTTGACACTAAGAGAAGATTTATTATGTTTTCTTTGCTTAGTCTCCTTGATGATACTAGGAGAAAACCCTATATATCTGCCTAGTCTCCTTGCATGACACTAGGGTTATATAGTTTGTGCTTAGTCTCCTTGATGACACTAGGATCCTTTTGATATTCAGTGGGCTAGATTAGCTTCTTTTCTGTATAGCAATTAGTACACAGATGTTTATATATATGTAGTTTGATGTTTTAGTTACTTTTCAGCATTTTTATTCAGTCAGCTATTCCTTTGTCCTGCTTATATATATATATATATATATATATTTTAGGATGTTAGAACTTTGCTGCTATTATATGTATCATTGCTGAGTTTTGTTATTTGATTTGTATATTTCCTTTGATCACCAGTATGTTTAGGATGTAGTAATTTCTTTCAGCACTTGTTTAGTTATTTATATATGCCTTGCCCTATTTAGTTTGCATGTGAGGCATATCTTAGCCTCTCTTTTGCTTAAGTTATAAATGATTATTTATAGATTTTTCCTTCTTTATTATATTGCTAGTTGCTCCTATATTTGTATGATTATTACTTAGAAATGGTAAAATGGTAATATTACAAAACACATATAAAACTTATCAGCTTAAAATGTACTTAGACAATTGTCTAACACAAGATTTTCTCCTTTTTAGCTGGGGCCCTACATTGTGAAACTGACAATGGCAGGCATAGAGCAGATAGAGGATCCAGTACCTGAGGAGGAGCTATACCTAGAGGAGGAGCAGTAGCTCAGGCCAGAGCATATCTAATCTTTAGATTTATTTGTGAGGATGAGTGCATTTGCATTTCCTTTTTCATTTAAACTTTAATTGTTGTAATAATATAGGTACCCTTGACCGTGTATTTGGATTTATATGCTTATATTCTGAGCCATATTTTGCACTTATATTATATTGTGATGTTTGGATGTCATTTACTGCTTTCGCACTCTGTACGTTTACTTATATAGTGATTGTTAGATTAATTCTATGTTAATCCTTCCCTAATCAGATGGATTGTGGATTTTATCCTAATCCAATAGTAAGTGAGGGGTTAACCAGAGTGACACTCCACCCTTAGCTTAATCCTTTGGTGGATTAAGGGTGCGGGTCGCCACAACTCTAGTCTTCCCTGCATCTTCCCTGATGTTCAGTCGACCCTGGCAAGCTATAGTTGTCTTCCCTAGTGATGCAGTGGGTGTGGCTTGGTGTTCAAGCTCCCAAGAGATCGCTAAGAGCTCAAGAAAGCTTTGGAGATCAAATTTATCCTCTATAATTCAACCAATACTCAGTAATTAGCCCAAATCCCAAAACCTAATCAGGATCATTCATAGTTCAATTCCATGAAAAAGAGTTTGTTGTTAGTTTTGAATGTGATATGATTAGATTACCCTAGTCTAAGCAGCTGGTCAGAGCTCTAGCAGTGATTTAGGCAGTATTGTTTATTGCCTGGAAGGGGCCGTCAGGCTGGATTGTCGTTCGCTCTTCACTGGAATTTGGCACCCAGTTAAGTGCCAAATATCTGGTGAAGGCTATTACATATTACTGACATCAATTGCATAATCCTTATCAAGAGTATTAGTGATCCAAATTATATAAGATGTCAAATGACTCCTTAGACAAGTAAGCATCTTAAATATATATTAAATTCTCAATTTTTGTTATTAGATTTTTTAACCATCTCTTAACGAGCATAAAACATGATTGGTCATTACTATAGTCAATTATTAATCAAATTTAGCATCGAAGACGCTAATCTTCTCCTTAGATAGCAAGAAATTATTTTTTTTGAACTCTTAAATCTTAAAGTTAACATTTGAATCCTTAAATAATATTATTTTACTAAAAATATTCAAAGTGCATAAAAAGAATAGATTAGAACACCTAATATGCTCCACACCCTTTAAATTAATAATTAAAGCATTTAGAACTTTGGTTTGGTTCAATTTGATTCATTAATAGGCCTTTAACTTGAACCCTAATATGTTTTAATTGATTTAGGATAAAATCCTAAAATATTTAAAATGCGGGTTTATAATCCACATCCATTTTCTAAACTTTTAAGATAATATTTTTAATGAAATAAAATAAGTATGAACTCAATTAGATTTATAAATTATTTATTTAAGTTAAACCTTAATTTGACCTAATTAAGTTTGTTCTACCTTTAATTCATTTGGAATGTGGTTCAAAGATTTAAATTCCTCTTTCCTTAATCTTTAGATTAGTGTTAGATTTTATTGAGATTGATTTAACTCAATCGTAGTTCTTCTAACTTACTATTAGCCAATTTCAGTTTTGTTTACATTAAAACCTTAGAAATCTATAATATGGATGTATGATTCATGTTATGTTCCTAACCTTTAAAATCAGTAGTAATAGTATCATTTGATCTTATTGAGACTTATTAGACTCAATGAGATTCTCTTAAATATATTATTAAGATTAAGTTTAGCTTTGAGTAGTCTAAATAATAGATACTTATAATCTAAGTTAAGAGACTTAAACCCCATATTTGGAGTTTAATATCTTAATTTTTAAATCTTGATAAGATATATCAAGATTGGGTTGGAGATAATGAAAATATCAAATTAGTATGATTGATTTAATCATTGAATTTTGATATGCGGTATTGTCTAATTTTGAATTAGAACTTGTTAAGTTCTAGTGTTTAATCTTATAGGACCGTGAATTTGAGATTATATTGGATAGTAGGATATTGCAGATTCTAAGCTTGTATATTTTCAGAATAATTAGAATAAATAATTTAGATAACAAAGGATATCACAGATCTTACTGTAGAATTACTGTTTAATCCTTAATTTGTTGCACTATTTTCCTTATATTTGAGCTTGTAAGCCTTGGGCATAATAACCTGAAATATTATTATGTATTCGATGAATACATAATAATATTTTTATGCATCAAATAAAGTCATATTATAATAATAAATAAACATGAATTAAACAAATGAAATACTTAATGAAATATGTTATAGTATTTACGCCTCCTCAGTTCTTATTATACAGATCGACTCATATATAACTCTTAGATAGCAAGATGATACATGCACAGATCTGTGGTTTGGCTCGGGTCTTGCTCTTAGATAGCTAAATGATACATGCATGATTTTGTGGTTTGGCTCGAATCTAGCTCTTAGCTAGAAGATACGTGTGAGACTTTTTTTAGTGGCTCTATTCAGCAATTTACTATTATGGAATACTTACATGCATTTTTCAGGTTTTATATATATTAAGTTTTAGTCATTCATTACATATGCATTTATATATCCTTTTAGTTCATTCTCAGTCTCGATTATATTTAAAATTGAGTCATTTTTAGTTTTTTTTGCGGTCTTGCAAGTGTATTTGTATATGTATGTTAGGCTACTAGAATTTATTCAATCTTTTACAACACTATTTCCTTTAAATATAGTATACTCAACATTTTGTTATTAATGATCATCCCATCGTAATCAAATTAAGGTGCATGGTAATCCGGTAGCAATGGGTTGGGGTATTACACTAAGCAGATTAAGTTTTAGATCAGATCAGATCAAAATAAGAACTCAACATGTTTTAGACTTCAATAAATATTAGTGCACATGGAAATGATACCGGATGAGATACCATTTGTGGTTACCGGGCAACAAATGAAATTATCAATCATAAAAGAGTAAAATTGTAGCATAAGAATCACAGCATAAACCATAAGCATTCAAACACAAAAAATTTTACATGAAAAACTTGATATCTGGAAAATCCATAGAGTCACACCATACAAAAAATCACTATGAACAAGAAGATTATAGAGTTATAAGGGATCTACCTTCATAACAAGAAGGATATACCACTTACAAAGCCTCTCAATCAACTCCTTCTCCTCCAAAAAGCTCTAGCTTTCACACTAGATTGATGGAGCCTAACAACAGACGTAATGCCAAGTTAGGGTTGATCTCACCTTAAAAAAATATCCCCATAATTCCCTTATATTCTTGAGCTTTACATGGACCCAAAATGACCAAAAGTGCCCCTAAATGTACGTAGGGTTTCGCCAAAATTCGTAATTGGGTTTCGTTGGGTGCCCAAGTTTTGAGTCACGGGGCGGCACAGCGTGCAGGGGTGCCCCAATTTTGAACTACAGGGCGCCACATCATGCCTGTGCACCTTGATGAGCACCACATTTCTTGACTCTCGAATGTAGGACACATCAGCACATGTTGGAGCTCTCAAATTTCTCCCGATTTGTCCCAGAAAACTCCGGGACCTCCCATAAACCCACCAAAGCTTCATTGACACATTCATGATGATCTAAATGGTCTCCACATCCCAACAATCTTATACTTTGGGAGCTATTGGGATCATTCCTTATTCAATATTGGGTAATCTTTATCTTTTTTCATCCTTATCAAGAATGTGGTGTGGCTCACTCCTGCCTTCTCATTATGTACCAAGGCCAACTAAAGTGGCACATAACCTCAGTTTTCCACTATTACAGCTTTTGTAAACATATCAACGAGATTCTTCAAATTGTGAATCTTCTCCAATGCTAACTGACCTTCTTCCAACATGTCCAGATGAAATAGTACCAAAGCTAATAGCTTCATCCTGGCATGAAATATAACATTCTTTATGAGCTAAATCATGCTCATACTATCATTGTAAAGATTCACATTCTCCTGCTCCTTGCCCAAATCCATATCATTGTAAAGATTCACATTCTCCTGCTCCTTGCCCAAATCCACCATAAAGTTCTTTAACCAAATCTTATTCTTTCTTACCTCAGTGATGATGACATACTCAGCCTCTGTGGTAGATAGAGCAATAATGTTCTCTAATCTAGATATCCTGCTCACCGCTGCACTTCCTAATATGAACATATATATAGTAGTTCTTGTCAATCTATTAAAATATCAAACAAGGTATGAATCTACAAAGCCCTGTAGAGTAATATTAGAACTACTAAATCAAAGTGCTTTGTCTATTGTACCCTTCGAATACCTCAAAATCTACTTAAATGCTTCCCAATGGAGCTTCCATGGATTACCTATGAATCTGGTAACCTTTCCCACTGCATGTGAAATATTCGATCTTGTGCAGATCATTTCATGCAACAAGCTCTCAATCGTTGAAGCATTAGGAACCTTATTCATATGTTCCTTCTCATCTTTAGTATTTGGTATCTAATATATTGATAGGCTAAAGTGACTTACTAAAGGTGTGCCCACTAGTTTTTCCTCCCTCATGTTGAACATGCTCAACATACCCAACACCTCATGTTGAACATGCTCAACACTTTAAAAAGGTGTTGGAGAACTAGGGGTGTGCCCACTAGTTTTGCCTCCGTCATGTTGATTATTTAAATATCAATATGGTATCTAAACATATTAATTTCTTCTGCGATAACTTCAGAATTCCTGCCCTTCTCTTTCTATTGATTCTCATTCCAAGAATCTATTTGGTTGTCCCTAAGTTCTTTATGTCAAATTATTTTAATATTTTCTTCTTTATCATCTTAATCTCTTCCATATACTATCCTGCAATCAACATATCATTTATGCATATAGGAGAACTTACACTATCTCAAATACTTGCAGTGATATGCCTAGCATCTCTTATACTCAATTTCTAACATGAAACTGTTGAATCTCCTGTACCATTTGTAACAACCCAGATATTGTTATCCATTAATTAGTGACCTAATTGACTCCAAACCTTTTCCATTACTCTTACAATAGTGTTAGAAGTCTCCACCTCAAATTTTGTGCAATTTGGAGACCGTTTGACAGTTTCTAACATTTCTAAGTTTTCTGATAATTCTGAAAATGCCTAATTTATTTAGACTTCAAAATTGAAAATAGAGTGCCATTGGACTCACCACACCAAAATTAGCTAGGGGTGATATTTTGAAAGTGTTTGGAAGTTGTCACAATTTTTGCAAATATTTTTAATATTATTTAATACCCAAAAAATTAGATAAATTAAATATACCTCCGATCGCAAATCTGATTTCATTTTTGAGTTCCTCACCCTCAATTAAGCAAGAGTGAAATTTTTGGATTTTTCAGAGTGCGTTTGTGTAATTATATTTGTGAAATTAAATAGGATAAATATAACAATTAAATAATATAAATATTTATTTAGTTTATATATTAGATAAATATTTCCAACGACTTAATGATAAACGACGGAAATATGCTAAAAGGAAAATCACGGGTTTACTCATTCACCTACATCAGAGCCGTTGCGATCACTTAAATGAAGATCGAATGGTTCAGATTTGACCCGATCCATCTATTTTGATCTGGCCGTTCGATCATAAGATTGAATAAACGACCAGATTTTAAACCCCTGTATGCTTCCTCTTTTTGAAGGACGATCGCACTCAGAGGGCTGTGATCGTGTGTATGAAGGCCCAGCTACCCTTTGTCTCCTCAACCTTATCCCTTTCTCTCCATGAGATCTCTAAGGAGGCACGTGGATTTCTTGGGGCGAAGGGGGGCTACGAAGGAAGAAGAGGAGACGGGGAAGGAAAGAACCGGCTGCCCTTTGGAAGTGAATCAAGCTTGCAGAGTCCTTGCCCTAACCCTAGGTCGCAAGAATGGCGGAGCAAGGTACTTTCATTTCGATTCATACCCTATGTATATAACTTCCTTTGCATAATATTTTCAGTATCAATCAATCCTAATGCTGAATATTAGACTATTTGTTCCAATTCAATCTAAACATATGAACCCTAAAATGCGATAGGAAAGAAGGAAAGTGCTTTTGTTGAGAGTCGATGGAACTCTAGAAGATATTGATCAAAGCCTTCCATTAAGGTTCATATTTTTTTCTTTGCTTTAATAATCGCTCATGATTTTGAATAAGGAGAAATTGATAATATCAAACAGCTACATAAGTTTAAGTATGGAGTGCGATGACAGATGCTTTTCATGCTTTCTTCACCTCACCATTGTGATCGGAGACATCAAGACTATTTTATGTTTTAAGTTTAATACTTATTAAAATTGTTTTAAGTCTTGATTGTAAATTTCTATTTTTAAGTTTAGAAATTAAACTAAGTGTATAATAATATGCCCTGATAAGAATTTATGCCATTTTAATCTCCATCTAGGAAATTTACAAATTTACTCCAGCCCATACTTTCTGTGCTTGATTAAGTTTATTATTAATCATTCGTTGACCTTAATAAGTTTCATTGTTGCCTTTTATTTTGTGAAAAGACAATCCATCATTCTTGCTCATCTACCAGAATTAATTGTGGAATACTGGAGCTTACACGTTATCAAACATTGAAATATATTTATAAGGCTGTCTTACAATTTTTATAATGTGATGTAATATTCATGACTCTTTCATGTCCAGAGTGTTCATTGAACTTTTCTTGTGTTATGTTTTGACACTTAGGAAAACTTGAGTATGTTGATGAATTGGGAGTAACTTTTAATTAGTCCTGTTATCTTTAACTTCTTGTTTTAATTGTGTAGTGAAGATGTACTATTCAATTAAATTAAATATTATCTAGTGACTTGTAATTTTTATTATTTTGTTACTTGAATACAAAATCAAAGATTATTTTATATGTTAAACTTTTAATACATTTTTGGCATTCCTTTCAATTAATGTTTTTAACAATTAATTTCATGTAATTAAATCTCCTTCAATTTATTTGTAATTGTATGAACTGTAGTGTGAGTTTCTAAATGCAAAAATTCAATTTTTCTTGTAAGTTAGGTTCTGTACTAAGTTGAAATGGATAAGAATGAGATTTCAAACTAATTTTGTACAACCATCAATAAAACTATTATGCACCAGAATTTAAAGGAATTGTGGATTAATTCTATGATACCTTGGATTAACACAAGAACTGAATGTATTTAATATAATTTACAGTCTGTATTTTATAAATGCATACAGAACATACAAATGATGTATATGTTTGGCATATAATTTTGAATATAGGATCCCTTATTTGGAGAAGTATTGTACAGACAGAAGAGTTTGCAAATGATTTTCTTGCCAATAACTAATATCTTGACTATTTCAAGATTGTATAATATTTGCTTAACAAATTCCTTTTCATTTCTAAATGCTCACTCTACAATTGACAATATGATGCTTAAGCTATAGTCTTAGATATTAATGTTAATGCTGAAAATGAGTAATGCTATACTTTGTGTATAGTAGAATACTACTGCCTTTTTACAATTTGCTGCCATTTATATTGAGATCCAAATTGCTATCATTAAATTCAATATGAATCAATTGTTGCCATTAAATGAATATGAGATTAATGGAATATTAGAATAAATGCTATAATTGCTTTTATTAGCATCATATGTTACCATGTATTTATATTGAGATCCAAATTACTGTCATTAAATTCAATATGAATCAATTGTTGCCATTAAATGAATATGAGATTAATGGAATATTAGAATAAATGATGTAATTGCTTTTATTAGCACCATATGCTGCCATGTATTTATATTGAGATCCAAATTGCTGTCATTAATTTCAATATGAATCAATTGTTGCTATGTATTTTAGGAGATTCAAATGTTGCCATTTATGTTATGGAATTAAAATGTTGTCATTCATTTTAATGTGAATCAAAAGTTATTATTTATTGCAAGGTGATATCAATTGTTGTCATTGATTGTAATATAGGATCAAATGTTACCATTCTTTTCAAATGTTGCTATGTATTTTCTAAATTGAGATCAATGAGATCATAAGTGATTCAAAGTTGTTATTAATTGTAATGAGATGAATCAAATGCTGCCATTAATCATATGAAATTTAATGATGCCATTTAATATATGAAATCCAAATGCTGCTCTTATTTCAAGGTGAATCAAATGCTATCATGAGTCAAATACTGTGATCTTTAATATTATAAGATCAAAGATGGTCAAATGCTATTAGTCAAATCCATTTGATCAAATATTGCCTTTTATTCTAAAGTAAGATCAAAGGTGATCAAATGTTGCCTTTTATTCTAAAGTAAGATCAAAGGTGATCAAATGATGTCACTTCTCTTATTAAAATTATATGTGGCCAATTATAAAAATGAAAAAATTAATGGATCATGTAGGATTTAATATTGTCCCTTACTTTATTAGAATTAAATTAACTGCTGTCATTAAATGCATTATTAGAAGCAAATGTTGTAATGGTATTGCCGTTCATTTATGTATATAATGCATTTATACATAATTTTCTTTACTTGATTGTTAAATAAATCTTCTCCTATTCCATGCATCCTTATCATTACTGCATATGACCTTATGTAACAGCCCTAGGTTGTTACCTTGTCAAAATTATAGGTAACTTGACCAATTTCCAATCACCATTGCTTATAAAACCTCGAACTGAGCCTATCTAAAAAATTTGAAGTCCATTGGAGTTCTCTAAGTCCAAAAGGGTAATTTGATCAGTCTAAATACCCTATATTAGACCTAAAATATTTTTACCTCCGAATTAAAATCTAATTACATTTTTGGATTCCTCACCCTCAAATTAGCTAAGGGTGAAATTTTAGTGCAATTTGGAAATCATTTGGGCCATAATTCAATTTAAATTAAAATGGTTCAATTGCACATAAGGGTTCCTATGATTCATAATTGCAATTATACCCATATACCTGAATTAATAACCGGGATCCGTTGTGCGGACCGCGGATGATCCGATGCGGAGCCCGGGTCACGCGACAGCGGCGCCCCGTGAATCTAGTCATCGCGCCTTACTAATCCAACGGCTAGGATCAGATCCCGCGGAACCACGGATCCGTTGTTGGATCCACCCCGTGGATCCTATGGCCAGGATCATCCCCGAGATTGGCCGTTAGGATCTGGGCGATCCCAGCCGCAGCGCCATCTGATCGATAGATCAGACGACATCCAAGGCACCCGGTACTGTGGATCTTCGTCTCCACGCGCTCGTGCACCCGACCGAGAGATCCCCCATACTGCCATCTGCCTCCTCTGTCCCCCACTCCTGCTTCCACCTCAGCAGACCGTTAGCACACCTCCCCTAATGTCCAAGAGACCCAATCGAGCCTCGTGACCCGGCCGAGCTCGAATTGAAAATTCGAGGGCTCGGCCATGGCCCGACCACTTCGACCCTCCTCAGCCCAATTGGAGCCTCTGGAAACTTCCCTACACTCCCAATAGCCTCAGCACTCCTTTATTTGATCCTTGCTGATCAATTGGAGTTGAGCTTCCTTTCGCCATTCCTGAGCTCCCATTGCTTAATTCCCGAGCTGCTGAGCTTCTTCCAGGCGTCCTCGAGCTTGCGTATCGCTAATAGGAGAATCTCCTAGAGTTCAGGAACTCGCAGAGAAATCCAAGGGAGCTCAGCCATCCAGCATCCCCGTCTGCAGCGTCTGCAAGTAATCCCGACAAAACCAGGTATCCTACTTACCGGTTTTGAGCCAATGAGGCTCGGACCTTCTCTATTTTGATGCGTCTGAGTTCATATTGTCGTCTCGAACCCAATGGTATCGAGATTAAGATCTAGGCTAGCCCCGATCGATCGAATTAATCGATCGGATTAAACTTCTTAAGGATCGCCTCGATCGAGTAAGGACCTGGCGATCCCGATCATCCCAGACCCTCAGACCAAAGGGCTTCGATCCGCCTCACCTCCCTGATGGTGTAGGGATCGAGCCTGGGGTCTGGTGTGGCCTCTGTCGGGAGAATTATCCCCCCACAGTAGCTCCCATGAAGGAACCCTCGGCTGAGTAAGATCCGGTCGATCCAGACCGTCTCACAGAGGGCTTCGGGTCTCATTCGACGCGTCTGACCACGATGATCATGTAGCGATCGGGTTCTGGTCGTGCCGTGGTCAGGATGCGCTAGGATTTGGCGATTAGGGTTCCCCAAATCGGATCCCTGGCTCGGGATGAAGGAGTGGGGACGACGGCTCTGTGCGGGCCGGGTCGACCCACGACTCGCGCTGTGTGACAGTGCCAGGTCTCCCGGGCCGCGGTCGACCCGCGCGGTTTGGAATTGGGCCGAGCCATTTAAATTAAATCGGAATTATTATTTCCTTAAGGAGAATAAGGAAAATAATCCCAATAATCAAATCATAGGAATTTAATTAAATAAAAATACAGAATATATTATTTGAATAACTTTTAATCTACTGGTCCAAACCTTATGATATTATATATGAAAATGATCAGAAAATCATCAGGGACCTAAGTATAAAATAAAATCGTACATCTGATGGTTAGATATTTAATTATTGCCTAATTACAGTGGATCTTAATTAGGGTAAATTAGTAATTTTACTTATCCAAATTGCATGCTTAGGGTGCCATTAGTTCACTTATGATAATTAGAATATATGTGCTAAGTAAATTATTTTTCTGAGCTCTGTAATTCTAGTTATGCCCTAATTTTGTTAAAATATGATTAGTGAATAGTAGGGTTTATACTCACTGGATCTTAGTAAACTTATACTTTGATTAATTGTATGGTTAATTAGAACTTGGGTATCAAATTTTATGAAATTTTGATGGCTGGATTTATACTCATGTGCTAATCCTTTTTGAATTGAATTAAGGTTTGATTAGCACTAAGTATTGCTTGTTTTACAAAATTTGAGTATTAATCTGACTTATAATAGTAAGTTAGATGTAGTGAATTCCTATAGGTAAACTTATTAAGTATACTTGAACAAATCTAAAGATTGAGAATCTTAAATATCTTAAATAACTTAAGAAATCTTAAGATTTGGATCAAGCTTTTAAGACTTGATCTTGGTCTGAGATTGCCACTAATAATGCATGATTAATCCACTGATTTGACATTGATCTTTAAACACACACTTGATTTTACTTAAGATATGAGAAGGGATCAAACCCTAATCTACTTAAGGAGAATCCAAATCCTTAAGAACCTTAACTTAATTAACTTGATTGTAAGACTACGAACTTGATATTTTCTAATAATGCATCTGATTTGATATTGATTCTAAACATGTGAATTAGACAAATTAAGGTTAATAATAATCCTATGTGATTTCTCAATCTGAATCAAACCTTAAGATCCCTGATTTTCTCTTAAGTAAGAGGATTAGCATAAGAAGATTTATAAAATCATATTGATTAACCAAGTGATCTAAGTCCTAAAAATATTCCTGATTTAGATCCCCTAATCTTAGATTGAGTTGTGACCAGATGACTAAGTCATCTGATCTAATCATCCTGAACCTAATTATGAAGAGAACCTAAGAGATTAATATCGGCATTTAGAAGGAAGAATCTTAAGTGTCTCTTCATAAGATCGTCTTGAATTATTAAAAGACCTAAATTCATATATTCTGAGATAGGATTGTGGGGCCCCCGTACTGGTAATAAGGAAGTACGGTGCTCCAACTGTGGCAAATCCCTAACTTAAGTGAAGTTAGGCGGACCCAACCTGACTTAAGTCAAGGGCTTGTCACCAAGTATTATAACGTTCATCAATATAAATATAAAAGTGGCGGAAGCAGTACAACATAGAGTAACATCCACAAGCATACATAGTAGGGAAGAGAAAATATAATAAAGTAACTCATCAGAATGCAGAAAGTATAAAACATCTAGAAAGTTAATTATTACAAACTGAAATGAATAACTGAAAAAAGAAATGAAAGACTCTCGTTCTCACTGAAATAAGCAAGGCAAAACTATCTAAACAGCTGCTGGAAGGTCCTCCTCCTGAACTGGCTCCTCATCTGCGACACTGCCCTCGAACACGTCTGAAACTGACATTTATCGGTATCACAAATGCCAGGGCCCCAACCAGCAAAACAAAAAGGTTACAGTTAGACAATTGTCTAAGTACATTTTAGGCTATTTTGAATGAACTGAACTTTTAAACATATCACATTTTAATTTATTTACACATGCAAGCAGTAAAGGTGCAACAAGCTATGAAAGAATTGGAATACTATAAATCATCCATTTATAGCAAGCAACAGGTATGTGATGTAACATACAAAACACTAAATAAGCAAGGTTAGACTAAAAAGCAAAAATAACTGCAACTGCTGAATAAATGTACTCCTAACATGATTATGATCGTAACAAAATATGTTGAGCATAAAAGAACATAAGTACTGAACATGATAAAATTCTAGTATCCTAGACATGCCATTTATACATATATCTAAGCCATAAAGTTTACATATAACATGCAGATTAATATGAAAAGGAAAGGCCACTGAGACATGTGGTAAAAGTAAGGCAATATATGAAATATAAGGCCACTGAGGCATGTGGCAAAGCGAGTAAATACTGAAAATAAGGCCGCTAAAGCATGTGGCAGAACAAAAATAAATCAATACTGAACAATCCAGCTAAGGTAGCAATAAGCCTAGGACATAGTACTGCCATACCAGCCAATAAGCCATACAGGGCCTCCAATATCCATCAATCAATCCTCAGCCCAGCCATCCAAATATGCTAGGTCTGAGTCCAGTCTATACAATACTACTATTGAAGAGGCAGACTAAGCTAGGACATATTCTACTAACTGCAAACAAAACCAAAATTGAATGATATGTTATTTTAATACTAGCTTAGGATGCATCATCCATATCCTAAGTTTTTCCTATTATGAACAAGGAATAAGGCTCAAGATCCAAGGTATGCAACGCAATTTAGTCAAAGTAAGCAAGAGACTCAATCTAGACTTATGTGATATTTGTTGTTATCTAATTACCAAATCTAGCTACTCTGAGAAGGTACAAGCTTAGGATCTCCAATATCCAGTTATCGAGTAAAATCTCAGATTTACATCCTTAAAGTTAAATATTAGAACTTAACAAGTTCTAATCCAAAGTCATACGATGACTATGTAGTTTAAGTAAGCAAATCAACGACCTAACTTTGTGAATATTTTACTCTCTTACCCAAATCTTGAGTAAATAAATCAAGATTTACGAATTTAGAACTTAAACCCTATGTTGAGTTCAAATCCCAAATCCTAGGTGATATTCTAAATAGGATCTAGGTTTCTCACTTATTACCCAATTTGAAGGTAAAGAATCCTATAAGTTGAAAGATTCAGGAACTAAGATCTTAGTGAAAGGTTATTCTACTGATTATAAGATAAAATAATCAGTTAAGAACCTGAGAATCTAAGATCTATATTCAATCTTTAAGATAATTTCATTATCTTATTGATTGAATCATCCTATACCCACATGGAAGGTTTCAAAAGATTAAATAATCAATCATTAAAGAATTTCAATTGGAGGTGGTTCAATTCAAATTGAAGATCTAAGTCTATGATCTAAGATCTAAAGATTTGAAGTTTGCTCACTTTAGACTTCTAATTAGAGTTTTGACTTAAGAGCTTCCATTTGTGATTCTCTTTAGAATCTAAGTTCATTATTAACTATAAGGAGCTTATTAAGGTTAAAATTGACAATTCCAAGTGTTAGATTAACACTAAACCCATATTGACCTTCTTAGGTTACTTAAGATCTAAGGGTCTAAGTTTGATTACTTTAGATCTTAAGCTAAGAATTTTACTTAGACATTTCCAATTTCTTTTCTTATAACACTTAATTATTAAGTTATCTTAACTAAACTCATTAATGAGATAACTGACCATTTCAATTATTAATTTAATAAGTTTAAGGTCAAATGATCTTTATAAGGAATGCTATAAGATTTAGGTATCTTTATTAAGGACTAAATGAAGATTTCTTGGATTAAGGATCACATTATCACTATCCTTGTTCTAGGACTTCAGAGAATATTTCCAATCTATTTTATAGTGGTTTACTAGAATTTTCAATCTCTTAAAGAACACTAAATCACATTTTGGTCAAAATGACCAAAATACCCCTCTTAAGACTAAAATTGGGATTTTATGGTTTACTTACTCAAATTTGTTCTAATATATTTTAATGTGTTTCATATGACTTAATGAAGGGGGAAACACCATTAATTTAGGTTTTGATGACCTAATTATCTTAATTAGCACTAATCACTTAATTAAGCCACTTAGGATGATTAGTGAAATTAAGGCACTTTAGGGCAATCCAACCTTACACTTAGGTTATACTAGGTCTAATATGATATTAGGAACCATCCCCACCCAAATCAAAGGCTTAATTAGGGTTTAATTCACTAATCCTTGATTAGGGTAATTAAGGAGTGATTAAGAAAATTAATTATCCAAAATTAATTTTAAGGGTCTGGAATTGTTCCTTAGGGTACAAGGAGAAGTCAGAGCCCTTAAACTCATAAATTTGATATTTAGATGATTTTATATGATTTATTTAAGAACAGAGAAGGTTTGGCCAATATTTTTAAATCCAACCATTGGATATGGAATTTTATTTTATATTCAGATTCCTGGAATTTTGTTGATTTAAATGGTATATTGGATCATACCATTTGAATCTGAATAACTAAAGTTATTCAATTAATTTATTCTGAATGTTTATTTAAATTAGAATCATAGGATTTGATTTATTAAATTCAAAACCATTAAAAATGTTATTCAATAATTCGATAATAACCGCGGCCCAAAATCCAAAAGGCGCGGGTCGGGGGTCGACCCGGCCCAAAATCACTGCCTTCTTCCTCTTGACTGCGACCGTGGACCAAACCCTAGGGCCGACTTCCAGCGCCGAATTCTCCGCACTCCGGTCACGCCACACCGCAATTTTGATGGCTACAGTGTGCTCCCAGCCCTCAGACGCGTCGATTGAACTAAGAAGCCCTACCTGGGAAGCTCTGGATCACTGGATGCCTACTAGGTCGAGATCCTCCAGCTGGCACACCTGTGAGGAGATAATTCTCCTCACTGAGTCCACGAGTCGCCACGATCTCGATCTTTGCATGTTCAGGGATCGACGAGGAAGCTGATAGGGCGAAACGAGGAGCTCTGGGGTGGTCTGAATCGCCGGGGTGATACTAGGCATTTTTCAGCCATTTCAACCTGCGACTGGTTCAGTCGATTCCGGTCGAATTGATCGAACTGGTCAGGCTCAACCCTCGATACCAGCTCACACTTATTGTCCAAACGTGCTTAGGGCCGAATGGACAATCAATTTCAACTGGAACGCCGATTTAGGTGAACCAGGAATCTCATCTGGCGGTGCGTACAAACGATGAATTCGTCGTCTGGGTCACTGCCAGGCCACGTCTTTCGACTCGATTGCTCACGGAGGAGCTAAGGTAAGATCCTACTCAGCACCTAAGGCTTGCGAAGAAGTGAATCGAGCTGAATCCAGCTTGACAGAGAAGAGGGAAGAAAGGTTGTACCTCAGTTCGAAGACTCGCAGTGATGGAGGCAATGCATGCCGTCTCGAAGGCACTTAGAGGTTCCAGGAGCTCTGCAAGGGGGTCTAAACTCCAGACCTCACCCTCTATCAGCAGATGCAGTAGGTCCCATCGTCTGGTTTGCCAAGAGCTCCAGAAAACTTCAGCGGCTAGCGCAAGGATCATAGTGAGCAAAGGAGCTCACTGTGATTCTTGGGGGGGGGTACTTATAGACCGGAAAGATCATAGGAGTGGAAACCGAAACTGGGCCAAAGCCTCGGGCTCGGACCAGAGGCTCCTCTAGCCAGCCCAGAATGGGGGTGATCCCACCCTCTGGGTTGCCTTGGCAGGCTCGGCCACAAACGGGAAGGCGCTAACGGCTTTGGGTGACCTGGCGGGAGAGTGGCAGACAAAGTTGACGTGGCGAATTTTTGCTTTTCGCCGAATCTCTGCGAAGACGAAGGTGAACAGCGATCGGGGGATCGGGAGCCGTCTGATGTGCGAAGTCGTTGGAGATGGACAGCCTGATGGAGATCTCAGGTAACGGCCGCGCGGATTAAATTCTAGACGTTGGATCCCAGATTCCGATCGTGCGTCTGAGATTCGATCACGGGGCGGAGCAACGCGAGCCCTCGGATCCGGAGCTGAGATGCGTGCTAGCGCATCGGGTGAATCGTTGCTTTGCGTCGCTGCGGGACCCCGCAGCGGATCTGCCGCGGTCCCGACAGCAAATCCCACCGAAATATTTTTATTAAATAATTTAATTTAATTAATTAAAATCATTTAAATAATATTCAAAAATTATTCAATTTCAATTTAGGGCCAAATGAGCTCCAAAAATTCCCAAAAAATTTTTTTGGAGATTAAAATAATTTAGGTATTTTTCAGGGCTTCAAAATAGCCAAAAATAACAAATTTTCCAATTTAGCTCGGATTGATTTCAAACTTCAAGGTTTAGGTTTAAATGACCCATTGAATCTAATGGAATCAAAATCAAACCTTGGTTTAGCTAAATTAATCTAGTTTTAACTAGGGTAACAACCTAGGGTTGTTATAAGGAGACCTTGTATGACTCCTTGAGGTAGAAGTATAGAAGATCTTATCTCCTGGTGGTAGTAATCACTTAAGAACCATAGAACAGATACTTCTCCTTGTGGTAGAATTTATATCAAGTGATCCTTGATCATAAATGGTTTGTGAGACCTTGTATAGGACATACCCATTAGTTTAGGCCTTTATAGTCTTGATAAATCCTTACTTTATTAACTAGACTTGATTGAATCTTAATCAATAGGTGGTGTAGTATAGTATACCCATATTACTGGTCCCCAGTAATATTCAGGATTGGTTGATTCATTCTAGTAAGGACTTATGAGCAGGTTCTATCCTGCAGAATTAGACGAATATAGTCCCATTAGAATAAATCATTCAAACTTAAGAGTGTATTAAATGGGTACTCATCCCTTAGTTTAATTGAAAGATAAGTTGCCAATGGGCAATGCCTCCTAGCGAAGATCGCTTCAATAAGTATGACTCAAGCAAACTAAGTAATGAGATTTACCTTCCTTAAGACACTGAGTATGATTGTGAGTATAGCAACTTAATACTTATCTTGAGATACAAAATCACCATCGGGTGGTGCCTCCTAATGAAGATCGCTTTGTTAGGTTGGCTTAATCAAACTAAGTAATAAGAATCCTTTTCTTGTAGCATGCTAAACATGTGTATACAATCCCCCCCCCCCCCCCCCCCCCCCCCCCCCCCCCCCCCCCCCCCCCCCCCGTCTAGTGATCTTTAAGTAAATAAGCAACTTTAACTCAATATAGATTTAGAAACTAGGAGTCAGGATCCTTTTAGCAGGATCCTGCACAGTGGGGATTTAGGATTTATTATCGTTTCTTACTAAACTCTTCATTGATTTCTGAATTTTTCATTCATTCAACATAGTGGCATAAGCATAAGCATAAACATGAATTTGACTCATTCCTTCTGTTGTGAGATATGGATATCAATAATATTATATGGGTTACGGAATGTGATATACATAGACTGAGGAATTTCAGGGTGCATCTGCGTCACCATACTGACTTCCTAACTAGTGTATTTACATTGAATCGTACTACTCATAAGCCTTCAGTGATAGTTCTGGGATATATCGTGGTGTAGCATATTTGTGTGCATTATTTCAGTGACATATAGTGCAGCATATAGCATCTCTTTCATCATGGTGTATATCTTACTTTCAATTTTTGTTTGGCGATAGCTTCACTTTAACTAGCCTTTACTGCTTTATCTACTTAGCATTTATAGTTTTCTTTACTATGCGCTTTCCTCAGTTTTTTTACAGTTTTGCTTTACTTTTATGTTTGTTATGGTTAGCTTGGTTTTGTATAGTTAGTTGGGATGTGTTAGACTTCTTGTCTAACACGGGGTACTTTTGGGATCTGATAATTTGTTAGATCCTGAGCAGTTGGTGGAGACAAGTCAGGAGGACGTACCGGAGACCCAGGAGGACCATGTGGAGCTGCAGGGGATCGAGCACCTACTTTTACTTATTAGCTCATTTCAGCATTATAAATGGACTCTTTATGTTTCTGCATTTTAAATTATTTTGTAATAAACTCTGGATGTATTTTACTTTTCCTTTTTGAGACGAATAGCTATTACTACTTGTGATGAATGTATTCTGGATGATTTGCTTTTAGCTTCCGCACTCTGTTATACTACTATACTTATTATTGTGATGTGATCAGCATACTGGAAATGCTGATATATATATTGATAACGTATATCGGGTTCTTATTTACCTCCTTGGACCTTGTATACATACTAGCCTAATATCTAAGATAAGCATTTCACTCTTATCTTAGGTATTGGATCTCGATCCTACTCTTAGGATTCGAGTCAACAACCTTCAGCATGGCTCAGTTCGTACTGGCCTATTCGGGGAGATGGGTTTTGCTTGTATACCCAGCCTTCCCGAGTAGCGCACCACTCCGCCGCCAAGGTTGAGGTACATTACTTTTCTCTTTTGTGCGCGGTGACGGGGTGGGGCGCTACAATTGGTATCAGAGAAGTATCATAAAGTGTCAGATAAGGAGTTGATCCTATCTACTTTATGATCTATTCTCTGTGGCAGGCCAAGATCACAAGTCACTAAGTGTAGTGCAAAGCAATCATCCAGAAAAATTTCATAAAGCTATCTCAAAAATAAAAAGGGGAAAAACTATGTCTAAAATGTTGACACCCTAGGAAATTAACGCACATAATGAATTGATTGAACCTGTAAACTTTAAAATGGACATCTTAGAACTTGAACGAACAATTGAAGGTAATAATAAATTACAAATAAAATACTTATGGGTTGAAATATTCTAGGAATGGACTACTCGCTGTCAGCAATTCTGCTCTATCTTAGGAGGTTTGACGACTATTGGGTAGACGATCATCGAGATGGTCAGATCTACGGAAGGACCATAGATGGAGTGTCACCTCGTGGAGTTGAAGTACTAGACAAGATTCTTGCCCATTCATCGTTTGGAGGCACCAGTCTTTCAGTACTAGCTAGTGAATGGCTGGATCGTGTTACCACTGCACTACGAGAGACGGCCAGTCCGGAGGAGCATCGTCTAGAGATTGTGGAGATCCTACTGAGGGGATCAGCGAGTCGTTGGTGGTATTGGGTTTATAGGAGATTTGCTCGGAGGAGCCACATAGTCACCTATGATGACTTCTGTGCTGCCTTTTGGGTAGAATATTGTAACTAGGATGTTAGAGAGTCTCATCATATCATCTCTTTTATTTCAGTATATGTTTCTATGTATCTTCTCCTATGAGAAAGAAATGAATGAAATTTTAGTGAAAACCTCTATGTTCTGAATTCATACTCATATTTACAGCTATGAATCCTGGTTCTCCATCTGCTCCTACCCCAATTAAGAACACGGTAGTGTCGTCAAGCGGGCTAGAAGACTCCAACATTATGGCAAGCTTGTTAAATGCCTTAATCGATAGCAATGCGCAACATGCACAAGAGACCCGTGCTCTTATCCTATCAGTTAAACAGCAATCTGCTCCTCCAGCGGGATCCTCATCGTCACACTATACTGTGGACGGAATCCTACATAGTTTCCTTCACCTTCGAACTTCTACATTCAATGGGGTACTAAATCCCATGGACACCGTAACATGGGTTAAGTTAGTAGAGAAGAACCTTGCCACTATCAAATGCCCTAACTCTGAGGCCATCCGCCTAGTGGCTTACTTATTTCAAGAAGAGGCGAAGTATTGGTGGGAGAATGAGCGAAATAGCAGATTTGCGGACTATGAAGTAGAAGACATTCCATGGGACATGTTCATGGAAGTATTCCGTGAAGCATTCATCCTGGCGTCAGCTCAAGTAATTCTGGAGGATGAACTCCTCCATCTCACATAAGGCAACAATTTCGTGTTCGACTACAAACAGGAACTTAGGAGGCTATCACGATTCGTTCTAGATTTAGTAAGAACGGAGGCGTCCAAATGCCACCGCTTCCTAAAGGGTCTGAGAGACTCCATTAAAGCGCATATAGTATCCCTTCAGATCAAGACACTGACTGAATTAATCGAAGCAGCCCGTCTATAGGAAGGATTCCAAGGTCAACTGAACTGGAAGCGAAAAGCGATAGTCATGCAGTCAATGGGGAGAACGGTTTGGCCATCGCAAGATGGCAAAGGTCTATAATATGGAGCCAACACAGCCCCAGCCTCAAAACTCTGAATGCAAATGACTGCATCTATAAGGAAAATGCTACCACTTCGGTGGTGTGTGTTTTACATATGGTCGTAAGGGCCACTGCTATCTCGAGTGTAGGGAGAATAACACAATCGACGGTGTGCTCATCAACCACTCCCGCCACAAACAAGCATTTCAAGCTCAACCAATAAATAGCTGGGAGCCTGCTCCTGTAATCATGCCAGCCACTGCTACCAACTCTAAAGCCATTGTATCGGCACAAAGGCCAAGTTATGATCATCAGGGTCAAAAGCACCAGAATAAACAACCCTCAGCACCTGCCAGGGTATATATGTTAACTCCTGCCTCTGCTCCTGAGAACAATGATGTGGTGTCAGGTACGCCTTAACATAATTTTTCATTACTTCAGTAATTATTCCATATTATTGCAGTACCTTAACTATTGAATAGTCATCCTTATTAAACTGCGGAAATTATAGGCACCTTATTGATAAATGATAAATCTTGTAACATCCTTTTCGATACGTGAGCAAGTCATTCCTTCTTATCGGAAGGTTGGGCTAAAAGTCTCAAACTACCAACCTATTCATTAGCCAGTTCGCTAAGTTTTGGGTTACCCTCGGGAGCCCATATGCAGTCTCAAAAATTATGCAAACTAAATATTCCTATTGGGGAACAATTTCGTGGTAACGTAATATACCAAGGGGATTGTCTGTGGATTCTCAAATCCATGCAGCAAAAAATCCTAGTAGAAGGTCATAACTTAGGTTACCAGATACACCCAGGCAGTACCAAGATGTACCAAGACCTAAAGAAATCATTCTGGTGGCCTGGAATGAAGCAAAGTGTAGCAGAATTCATAGCAAAATGTCATGCTTGCAATTTAGTTAAAGCCGAACACCAGAAGCCGGGAGGACTTCTTCATCCTCTAGCAATTTCTGAATGGAAGTGGTTTGACATTTCTATGGGTTTTGTCATGAGATTGCCTAAAGCAAGATCTGGTGCTGATTCAATATGGGTCATTATCGATCAATTGACCAAATCAACGCATTTTATTCCTACGCGGCAGACTGATTCTGTGGAAAAATTGGCAAAGTTGTACATCAAGGAAATTATCCGGTTCCATGGAATTCCAATATATATCGTGTCTGATCGAGATAGTCATTTCACTTGGGGACTACTCTAGCCATGAGTACCGCTGTGGCGGCCCTGCCCCGCCGTGGTCTTGTTAACTCTTAAGTTAACATGATTACGGTGGAGGGGTTATCTAAATGACAAGATCCCTAATTAGATTTGGATTAGACACACATTCTAATCCACCTTAACTAAGGACTTTGCCATTTCTCCAAGAACCCATCACTAAATGATCATAAGAGTAACACATAGTGCGGAAGCATAAAATACAACATCCATCCATACAATATAACAATCCAGAATAAGTAAAGTGCTGGAAAGAAATGTTAACCCTGAATTATTACAACATTTTAAATAGTTTCAAAAGAACTGAAAATAGACTCTCATCCTCACAAGTACAAAAAGAAAACTAAGTCTAAGGATCTTCTGGCACAAGCTCCTCCTCCAATGGCAAGTCCACTGGATCAACTGCTCCAAGAAACTCAGAACCTATCATTATCAGTTTCATAATGATAGGGCTCCAGCCAAAAAAAAAAAATTTAGTTAGAATATTATCTAAGCACATTTTAGGGTAATCAATTGATTATGTTAATTAGATATCACCATAAACAACTAAGTACAAAAGCATAATAGGAGCACAAATGCGTAAGAAAAGAACAGGATAAAGTTATAAATAAATAATTTATAACTTATACAACTAGGAAGTAAGCACATACCTCCTCCAAGCAACTGCAATAGGTCAGGTAAGTAAAAGAAAAACTAAAGAAATGACTATAAGGAAAGTAAATCCTAAACATGCTTATGATCAATGTAGGATTATGCTAAGTGACAAAGAAGTAAGAAAACATGTGAAAAAAACTTGCATCCTATATAAATAACAACAAGTAAATCTATCATCCTATGCGCAAGACTAGAAAATGCAGTAAGGACTATAAGTAACATAAATGCAAGAAAATAAACTAAAAGCAGTAAACTAAAACTATACTAGCTACTCAAGCTAACCAACTGAAAGAAATAACAACTCTCTTAGCCTGATGGGCTAAGGCAGAAGAATACAAGTAGAAGTATACCTAAAATTAGTACTACCATATCAGAACAAATGACTCCTCAAGTCACAAATCCAAAATATTATTCTCTTTATTAAACAACTAGTAAATGAAATACTAGGTGGCTTCACCTACAAATTAGTTTTCATTCTACTAGATTAAATCAACCCATCATCTCTCTCTGATAAACTAGTAAGTGAAACACTAGGTGGCTTCACCAACAAACTAGTGTTTCTGCTACTAGGCTGAACCAATCCATTGTCTCTCTCTGACAAACTAGTAAGTGAGACACTAGGTGGCTTCACCAACAAACTAGTGTCTCCACTACTAGGCTGAACCAACTGAAGAGGCAGACAAATTAGGTCACAAAATGCCAATGAAATGAAAATGATATTTATGCAGGTCAAAGTTGACCCAAGATACTCATCAAATATCCTATGTACACAATATATGTCCAAGGTATAAAGCTTAATTACAAGGTATGCGAAGCATCAAATCAAAGTGAGCAAAAGATTTGACTAGGACACAGGTGATATCCATTGTTGTCTACTTTATTCCTTCTATCTATTCTAAGTTACATAAGTTTCAGAATCATCAATTCTTACACAGTCTGTAACTTAGAATCACGAACCTATAAGTTGAAGATAATTAGGACTGGCCAAGTCCTAACTATATATAAATCAAAAGATGACTACTTGATTTAAATAAACAAATCATCAACCTAATTTGATAATTTAAACCATCCCAAGCCTTCTTAATTAACCAAATCAAGATTGTAGGATTAAGAATTATACTCCAAATGATGGGATCTAATCACTCAATCCAAAGGTATATCTAAGGGTCTAAGGTTTAGAACCCAAATATCACTGATTAAGTTAAGGCAAATCCTAATAATAAATTAACTCATTAAGATAGATCTCTATTCTTAGTTGTAAAGTTTAAAGATCAAATAATCATTAAATAAACTAAGAAAATCTATAAATTATAAAACTCAAGATTTCACCTATTGAGTAACCCAATTTACTCAATAGATGAATTCTAACCTAAGATCTAGCCCTAATCTTAGGAATTAAAGTTCTTAAGTACTAAGAGTATCTCTCCTAAAACACATCCTAACTAATGTTATAAGACCTAAGGAAAGATCTATAAATAGTTTAAGGAAAGAAGAGCACTCACATTTTATTTTAAGAAATTTCTTAAGGAATTAACTTAGGATTTTGATTAAAATCAATTTAATGTTTGTACTTATACAATTTCTATCCTAAATCATTCTAGTTACTATTTGAAATGTTTTAGAATGTGATTTTAGGGTTTTAAAATGCTAAACTCTAACTTTAGGCAAAATTACCATTTTGCCCCTACTTAAGGGTTCAAAAGATCAAAATTTGATCTAGGGTTTCAAATCTAAAATTTTTTATTGTGAGGTGTTTCTTACTGTCTAGTATAAGATTAGTCAGCAACTACACTAAATTTGGATGATTATTAAGCCTTATGAGGTCAATTTAATGAATTTGACTCATAGGAGCATTTTGGTAATTTGGCTAAATAAAATCTAAATTTTCTTTCAGTTTATTGTTGTTTACTATCTAAGATTTTTATAGAATCCAAATTTGCTAAATTCGGATAAGTATTGGCCAAGTTATGGCCAATACAACCTTAAAGGGTAGAATGGTAATTAAGGCTTTCTTAACTAAGGGTCAAAAATCCTAACTTTGTCAATTAGTATCCAAATTGAATAAAATTAGTGGCTATAGTTTACAAATGATCCACTGATTATAATGATTAGTGGTAGGATCAATTTGGACTATAATTGGCTAAGTTATGGCCTAATTAAGGTTTAGGGTGATTAGTGAGTGATTAGTGAAATTAATCACCAAATCACTAATCCAACCACACCATTAGGTTTTAATGTACTCTAGAAGTTCTCTAAAACTTGAACTGTTTAATTTGAATCATTAGATTTGCTAATATTCACTAATCAAGATTTAGGATAATTAAGGTTGTTTAGGAGATCTAACCGTTGGATCTTAAATATTTTTATATATTACTGTTAATTAAGTTTTTCTAATCTAAATTGTTATTTAGATCACCTAATTTGAAGTTCAATTGACCAAGTTATGGTCAATTGAAGTTCTAGAGTTAAATGGCCTAATTAGGGTTAGGTTGTGATTAGTCTAAAATTAATCCAAACAGCAAAATAAATATTCTCAAATTATTCCTTAGGGTTTGTTGAGCACTTTGAGACCCATATTGAGTATGTTTGGGTTTGTGTACACAAAGTTGTGGCTAAGTGATGTTTTGTCACATTTTTGGAATTATTTAAATACCCTAAATGTCACTATGTGAAATATTAGTCCAAATAGAAAATTGACAGCACCAATAAATTCTTTGAATTTTTCTGATAAATTTTGTATATTTGATTTTTATTATTTGGACTTATATTTTACAAGTTAATAATGTAAAGTTTAGGCATAAATTTTCAAATTGCCATTTAACTTAATTACCCTAATTGATTTAACTGTTATTAGTTATTAATTATTAATATTTCTCTATTTACATTAAATTTTGCATTTTATTAATTAATTTATTCTACATCTCATTACATATACATACGTATATGTAACAGATACATATATTACATCTGTTTATATATATATATATATATATATATATATATATATATATATATATATATAAATAATAATTTATTTAATTCTGCAGGTGGCAGGCCCGTGAACTCGGACAGTGGCATAAGAAGACACTTGTCATGCTGAGATTGGCGGATGAGACGCCAGTGGGGCCCACACGCATTGATTGCGCGGATGGAAGACGACGCACGCGGGGCCCACAAACACGTGCCCGAGTGAGGGAGGTCTGCGTGTCGAGCGGGGTCCACATGCCAGATCCGCATGCGACAGCCACGGGTCGCGCTCGGGTCAACCCGGCCCTACCTGATGCTTCGTCTTCTCTGTGGAAGCACCCGAGCACGAGGGCTTAGGGCTTGAAAATTTTTCAGTCTTCCCAGCGGTCTCGTCGCTTGGCCCGCACGGTGATGGAAAGAGGGCGACCAAACCTTCTTGATGGCAATTGATTTAGGACCTAAGGTGTTCTATATTGGTGATAGAGTCAAACCCTAGGTTTACAATTTCGGCAAAGAAGAAGTAACGGTTTTCACTGTATAGTATTTGCGAAATTTGATTCATTAAGCAACACTAAACTCAATCCAACACCCTCATTCATTGATCCATAACGTGAAATAGAGTTTCGAATCATAAGAGTATTGATTGCTTGAGAAAAATAAGAGATATGGCGGTACCTGGACGGACGACTTTTGAGATACTTTGAGATCGGTGATCGAAATCACTTACACGATCGATTAAGATAATGGGGTAGATGATCCAAACCTAAGCCAGAGAATTTCATTGCCTCTAAATCGAGGAGTTTAGGCGGTGGGAGGCAACACCTGGGACGACAGAATCGTCTGCGATTGTCGTGCGTTCGAGCGATGCCACGCGCGAGCGAAATGGAGAAGATGATGATCGGACCGTCCGATTCTCGATCGGATGGTCGAGATCTAATATTAGATCGAGTGACGGAACCAGGTAACGACGCATAGGATTAGACGGCGTGTGTGATTAAATTAATGGATGCCATTAAGGAATTTAATTAATTGTAATATTTAAATTAATTTTCACATAGTTCATTAATTAAAAATAATTAATTAAACGCATTCCTAAAATTTCCAATAAATCATCCTTAACTAATTGAGGGGTGAGGAACGCAATGGCGTGATCAAATTTTTGATTTGACGAGTATTTAAATATTTGATTTTCTAAGGTATTTAAATAATATTAAAATATTCGACGAAAATACAACGACTTCCAAATGCATCCAAAACTTTGCTCCTAGCTAATTTGGGGGTGGTGAACGCAATGGCGAAGTCAGAATTTTGATTTGAGATCAAAATAAAAAGTCAATTTCTAGGGTTTTGGGATTTTCCAAAAATTCAGAGTTTGATTCAGTTGATTCCTGATTTGACCTAAACCTTAAAGATAAATTCTAAATGACATAGTTAGTGTGCTAGAACCTCAATTAAGACTTAGATTAGTCTTAATTGACATAAGTAACAAACTGGGTGGTTACAACCGCTTTCCATCCTCAGACCGATGGTCAAACAGAAAGAGTCAATCAAGTCTTAGAAGATCTTCTTCGCCTCTGTATGCTGGATTTTGGAGGGTTTTAGGAAGATCATATTCCTCTTGTAGAATTCACATACAATAACAAATTTCAGGCAAGTATCGGCATGGCTCCATATGAAGCCTTGTATGGCAGGAAATGCAGTACTCCCTTAGCGTGGTCTAAAATTGGCAGTGCTCAACTTTATGGTTCTGATCTAGTGGAAGAAACAAACCGAAAGATTCAGCTGATCCAGTAAAGAATCAAAGAAGCTCAAGATCGCCAGAGTAAGTATCATGATGCTCATCATCGTACTCTAGAATTTGATGCCATAAATTTTGTATATCTTAAGGTCAGTCTGATGAAAGGCGTGTATCATTTCGGTGTAGCTGAGAAACTAAGTCCTCGCTACGTTGGACCATTAGAGATACTAGAAAAGATCGGATCTGCAGCCTATCGATTAAAGCTTCCTAAAGATTTCTCTGTCGTCCATAATGTCTTCCACATCTCATCTCTACGGAAATGTCTTCGTAACCCTTCTCACTTAATCCAACTTCCGGCGGTATCTCTCCAACCAGATCTTTCTTATGCAGAAGAGCCAATCAAGATCTTAGCTCATGATCAAAAACAACTGAGGAATCATTCAATCCTTATGGTTAAGGTCCAGTGGAGAAATCGCTCATTAGAAGAATCTACTTGGGAAAAAGAGGCGGATATGAGAAAGAAGTACCTGTGGGGCCCCCGTACTAGCAACATGGAAGTATGGTGCTCAAACTATGACAAATCCCCAACTTAAGTAAAGTTAGGTAAACCCAACCCACCTTAAGCCAAGAACTCATCACCAAGTACTATAACATCATCAATATACAAGTATCAAAGTGGCAGAAGCAATGAATAATAGAGTAACATCCACAAGCATACATAGTAGGAAAAGAGAATGCAATATAGTAACTCATCATAATGTAGAAATAAAAATACATCCAAAATTAATTATTACAAACTGAAGTTTAAAGAAAATGAAAATGTCTCTCAATCTCACTAAAACAAAGGCAAAATCTAACTAAACAGCAGCAGCACGATCCTCCTCCTGAACCTGCTCCTCTTCTGCGATAGTGCCCATGAACACGTCTGAATCTGACATTTGTCGGTATCACAAATGCCAGGGCCCCAGCCAACAAAACAAAAATGTTACAATTAAACAATTGTCTAAGTACATTTTAGGCTATTTTAATGAACTGAACATTTAAAGATGTCACATTTTTTATTTAACTACACATGCAATCAGTAAAGGGTGCAACAAGCTATGAAAGAAATGGGTAACTATAAACTATCCATTTATAGCCAGCATACAATGCAAAATAAACAAGGGGAGGCTAAAATCTAAAAGAAACAGTAACTACAATGTAATTATGAACCTAACATGCTTATGATCATATTACACATGCTGAGTATATAAAAGAACACAAGTACTGAAAATGTGCAATTCTAGCATCCTAAACATGTCAAAATATATATAAGTAAGCCATATGAGTATACATACAACATGCTAGTCAAGAATGGGAAAAGAAAAGAAAAGCCACTGAGACATGTGGCAAAAATCCAAGCAATCTATAAAATGTAAGGCCACTGAGACATGTGGCAAAGCGAGCAAGTACTGAAAATAAGGCCACTAAAGTATGTGGCAAAGCAAATCAGAAAAATAATACTGAACAATCCAGCTAAAGTAGCAATAAGCCTAAGACATAGTACTACCATACCAGCCAATAGGCCATACAGAGCCTCCAATATCCATCAATCAATCCCTAGCCTAGCCATCCAAATATGCTAGGTCTTGGTCCAGTCTATACAATATTACTATTGAAGAGGCAGACTAAGCTAGAATATGTTCTACTAACTGCAAACAATATAATAACTGAGTGATATGAAATTTAAATACTAACTTAGGATGTATCATCCATATCTTAAGTTTTCCTATTATGTTCAAGGAATAAGGCTCAATATCCAAGGTATACAAAGTAATTTAGTCAAAGTAAGCAAGAGACTCAATCTAGACTATATGACATCTGATGTTATCTAATTACCCAATCTAACTACTTTGAGAAGGTACAAGTTTAGGATCTCCAATATCCAACTATCGAGTAGAATCTCAGATTTATGTCCTTAAGGTTAACATTAGAACTTAACAAGTTCTAATCCAAAATCATGTGATAACTATATGGTTTAAGTAAGTAAATCAATGACTTAATTTATTAATATTTTACTCTATTACCCAAATCTTGATTAAGTAAATCAAGATTTAAGGATTTAGAACTTAAACCCTATGTTGAGTTCAAATCCTAAATCCAAAGTAATATTCTAACTAGGACCTAGGGTTCACACTTATTATCCAAATTAAAAATAAAGAATCCTATAGGCTGAAAGATTCAGGAACTAAGAGCTTAGTAAAAGGCTATTCTACTGATTATAAGATAAAATAATCGATTAAGAACTTGAGAATCTAAGATCTATATTTAATCTTTAAGATAATTTCATTATCTTATAGATTGAATCATCCTATACCCACATCGAAGGTTTCAAAGGATTAAACAATCAATCATTAAAGAAATTCAATTGAAGATGGTTCAATTTCAAATTGAAGATCTAAGTCTGAGATCTTAAGATCTAAGGATCTAAGATTTGATCACTTTAGATCTATAAATTAGAGTTTTATCTTAAGAGCTTCCATTTGTGATTCTTTTAGAATCTAAGTTCATAGTTAAACTATATAGAGCTTATTATGGTTGAAATTGACAATTTTAAGCATTAGATTAAACATCAAACTCATATTGACCTTTTTAGGCTACTTAAAATCTAAGGATCTGATGTTTGATCACTTTAGACTTTAAGCATGATTTTAACTTAGAATTTTCCATTATTATTTCTTTTAGAATTTTAAGCTCATAAGTTAACTAATTAGAACTTATCAAAGTGGTTTTGATAATTGAAATGATTAAATTTAAGGGTTAAACTTAAGTGACTTTTTTAGGGTCACTTAAGATCTAAGTGTCTTAATTAGGGCTAAGTTGAAGATTTCTTAAATCAATGGTCACATTAACATTATTATTAATCTAAAAGTTTAGAGAACATTTCTAATCTAACCTAGGGTTAATTTACTAAAATTTTCAAGTTTAAGGAGCATTTAAGCATACTTTGGTCAAAATGAACAAATTGTCCCTCTTAAGGCTAAAATTGGGTTTTTAGGGTTTAGCTATCCAAATTAGATCTAATATATTTTAATATGTTTTGTTTTGGTAAATGAAGTGAGAAACACCCTCATTTTAGATTTTGATCACTTAATTAAGACTAACACTAATTACTTAATTAGGCCCTTTATGGTGATTAGTGAGAATAGGCATCTTTAGGGCAATCCAACCTTACACTTAGGTTCTAATAGACTTAACATTGCATTAGAAACTTACCCTAAATCTGAGACTTAATTAAGGTTAAATTTATTAACCATTAATTAGGGTGATTAAGGGGTGATTAAGAAAAATTAATATCCAAAATTAGTTTCAAGGGTCTCTAATTGTTCTCTAGGGTCTAAGGAGCAATCAAAGCCCTTAATCTCCATATTTGGATATTTATTAAATTTAATATAATTTAATTAAGGACAGCAAAAAGTTTGGCAAATATTTTTAAATTTAACTATTAGATCTGTGATTTTATTTTATATTTAGATTCCTTGTATTTTTCTGATTCAAATGGTATATTAGATCATACCATTTGGATTAGTATAGCCAAAGTTATTCAATTAATTTAAGTTGAATGTTTATTTAAATGAAACTATAGGGTTTAATTAATTTAATTCGCAATCATTAAAAATGTCATCCAATAAATATTAATTAGGCGCGGCCCAAAATCATAACCGCGCTGGTCACGGGTCGGCCCGGCCCAGAACCCGCGACTTCGTCTCCTTCCTCTCGACGGGTCCCGAGTCAGCCGAGCTTCGGCGCTGAAATTCTCGGCGCACAGACGACGACGGCGGCTCAGCTTGATCCCCACACGTTCCCTGAGTCAAGACGCATCGATTGGACCAAGAATCCCCATCTAGATCCCTCTGGATCGACGGGGTGCTACTCGACCGAGACGACTTCGATACGGGCGTCTCAGACCGACTGTGAGGGGGAAATTCTCCTTGCAGAGGCCTTGATTCGACCGGAGTTCAATCCCTACACATTCAGGAAGTCAAGATGCGTCGAACCCCCAACCTATCTTAACCTGAGGCGCAACCAATCGCTGGGTCCTTACTCGGACTCAGCCAATTGGCTCGGCTGCTAGCTCAGTCGATCGATACGATCGACTCGAGCTAGCTTAGCCCTAGGCGATATTCACACTAGGTTTCCTAGGTGGCTAAGGTAACCTAGACGACATCCAGAGCTCATTCAGAGGGCAGAAATAAAATGGAGTTTGAAGAAATTTCCATGGGGAAGGTTATACCTCAAGTCGGGCTGCAGGCTTAGCCGAGGGGAATTGAGGTGCGCTGAAGCTTCCTGGACAGCAGACGAAGCTTCACAGGGGGTCTGAACACCAGATGGGCCCTCTATCAGCGGTTCAAGCTTCGGGAATGCCGGGATTTGCCGAGGAAGACGGAAGCTCCAGAGATTTCAATTGGGGAAATTGAGGGTTCACAGTGAGCAAAGGGACTCACTGTTAATCACTGGGGGTATTTATAGGCCTGAGGGAGCTCTGGGGGTGGTTTCCAGAGCTTGGCATTGGCAGGAGGCTCGGGCCGAAGGGAATGGCTCGGGCCCACGGCTATAGGTAGTTTGGGGAGAAGGCAGCCGGCCAGACGAATGCGCCGACGGCAGGAAAGGAAATTCGGTGGTTTTCCCATACTGGCTGTCGGGTGGGGGGCCATACGCAGACGGGCGAGGCGAGGGAGACGATCCACAGTGCTCAGATTCGTCTCCGCCATCTGATAGAGCGACCGTTGGTCTCGAACGGCTTTGATGTGGTACTTAATGGGATAGGATGGTAGACGTTGGATACACGCGATGGATTCAATGCTTACGATTTAATCTTAACACAGAGGAGATCCCGCCGTTTGATGGCTTGCGCCAGGATGCGTGCTAACGCATCGGGTGGCCAAAATGCGTGCGCCGTTGTCGGGACCCCCGCAGCGGATCTGCCGCGGTCCCGACAGCAAATCCTGGGTTTTATTTTAAATAAAAATTAATTTTAAATATAAATAAAATTAATTAAATAATATATAATTATTCTTAAATTATTCAAACTAAATTATGACCAAATGAGCTCCAAAAATTCTCAAAATTTCACCCTTAGCTAATTAGGATATGAGGAATTCAAAAATGAAATCAGATTTTAATTTGGAGATCAAAATAATTTAGGTATTTTTCAGGGCTTAAAAATAACCAAAAGTACCAAATTTTCCATTTTAGCTTCAAATGATCCCAAACTTCTAGGGTTATGTTTAAATGACTCATTGAATTCAATGGAATCAAAATCAAGCCTTGGTTTAGCTTAATTAATCTAGGTCTAGCTAAGGTAACAACTTAGGGTTGTTACAGACTCCCCCACTTAAGAACGATGTTGTCCCCGACATCACCTAAGTGAAGAATAATTCTACTGGAACAATACAAGTTAAAATACGATTGATAGAAAGAGAAGAATAGTACCTGAGTTTACAAAGAGCTGGGGATATTTATTGCGCATATTCACCTTTTTCTCCCAAGTAGATTCTTTTAACGATCGATTATTCCACTGAATTTTGACCATAGGAATTGAGCGATTCCTTAGCTGTTTCTGATCATGAGCTAAGGTTCTGATAGCTTCTTCGGCATATGAAAGATCAGGTTGAATCTCTACTGCCGGAAGTTGAACGAGATGAGAAGGGTCTCGAAGACATCTTCTCAATGATGATACATGAAATACGTTGTGAACAACTGTAAAGCCATCAGGAAGACTTAACCGGTAGGTAGATGATCCTACTTTGGACAATACTTTGAAAGGTCCAACATAGCGGGGACTGAGTTTCCCAACTACGCCAAATCTGAAGACACCTTTCATTGGACTAACTTTTAGATAAGCAGAATCTCCCACATTAAATTCTAGGAGATGGTGACAAGAATCATGATACTTGCTTTGACGATCTTGAGCTGAACGAATTCTCTGCTGAATTAATGTGATCTTATTACTAGTTTCTTCCACTAATTCTGAACCAAAGAGATGAACGCTTCCTGTTTTTGACCAAGCTAGCGGAGTACTGCATTTTCTATCATACAACACTTTATAAGGGGCCATCTTAATACTGGCTTAAAAACTGTTATTATAGGCAAACTCCACTAATGGGATGTGATCTTCCCAAGAACCAGTAAAATCAAGAATACATAGCCTAAGCAAATCTTCCAACACTTGGTTCACTCTTTCAGTTTGACCATCCGTTTGAGGATGAAAGGCTGTACTCATGGCTAGAATCGTACCCAGATCTTGATGCACAGCTTAGTAAAACTTAGAAGTAAACATGCTATCTCTATCTGATACAATTGACTTTGGGATCCCATACAATCTGACAATTTCTTTGATGTAGAGTTTTGCTAACTTTTCTACTGAATTAGTTTGACAGATAGGAAGAAAATACGCTGACTTAGTTAAGCGGTCTACTATCACCCAGATCGCATCGGCTCCTGATTTTGCACGAGGCAATCCTATGACAAAGTTCATAGATATATCAAACCATTTCCATTTAGGGATATCTAATAGATGCAGAAGACCACCAGGTCTTTGGTGTTCGGCCTTTACTAAATTACAAGTATGACACTTGGCCACAAAGTCAGCTACATCTTTCTTCATACCTGGCCACCAAAATGATTACTTCATATCTTGGTACATCTTAGTACTGCCTGGGTGAATGTGATACCTAGAATTATGGCCTTCGACTAAAACTTCTTGATGCATGGACTTAAGAATCCACAATCGATTACCTTGATAAATTACACCATTCCGCAACTGCAAATCCTGATGAAGACCACCTTCAATATATGCTTTAAATTTTAGATACTCATCGTCTTTGGTTTGCGAGATAGAGACATCTCGATGGAAAGTGGGTTCCACATTAATATTTGTTAATAGCGAACTCAACATATCGCCACTTACTGGAGAAATCTCGAGCTTACAAAATTCAGGTTCTAAGAAACTGGAGGAAATCATAGAGGTTAAAGTAGCATGATGACTAAGAGCATCGGCCACTACATTAGTTTTTCTTGGATGATAGTGGATACTGAGATCATAATCACTAATGAGTTCCAACCATCTTCTCTGGTGACAATTCAACTCTCTCTGGGTGAATATATACTTCAAACTTTGATGATCCGTGAAAATTGAACATTACACTCCGTAGAGATAGTGACGCCATATTTTCAAGGCAAATATTACGGCTGTAAGTTCAAGATCATGAATTGGATAATTTCGCTCGTGGAGTTTTAATTGATGAGAGGCGTAGGCAATTACCTTACCCTCTTACATTAAAACAGAACCTAGATCGATTCTAGAGGCATTAGTATATACCTAATAGTTCAAACATTCTTTAGGTAGAACAAGAACTGGAGCGGTAGAAAGAGCATCCTTTAGAGTTTGAAATGCATCCTCGCACTCTGGACTCCAAATGAACGGGACACCCTTTTGAGTCAGTTTAGTCAATGGCGAAGCAATCTGGGAAAATCCCTTAACAAACTTCCTGTAGTATCCTGCTAATCCCAAGAAACTTCTAATGTCAGTGACAGACTTAGGTTGAGCCCAGTCCTGAATAGCTCTTACTTTACTCTGATCTACCCGAATACCCTGGGCATCAACTACGTGCCCCAAAAATGCAATGGAGTTAAGCCAGAACTCGCATTTGGAGAACTTGGCATAAAGTTGATGCTCACGCAAAGTTTCCAACACTAACCTCAGATGTTCTTCATGATCTCTTAGAGTTTTAGAATAAATGAGGATATCGTTAATAAATACGATTATAAACTTGTCCAGATACGGTTTTAGCACTCGTTGCATCAAATCCATAAAGATCGATGGTGCATTGGTGAGTCCGAATGACATCACCAAAAACTCAAAGTGGGCATAACGGGTACGAAAAGCGGTCTTCCCTACATCATCTTCTTTTACTCGCAGCTGATGGTATCCAGACCTTAAATCAATCTTGGAAAATATAACGGCTCCGGATAACTGGTCGAACAAGTCATCAATTCTAAGCAATGGGTATTTGTTCTTTATGGTGACCTTTTTCAACTCACGATAGTCTATACACATACGCATAGATCCATCCTTCTTTTTGACAAATAAAACTGGCGCTCCCCAAGGAGACACACTTGGCCTAATGAAACCTTTATTCAAGAGTTCTTGTAACTGCTCGTTGAGTTTCTAAAGCTCCTTAGTTGCCATTCTATAAGTGCTTTGGATATCGGTTGGGTACCAGGGATCAATTCAATAGAGAATTCTACTTCTCTGAAAGGAGGTACATCAGGCAAATCTTCTGGAAATACATCGGTGAATTCTTTGACTACCTTACAATCAGCAAGAGAGATATTTTCTTTTGTTTCGCCCATCATGGTGACTAAGTAGGCATTACAACCCTTGACAATCAATTGTTCAGCTCTAATGGCATTTATTAAGGATAACTGTGTGCTGGTTTTTCCTACAAACATTTCAGGCTTGCCCTGAGAAGGGAGAGTGACTCTCTTTTTATGGCAATTTATCACCGCATTATTGTCACTGAGCCAATGCATCCCAAGGATGATATCAAAGTTAGCTATTGGCAGGATGATTAGTTTGGCCTGAAATTCCTGATCATTTATTGGGACTTTAATATTGCAAAATTTATGGGCACTTAGTTGGATTCCCGATGGAAGTCCAACACTCAACTTTTGTGCTAGGTTGCATGCGTGAAGTTTAAGGTTATTAACAAATCGTTCAGAGATAAACGAGTGACTGGCACCAGTATCGAACAATATGTTACAATGTTGGTTATTGAAGTTAAGTGTGTCTAAATTTACACAGTTTCGCATTAACAACATGAAGAGAATTAAAATACAGAAATGCAACAGGAGAGAGGTTTAGGAGTGTGAACCTAAAACCACATTGTTATCTTCGGTGGCTTCAATAGGAGTTAAGGCATATACTTGTGTAGGTCCAGCAGGATGATTGTTAGACTGCCATCATTGATAGTTCTGAGAATTGGGGACTGGTGGTTGCGTGTGAGCAACTTCAGAAGCAGGGGCTAGCATTATAGCCTGATTTGGTTCCCTCTGGTTCAGTGGAGTTGCTCGGAACACTTTCTTCTTATGGTAAGGCTTCATTTGAATTCCGTCTACCATTTTCGTGTGGTCACATTGATAGAACCGGTGGCCTGTACGCCCACAATTAAAACACCTCTGGCCAAAATGGTAACACTTGCCATATGGATGTGGCTTAGTACAATATTGAGCTTGTTCGGCAATAGGTGCTGCTTCCAGCTGATATACTTTCATGGGATTGGATTCGTGTCTCTTGAAGTTTCCTCGCGGGTTCAAAGTTGTTTACACTTTTTGCTTAAGATCCTCTTCAGATTGGTGATGCTCAATCACCTTAGCCATTTCCACTAGTTTGAAAAAGCTAGTCAGACAGAGCGGCACGATCTGGTTCTTTAGTGAACTTCGGAGTCCATAAAGGAAGCGGTGACACTTTGCTAACTCGGAATAAGTGACTTCTGGCATGAAACGAATCAATCTATGAAATTCTCTTTCGTATTTCGCCACTGAACGACTTCCTTGCATCAACCTCATGATTGTATCTACAATAATATTTTGTGCGGATGGGGGAATGAATTCAGTCTTGAAGGCCTCGACGAACTCATCCCAGGGGATGTCTTCTAACTCGTAGTCAGCAAACTTGGTGTTTCGGATCTCTTCCCACCAATATTCTACTTCCGCATGAAACAGACGGGTGGTGAGACGGATAGCTTCCGAGTTCGAGACCTTAAGACTAACGAGATCCCTTTCCATAGCCTTCAGCCAGTCCGCTGTATCCATTGGGGACAGGTTCCCACCAAAGGTTGGAGGTCTTAACCTCTAAAAATTGTGAAGGAGATTATCTGCCGAGTGATATGAAGAAGGAGAAACTTGTGGAGCATGAACTGTCGGAGCAGCTACAGTGACTGGAGTTGTACGATCATTCAGTAATTTTTACATAACGAGCGCCTGTTGAGCTTGGTTTTCCAGCAGAGTCGCCACCATGGCTCGCAGATGAGCCACCTCATCGTTAGAACTACTAGAGGCAACAATGTTCTTGATAGGAGTAATAGTGGGCGGTGATCCGAAATCCATTCTAGTTTAAGTTTAAAGAATAAGACAAACTCAGAATTTACTATAAGGAAGAGAAATAAAAATCTTTCATTAATTATAGAAATAAGGGATTACAATGCCAAAACTGTAAATTAAGGGAGTTGTTTGAAAATGAAATAACATTTATCCTAACTATCATTCAAACATTATCAATGTACTCTGCCCTAAAGGCTACACAAAACTCCTCAAAAGTGACTTCCCGATGCTTCTTGTTATGTTTTTTCTCAAGCCTTGACATGGTCTCATACCACCAAACTCTGGCGTAGTCCACCATAAGGCTGTCACAATATCTACATAAAGTGACTCAGGACACTCTATGTGTATCAGAATGGACTCTACTTGGCTTAACCATTCTTGTACGTATATGGGAAAGTTGAGCCCTCGATATACAGCTTGCTGTAGAACCTCTCCAGGACCAAAATCCCTTTTGCTAAAACTCCTTCAATCTGCCAGTTGCTTTTTTGCCTCCATTTGAAGCTACATCTCCAAACTCTCTTGAAGGCACGCTGATAATAGTCTATATCGGACTCTTCAGAATCCATTTGACTATGAGGACAGAATTTTATTACACTTATGTTAGACTCCAGATGACTAAATTATTAGGATGGGAATATTCTTCTCCTACATTTTGCATAGAGTTACTGACACTACTATGTTATGGATGTCACTTATATTGATGTTTGTATTTCAGAAGAACAGTTCATTAGGTAGAAAAGAATACAAATTCCAATCTGACACATTATGGTATTCTCTGATACCAACTGTGGGGCCCCCGTACTGGCAACATGGAAGTACGCTGCTCCAACTGTGGCAAATCCACAACTTAAGTAAAGTTAGGTAAACTCAACCTGCCTTAAGCCAAGGACTCGTCACCAAGTACTATAACATCATCAATATACAAGTATCAAAGTGGCGGAAGCACTGAATAATAGAGTAACATCCACAAGCATACATAGTAGGAAAAGAGAATGCAATATAGTAACTCATCACAATGCAGAAATAAAAATATATCCAGAGTTAATTATTACAAACTGAAGTTTAAAGAAAATGAAAATATCTTTCAATCTCACTGAAACAAAGGTAAAATCTAACTAAACAGCAGCAGCACGATCCTCCTCCTGAAACTGCTCCTCTTCTGCGACAGTGCCCACGAACACGTCTGAATTTGACATTTGTCGGTATCACAAATTACAGGGCCCCAGCCAACAAAATAAAAAGGTTACAGTTAGACAATTGTCTAAGTACACTTTATGCTATTTTAATGAACTGAACATTTAAAGATATCACATTTTTAATTTAACTACACATGCAAGCAGTAAAGGGTGCAACAAGCTATGAAAGAAATAGGTAACTATAAACTATCCATTTATAGCTAGCATACAATGCAAAATAAATAAGGGGAGGCTAAAAGCTAAAAGAAACAGCAACTACAATGCAATTCTAAACCTAACATGCTTATGATCATATTACACATGCTGAGTATATAAAAGAACACAATTACTAAAAATGTGCAATTCTAGTATCCTAAACATGTCAAAATATATATAAGTAAGCCATATGAGTATACATACAACATGCTAGTCAAGAACAGGAAAAGAAAAGAAAAGCCACTGAGACATGTGGCAAAAATCCAAGCAATCTATAAATGTAAAGCCACTGAGACATGTGGCAAAGCGATAAAATACTGAAAATAAGGCCACTGAAGCATGTGGCAAAGCAAATCAGAAAAACAATACTGAACAATCCAGCTAAAGTAGTAATAAGCCTAAGATATTATACAGCCATACCAGCCAATAGGCCATACAGGGCCTCCAATATCCATCAATCAATCCTCAGCCTAGCCATCCAAATATGCTAGGTCTGGGTCCGTCTATACAATACTACTATTGAAGAGGTAGAATAAGCTAGGATATATTCTACAAACTACAAACAATACAATAACTGAATGATATGAAATTCAAATACTAACTTAGGATGTATCATCCATATCCTAAGTTTTCATATTATGCTCAAGGAATAAGGCTCAATATCCAAGGTATGCAAAGCAATTTAGTCAAAGTAAGCAAGAGACTCAATCTATACTATATGACATATGATGTTATCTAATTACCCAATCTAACTACTCTGAGAAGGTACAAGTTTAGGATCTCTAATATCCAGCTATCGAGTAGAATCTCAGATTTACGTCCTTAAAGGTAACATTAGAACTTAACAAGTTCTAATCCAAAATCATGTGATGACTATATGGTTTAAGTAAGTAAATCAATGACTTAATTTATTAATATTTTACTCTCTTACCCAAATCTTGATTAAGTAAATCAAGATTTAAGGATTTAGAACTTAAACCTTATGTTGAGTTCAAATCCTAAATCCAAAGTAATATTCTAACTAGGACCTAGGGTTCACACTTATTACCCAAATTAAAGGTAAAGAATCTTATAGGCTGAAAGATTCAAGAACTAAGAACTTAGTAAAAGGCTATTCTACTGATTATAAGATACAATAATCGATTAAGAACTTGAGAATCTAAGATCTATATTCAATCTTTAAGATAATTTCATTATCTTATAGATTGAATCATCTTATACCCACATGGAAGGTTTCAAAGGATTAAACAATCAATCATTAAAGAATTTCAATTGGAGATGGTTCAATTTCAAATAGAAGATCTAAGTCTGAGATCTTAAGATCTAAAGATCTAAGGTTTGATCACTTTAGATCTCTAAATTAGAGTTTTATCTTAAGAGCTTCCATTTGTGATTCTTTTAGAATCTAAGTTCATCGCTAAACTATATGGAGCTTATTAAGGTTGAAATTGACAATTTTAAGCATTAGATTAAACATCAAACTCATATTGACCTTTTTAGGCTACTTAAAATCTAAGGATCTGATGTTTGATCACTTTAGACTTTAAATTAGATTTTAACTTAGAATTTTCCATTATTATTTCTTTTAGAATTTTAAGCTCATAAGTTAACTAAATTGAACTTATCAAAGTGGTTTTGATAATTAAAATGATTAAATTTAAGGGTTAAACTTAAGTGACTTCCTTAGGGTCACTTAAGATCTAAGTGTCTTAATTAGGGCTAAGTTGAAGATTTCTTAAATCAATGATGACATTAACATTATTATTAATCTACGAGTTCAAAGAACATTTCTAATCTAACCTAGGGTTAATTTACTAAAATTTCCAAGTTTAAGGAGCATTTAAGCATACTTTGGTCAAAATGACCAAATTGCCCATCTTAAGGCTAAAATTGGGTTTTTAGGGTTTAGCTATCCAAATTAGATCTAATCTATTTTAATATGTTTCATTTTAGTTAATGAAGTGAGAAACACCCTTATTTTAGATTTTGACCACTTAATTAAGACTAATTATCACTAATTACTTAATTAGGCCCATTAGGGTGATTAGTGAGAATAGGCATCTTTAGGGCAATCCAACCTTACACTTAGGTTCTAATAAACTTAACAATGCATTAGAAACTTACTTACCATAAATCTGAGACTTAATTAAGGTTAAATTTACTAACCATTAATTAGGGTGATTAAGGGGTGATTAAGAAAAATAAACATTCAAAATCAATTTTAAGGGTCTCTAATTGTTCTTTAGGGTCTAAGAAGCAATCAGAGCCCTTAATCTCCATATTTAGATATTTATTAAATTTAATATGATTTAATTAAGGACAGCAAAAAGTTTGGTAAATATTTTTAAATCCAACAATTGGATCTGTGATTTTATTTTATATTTAGATTCCTTATATTTTTTTGATTCAAATGGTATATTGGATCATACCATTTGGATCAGTATAGCCAAAGTTATTCAATTAATTTAAGCTGAATATTTATTTAAATTGAAACTATAGGGTTTAATTAATTTAATTCGCAATCATTAAAAATGTCATCCAATAAATATTAATTAGGCGTGACCCAAAATTAGAACCGCGCGGGTCACGGGTCGGCCCGGCCCAGAACCCGCTACTTCGTCTCCTTCCTCTCGACGAGTCCCGAGTTAGCCGAGCTTCGGCGCTAAAATTCTCGGTGCACAGACGACGACGGCGGCTCGGCTTGATCCCTACATGTTCCCTGAGTCAAGATGCGTCGATTGGACTAAGAACCCCCATCTGGATCCCTCTGGATTGACGGGGTGCTACTCAACCGAGACGCCTTCGATACGGGCATCTCAGGCCGACTGTGAGGGGGCAATTCTCCTCATAGAGGCCTCGATTCGATCTGGGTTTGATCTCTACACGTTTAGGGAGTCAAGACGCGATGAACCTTCAACCTATCTTAACCTGAGGTGCAGTCAATCGCTGGGTCCTTACTCGGACTCAGCCATTGGCTCGGCTGCTAGCTCAGTCGATCGATACGATCAACTCGAGCTAGCTTAGCCCCAGGCGAAAATCACACTAGGTTTCTTAGGTGGCTAAGGTAACCTAGACGACATCCAAAGCTCATTCAGAGGGCAGAAACCAAATTGAGTTTGAAGAAATTTCCATGGGGAAGGCTGTACCTCAAGTCGGGCAGCAGGCTTAGCCGAGGGGAATTGAGGTGCGTTGAAGCTTCTTGGACAGCAGACGAAGCTTCACAGGGGGTCTGAACACCAGACGGGCCCTCTATCAGTGATTCAAGCTTCAGGAATACCGGGATTTGCCGAGGAAGACGAAAGCTCCAGAGACTTCAATTGGGGAAATTGAGGGTTCACAGTGAGCAAAGGGACTCACTGTGAATCACTGGGGGTATTTATAGGCCTGAGGGAGCTCTGGGGGTGGTTTCCAGAGCTTGTCAATGGCAGGAGGCTCGGGCCGAAGGGAATGGCTCGGGCCAACGGCTATGGGCAGTTTGGGGAGAAGGCAGCCGGCCAAACGAATGCGCCGAGGGCAAGATAGGAAATTCGATGGTTTTCTCGTACTGCCACGTGACAGGGAAGATCCTAGCTGTCGGGGGGGGGGGGACCAGACGCAGACGGGCGAGGCGAGGGAGACGATCCACAGTGCTCGGGTTCATCTCCATCGTCTGATGGAGCGACCGTTGGTCTCGAACGACTCTGATGCTGTACTTAACGGGATAGGATGGTAGCCGTTGGATACGCGCGATGGATTCAACGCCTATGATTTAATATTAACACGGAGGAGATCCCGTCGTTTGATGGTGTGCGCCAAGATACGTGCTAACGCATCGGGTGGCCGAAACGTGTGCGCCGCTGTCGGGACCCTGCAGCGGATCTGCCGCGGTCCCGACAGAAAATCCCGGGTTTTATTTTAAATAAAAATTAATTTTAAATATAAGTAAAATTAATTAAATAATATATAATTATTCTTAAATTATCCAAATCCAAATTATGACCAAATGGGCTCCAAAAATTCCCAAAATTTCACCATTAGCTAATTATGGTATGAGGAATTCTAAAATGAAATCAGATTTTAATTTAGAGATCAAAATAATTTAGGTATTTTTTAGGGCTTAAAAATAGCCAAAAATACCAAATTTTTTATTTTAGCTCCAAATGATCCCAAACTTCTAGGGTTAGGTTTAAATGACCCATTGAATTCAATAGAATCAAAATCAAGCCTTAGTTTAGCTTAATTAATCCAAGTCTAGTTAGGGTAACAACTTAGGGTTGTTACAGTACCCAAGTCTCTTTGAAACTCCAGGTACTCTGTAATCTTCTGAGTTTTATTTATGCTCTTCAATTTCTCATGATTATCTTCTCTCTTGAAATGATGTCGAGGACGACATCATTCTTAAGTGGGGGAGTCTGTAATAACCCTAAGTTGTTACCTTGCCAAAATTATAGGTAACCTGAGCAATTTCCAATCACCATTGCTTATAAAACCTCAAATTGAGCCTATCTAAAAAATTTGAAGTCCATTGGACTTCTCTAAGTCCAAAAGGGTAATTTGATCAGTCTAGATACCCTAGATTAGACCTAAAATATTTTTACCTCAGAATTAAAATCTGATTGCATTTTTGGATTCCTTACCCCCAAATTAGCTAATGGTAAAATTTTAGTGTAATTTTGAAATCATTTGGGCCATAATTCAATTTAAATTAAAATGGTTCAATTGCACATAAGGGTTCTTATTAATTCATAATTGCAATTATACCCTTATACCTGAATTAACAGCCGGGCTCCGCTGTGCAGAGCCCGGGTCACGCGACAGAGCGCCCCGTGAATCTAGCCATCACGCCATACTAATTCAACGGCTAGGATCAGATCCTGCAGAACCACGAATCCGTCGTTGGATCCACCCTGTGGATCCTATGGCCAGGATCATCCCCGAGATCGGCCGTTAAGATCCAGGCGATCCCAACCGTAGTGCCATCTGATGGATAGATCAGACGTCTCCACGCACTCGTGCACCCGACCGAGATCCCCTGTATTGCCAGCTGCCTCCTCTGTCCCCCACTCCTGCTTCCACCTCAGCAGACCGTTAGCACACCTCCCCTAATGGCCAAGAGACCCAATCGGGTCTCGTGACCCGGCCAAGCTCGAATTGGAAATTCGAGGGCTCGGCCATGGCCCGACCACTCTGACCCTCCTCAGCCCAATTGGAGCCTCTGGAAACTTCCCTACACTCCCCTGAGGCTATAAATAGCCTCAGCACTCCTCCATTTGATCCTTGCTGATCAATTGGAGTTGAGCTTCCTTCCGCCATTCCTGAGCTCCCATTGCTGAATTCCCGAGCTACTGAGCTTATTCCAGGCGTCCCCGAGCTTGCGTACCACTGATAGGAGAGTCTCCTGGAGTTCAGGAACTCTCAGAGAAATCCAAGGGAGCTTAGCCAGTCAGCATCCCCCTGTGCAGCATCTGCAAGCAATCCCGACAAAACCAGGTATCCTACTTACTGGTTTCGAGCCAATGAGGCTCGGACCTTCTCTATTTTGATGCGTCTGAGTTCGTATTGTCGTCTCGAACCCAATGATATTGAGATTAAGATCTAGGCTAGCCCCAATCGATCGAATCGATCGATCGGATTAAACTTCTTAAGAATCTCCTCAGTCGAGTAAGGACCCGGCGATCCAGACCATCCCAGACCCTCATACCAAAGGGCTTCAATCCGCCTCACCTCCCTGATGGTCTAGGGATCGAGCCTGGGGTCTGGCGTGGCCTCTGTGGGGAGAATTATCCTCCCATAGTAGCTCCCATGAAGGAGCCCTCAGGTGAATAAGGTCCGGTCAATCCAGACCGTCTCATAGAGGGCTTCGGGTCCCATTCGATGCGTTTGACCACGGTGATCGTGTAGCGATCAGGTTCTGGTCGTGCCATGGTCAGGATGCACAGGGATTTGGCGATTAGGGTTCCCCAAATCCAATCCCTGGCTCGGGATGAAGGAGTGGGGACGACGGCTCTGTGCGGGCCGGGTCGACCCACGACCCGCACTGTGCGACAGTGCCGGGTCTCCCGAGCAGCGGTCAACTCGCGCGGTTTGGAATTGGGCTGAGCTGTTTAAATTAAATCAGAATTATTGGAATTATTTTCTTTAAGGAAAATAATTAAGGAAAATAATCCCAATAATCAAATCATAGGAATTTAATTAAATAAAAATACATAATGTATTATTTGAATAACTTTTAATCAACTAGTCTAAATCCTATGATATTATATATGAAAATGATCAAAAAATCATCAGGGACCTAAGTATAAAATAAAATCATACATTTGATGGTTAGATCTTTAATCATTGTCTAATTACAGTTGATCTTAATTAGGGTAAATTAGTAATTTTACTTATCCAAATTACATGCTTAGGGTGCCATTAGTTCACTTATGATAATTAGAATGCATGTGCTAAGTAAATTATTTTTCTAAGCTCTGTAATTCTAATTATGCCCTAATTTTGTTAAAACATGATTAGTGAATATTAACGTTTATACTCACTAGATCTTAGTAAACTTATGCTCTGATTAATTGTATGGTTAATTAGAACTTGGGTATCAAATTTCATGAAATTTTGATGGTTGAATTTATACTAATGTGCTAATCCTTTTTGAATTGAATTAGGGTTTGATTAGCACTAAGTATTGCTTGTTTTACAAAATTTGAGTATTAATCTGACTTATAACAGTAAGTTAGATGTAGTGAATTCTTCTAGGTAAACTTATTAAGTATACTTGAACAAATTTAAAGATTGAGAATCTTAAATATCTTAAATAACTTAAGAAATCTTAAAATTTGGATCAAGCTTTTAAGACTTGATCTAGGTCTGAGATTGCCACCAATAATGCATGATTAATCCACTGACTTGACATTGATCTTTAAACACACACTTGATTTTACTTAAGATATGAGAATATATCAAACCCTAATCTACTTAAGGAGAATCCAAATCCTTGAGAACCTTAATTAATTAACTTGATTGTAAGACTATGAACTTGATATTTTCCAATAATGCATCTGATTTGATATTAATTCTAAACATGTGAATTAGACAAATTAAGGTTAATAATAATCCTATGTGATTTCTCAATCTGAATCAAACCTTAAGATCCCTAATTTTCTCTTAAGTAAGAGGATTAGCATAAGAAGATTTATAAAATCATATTGATTAACCAAGTGATCTAAGTCCTAAAAATATTCCTAATTTAGATCCCCTAATCTTAGATTGAGTTGTGACTAGATGACTAAGTCATCTGGTCTAATCATCCTAAACCTAATTATGAAGCAGAACCTAAGAGATTAATATCAGCATTTAGAAGGAAGAATCTTAAGTGTCTCTTCATAAGATCATCTTGAATTATTAAAAGACCTAAATTTATATATTCTAAGGTAGGAGATCTTGTATGACTCCTTGAGGTAGAAGTATAGAAGATCCCATCACCTTAGAGATTGATCTTATCTTCTCGTGGTAGTAATCACTTAAGAACCCTATAACAGATACTTCTCCTTGTGGTAGAATTTATATCAAGTGATCCTTGATCACAAATGGTTTGTGAGACCTTGTATAGGACTTACCCATTAGTTTAGGCCTTTATAGTCTTGATAAATCCTTGCTTTATTAACTAGACTTGATTGAATCTTGATCAATAGGTGGTGTAGTTTAGTATGCCCATATTACTGATCCCCAGTAATATTCAGGATTGGTTGATTCATTCTAGTAAGGTCTTATGAGCAGGTTCTATCCTGCGGGATTAGATGAATATAGTCCCATTAGAATAAATCATTCAAACTTAAGAGTGTATTAAATGGGTACTCATCCCTTAGTTTAATTGAAAGACAAGTTGCCAACGGGCAATACCTCCTACCGAAGATCGCTTCTATAGGTATGGCTCAAGTACATTAAGTAATGAGATTTACCTTCCTTAAGACTCTAAGTATGATTGTGAGTATAGCAACTTAATATTTAGCTTGAGATACAAAATCATCATCGGGTGGTGCCTCTTAATGAAGATCGCTTTGTTAGGGTGGCTTAATCAAACTAAGTAATAAGAATCCTTTTCTTGCAGCATGGTAAACATGTGTATACAATCCCCCCCCCCCCCCCCCCGTCTAGTGATCTTTAAGTAAATATGCAACTTTAACTAAATATCGATCTAGAAACTAGGAGTCAGGATCCTGCACAGTGGGGACTTAGGATTCATTATCGTTTCTTACTAAACTCTTCATTGATTTCTGGATTTTTCATTCATTCAACATAGTGGCATAAGCATAAGCATAAACATGAATTTGACTCATTCCTTCTGTTATGATACATGGGTATCAGTGATATTGTATGGGTTACGGAATGTGATATACACAGATTGGGGAATTTTATGGTGCATCTGCGTCACCATACTGACTTCCTAACTAGTGTATTTACATTGGACCGTACTACTCATAAGTCTTCAGTGATAGTTCTGGGATATACCGTGGTGTAGCATATTTGTGTGCATCATTTCAGTGACATATAGTGCAGCATATAACATCTCTTTCATCATGGTGTTTATCTTACTTTCAGTTTTCATTTGGCGATAGCTTCACTTTAACTGGCATTTACTACTTTATCTACTTAGCATTTACAGTTTTCATTACTATGCACTTTTCCTCAGTTCTTTTACAGTTTTGCTTTACTTTTCTGTTTGTTATGGTTAGCTTAGTATTGTATAGTTAGTTATGATGTGTTAGACTTCTTGTCTAACACAGGGTACTTTTGGGATCCGGCAATTTGCTAGATCCTGAGCAGTTGGTGGAGACAGGTCAGGAGGACGTACCGAAGACCAAGGTGGAGCATGTGGAGCTGTAGGGGATCGAGCACCTACTTTTACTTATTAGCTCATTTCAGCATTATAAATAAACTCTTTATGTTTCTGCATTTTAAATTGGTTTGTAATAAACTCTGGATATATTTTACTTTTCCTTTCTGAGATGAATGGCTATTACTGCTTGTGATGAATGTATTATGGATGATTTTCTTTTAGCTTCCACACTCTATTATACTACTATACTTAGTATTGTGATGTGATCAGCATACTGGAAATGCTGATATATATATTGATAACGTATATCGGGTTCTTATTTACCTCCTTGGACCTTGTATACGTACTAGCCTAATATCTAAGATAAGCATTTCACTCTTATCTTAGGTATTGGATCTCGATCCTACTCTTAGGATTCGAGTCAGCAGCCTTCAGCATGGCTCAGTTCGTACTAGCCTATTCAGGGAGATGGGTTTTGCTTGTATACCCGGCTTTCCCGAGTAGCGCACCGCTCCGCCGCCAAGGTTGAGGTACATTACTTTTCTCTTTTGCGCGCGGCGACGGGGCGGGGCGCTACACCTTATGAGTTAATTAGATCACTTGAGACAGGTTTAGGAATTATCTCATTTATCTCTGCATATTTTCATATATACATAGTTTACTATGTCTTTCATACAACACTCAGTTTTCTCTTTTCACATGCTAGAATAAATGTTGTAATGCTTTACAAAGTTGGATTTAAATTGTTGTATTTTATAATGCTGAGTTAATGTTTCAATACTTCATAATACTTAAGGAATATTGTTAAACTTTACATGCTGAACCAAATATCATGAGCCTTAGTAACATGATCAAGTGTTGTTATTAAATGCATTATAAGAAACACATGCTATGCTAGAATTCAATTTAAGTGATTCTTATTTCTTTTATATATAAATGCCAAAGTAAATATTGTTATTCTTTGTAGGTTAAGTTAAAAAGTAATGGCAATTGAAATGCTGAACTAAATGTCATTGCCTTGTGCATATTAAGTCAAATGATGCTGCCCTTAAATTGCTAATTTAAATACAACACCTTTTATCATTTTTCATAAATGTATGATTTAAGAGGTGTGAATATTAGGTTAGCCAATTGCTTCATTTGATTTTCTCACCTAAAATTATTAGAACTGAAATAACCAATCTTATGTAACGGGTTAACTTATAAATTGATATTCTTTACAATTATGGAAATTATTAGAATTGGAAATAGCCAATCCTACGTAACAGATTGATTTTATTTTAGAATTAGAAATAAACAATCCCATGTAATGGATTGACTTTACTTTAGAATTAGAAATAAGCAATCTTATGTAATGGATTGACCCTATACTAAAATTGGAACTAAACAATCCTATGTAATGGATTAACTACATGTTAGTTTTTAGTTGTTTTTCTTTCAATTATAACTTTCATTGGAATTGAAGTCTTGTATATCTACCTTGCAGGTGTTTCTTTAACATTTACAGCAGAAATTATGTCGAAATTTTTAAGAATTTAATAACTTAGAAATTTAATGGAAAATAGTAGACTTATGTTTCACATGTTAAATACTTATTAAATATTTAGAATTTCATATTTAGGATTATAAATATTCACTTCAATTGTTTATTTTAGAGCATTAGTTCTCAATCAATTAGATTGAGAGTAATATCTTCCTTTCATACTTTAGATAAGCTTTTATATTTCTAATTCCCTATAATCTTTAAATGAATTATTTTATGTAGGGTGTAATCTATCTCTTTTCTTAATTTCAAATATTCAATATCAATTAATCTTAGATAACTTCATGATTAAATTGAGTTGATACTTTTTGTTTATAAGTTAAATAAGTAAAGCTACTAGAATATCCTTTAGCTTATACTTTCATTAACTTAGAAATCTATAAACATTATTCTTCCTTATTAGTTTTCTTAAACTTTAATCATAAATTTATTTAATTTGATTAATTTAGGGCTAGTATAAGATGAACTTCAATTACATGAAAATACTAATTTTCAAACTTAATTTCCTTCTACTTATTATCAAAATTAACTTAAAGATTAATATTTACAAGTTAATTTGGAGCTCAATTAACTCCAATCATTAAGTAGATTATTAAAGTTTATATAACAAAAGGATATCACATAGTTTACAATTATTAAAATTTATTAAATGCTTGTAACTTAGTTAATTGTTCGGAACCAACATTCGGGGTTGTTACTGAAAAATAATATTCGGGATTGTTACTGGAGAATGACATCAGTAACTTTCAAAGTTAGTTACTGGAAAATGATATCAATAACCTTCATTTTGTGATACTACTTATTACAGGAAATTATTTATTTATTTCGTGATATTGTCTTACTTTTCTTGCATTTTATTACTGTCTTATTTCCACTAATCACATTTTCTTAAAATGTAAATATTATTGTTTACTGCAGCACTTGAGTATTCTCTAATTATTGAGCTGTGCAATACCAGGTCAGGTGCTTCTGGGAGAATACGCGCAAGAACCCTAATGCTTAAAATTTTCTATCTTGCTGATAGATCAACAACGTTGTTTTGCTTATATTTTATCTTTTTATTTTATTTCTCACTTTTGTACGAGGAGTACGATGAAAGATCTTGTAATCTAAAATATTGAAATAAACAAGAAATATATTTGGCTTTTATATGTGTGTTCCTTTTTTTTTTCAAATCACTCAATATGATCCTGCTGTATGTGAACATCCGCTGTCGGAACAGTTTTCGCTGAACCGGCGTCGGAACATCACAATTTAATAGCTTATATATGGTAAGACTTAGTAATTAGTAATGATGGATAGAGTTTGAGTTTTATTAGTAATCTTAGTTGACACTAGTAATTAGATTCAAGAATAGGGTCTTAAGTTAGATTCTAAAATCAACCCACTACCTTTAGCACTTAAATAGTATTATATTTAAATCAATATTTTCAAACTACGTGTACACACACCCACACCACACACACACACACACACACACACACACACACACACATATATATATATATATATATATATATATATATATATATATATATATATATATATATAAATAAGACATTCAGTGGATGTCTTAATTTAATTGATGGCTTGATTATCCATAATCATTAAGGTTATATAACTTATAAAATAATAAAGGTATCACATAATTTATAATTAAAAATTAAAATTTCTTGATTGTTGCAATGCATTGAGCCTAAATTACTTGAATATTTTATTCATACATTGGTGCATAAATAAAATATAAAATAATATTGATAAGGGGTTTCACTATTGGAGGATCTGTTTGTCAAACATTTTGAGCCAAGGCAAACTATAGAGAGATAAAGAGACTACGCATGTCCTAGATGAGGAATACGTAGCTATATAGGAGACCCCGTTACATACAATTGAGTCTATGTAGGCTCCTCGTTTGTTTTGTATGTTCCCATGTAACATATTAAAATAAGATAAGTTAAACAATAATTTCATCATATTTTATGCAAAATCTTATTGATTGTATAATACCTTTTACATTATAGTCTTGAATATTGTACTTTATAGCTTATTTAGTCCTAGACATTTTTGAATCAATTTGAATCAATATGGAGCAAAAGTACTATTAATTTTTGAGTTTTCATGATGCTGGTCGCAGGCAATCTAAGAATGATGATGATTAGTAGTGCATACATATCTAATGACTTATTTTTATACTTTACATTAATTTGTTTCAACCAACTTCTTGAATCAATCGAAAGAGTTGAGCTCGACGAGTTACGTGTGACTCAAACTCGAAACTCTTGATTTTAATGTGACTCGAACTTGAAACGAATTCGAGTCGAGTCGAGTTAAGTTTGACTTGAGTTAGCTCAGAAATAAATATTAAAAAATTCAAAATACATACACATATACAAAAAAAGATTTATATTTATATTGAATTAGCGTTACTTTTGGAATTTTTTAGTTAATTAAAGAGCGTTTGGGAAGAAATATTTTCCTGCTTCTATTAATGAAATTTGTTCAAGAATAAGTACACCTGCTTCAATAACATGATGATAAATAAGATTTATTTGGTGGGCTGGCTCGGCTTGGGCCGGTTCTGCTGCATTTTATGTATCTGAACTTGATCTATCTATCCAGGATAGCAAATCAAGGCTAAAAAGATAACTTTGGGGATGCATAATGATTATTATTAGCACACGAATGGTGATATGATAAGAAATACCATCTGGACTATTATTATTAAATCATCTAATTTTTGAAAGACATTTCCTCATATTATAAAGATAAGGGTTCGAATTATAGACTTAATTATTTGACAAAATAAATGAACACATCCATCGTCTTCCAAACTTCTTCGATCTGCAGCTCTGATTCTCTTCACTTTCTACCTTCAAGTCTCATCTTCTTAAACTTCAGCTTTAGCACTGCTATGATGTCCCTAAACATCAGTCAATCATTAATTTCTGATCATCAAAATAAAATAAAAAAACTTGTATGACAACTTTACAATATAAACATGATCGCACAAGGCTTTCAATTTTACCAATCATAATAAATGGATAAGATGTAAACAAAAAAAAGTAACAGAACACAGGAGGTAGAAAAAAGAGCTCTAAAAGTTGTTAGTTGGCTTCCAAACTGGTTGCAAAAACTCTTCTACCTTTTCCTCTGCAAATCAAATACTTCACTCTATTCCTCATCAAGCTATTTTTATTTTCTGCATGCCAAACAGTAGAAATAAAACCTATTAGACTCAAGATACTAAAGCTAACAAACAAACCACTAAAACATATATATATATATATATATATATATATATATATATATATAAATAAATAGCACTTTATTTGCATATAAAGCTCAAATTCAAAAAAATAAATCGCAGGAGAGCGGAAGCAGCAAAAATTGTATTATGCAAGAGAATAGATAGATACATCTGAGAAAGGATATAAAGGGGCTAGTGGATTAGGATATGCAACAGCTTTCTGTAATTAATAAGCCTAACCCTAAGTTCTTTTGATGTTTATACATGGGCTTAGGGCATGCAATAAGAATATTCTGCCCGTGAATTAAAGGGAAAGCTGAAATATGCTCAAACTATAAGGGATAATTAGACAACAAAGAAAAGGATCAATGCAATGATCATTACATGTAATGGAGCACAAAACCCAAATATTCTACTCAAAAATAAATATAAGGTTAACAAAAATCAAGAAAAATTTGAGTTTCTAATCTAATTTTTAGCAAAGAATAATACTTTAAGAACATTTTTTATTGGTTTTGAGATTAGTTTTTTTAGTATGTTTGGTATCACTTTTTTGCTTATGTGCTTATGTTTTATGAAAATAGAAATTATTGCTAGATAACTCATTTGCTTATATGATTTTATTTTTGTTTAGAAAAAACAAAAAATACTATTTAAAAAATAAAAACGTATTTTAGATAATTTCATTTTTTTTTTAAAATCAAATATTGTCTATGCTTGTTGTGCCTTTAGGCCTAAAGAGTATAGTATAGAATAGATGGTGGGTTGTGATTTGTAAAACAAAATATTAATAAAAACAATCATAAATTGTTTCAAATTAAAGCAAAAAATAAACTAAAGCAATACAAAATAATCATAAATCATATAGGAACAAAAATTGACTATAAATTGTTCTCTCATCTTCCTTTGACAAGGCAGTATTTTTGTGCCTTCAGGGAAGTGAGCATACATTATTACTTCTCATCTTCCCTGCCTCTCTTTTCTTTTCTTCTTCAACTCTCTAAGTTTTCCCATGACAATGACATGTGGTTGTAGTGAACTGACATGTCGCATTATTTTAGTATTTCAAATCTCTAATCTCATTATCTCTTGGAAAGTTTTGAGTTCTTATTGCAGTAAATAGATTGAGAAGTTGCACGCGCCAAATTAGATAGTTATCGGTGGTGAGGATGTTATTGATTAGATTATTGATGTTGTTTATCAAGAATGTGAGGCTGGAGGTGAGGTTTGGTGGTATCGCAGTTTCTTGATGTTCTTGGACATTGTTGTTGCTAGATTGAGGGCTGGAGGTTGGTAAGGCCATTGATGATTTTGAGATAAAGGGTGAAGAAGTTGGTGGTTCTTGAGGTTTTGATGAAAGAAGTTATGAAGAAAAAAGTTCTTGAGGAGTTGGAAGGCTCTAAAGAGATTGGAGGAGAGGAGATTGTAGGTTTGAAGTTATGTGAGCAAGTAGAAGCTCTGATACCATGTAAGAATCGAGAGAGTAGAGAGAATAATAGATTTTCATTACAGAAATGATGAGTAGATACATGACTTTATATAGAAGATAGAATATGATTTTATATCTTAATAATGTAAGTGCTAAGCGCAGCAGGTTCACAAGCACTTGGGCGCCCAATCTTCTATCTGGCGCTGGACATAAACGCCTGGGCGCGTCTAGCGCTTGACACAAATGCCTCGGCACGCCCAGACATCAAGTCTTCTGTCTAGCGCTTGACACAAACGCCTCGGCGCACCCAGGTATCCAGTCTTATGTCTGGAGCCAGTCATGCTTGCGCCTAGGCACCAGGTCTTCTGTCTGGTATTGGCCAGGCTTGCGCTCGGGGGAGCCTGGGCACCCAATTTTTTGTCTAGCATTGGCCATGCTTGTGCCTGGGAGCGTCTGGGCACCCAATCTTCTGTCTGGAACTGTTATATCTTGTTGTTATCTAATAAAGGGTTGTGGTCTCATGCATGAAACCCTTGCATGGGAGAATGGGAGGGCCAACTTGAGGTTTGGTAGATGAGAGCGTTATTTAGGAAGCATATATTTTGGGTTTTGTTGCCAAAATTTTATGAACTTTTTCCAAAATTCATCAAATTTTAATTTGGGCAAATTAAAATTCACAAGTTACAATTCTGACATCAGAATTGTCAAATTACAAAAGTTGTAAATTATGATTACAATGTAAAGCTCCTTTCTCGTTAGGCTTTTTCGAAGCTCTTTAGCAATTCTCTTTCCAAAATGATCGTCTACTGTTAAAGAAAAGTAAAATTGCTAGATTAAGAAAGCACCTAAAGGATGAAATTAAACGAAATGTCTGTATGCCCCACATATTTTTGGTATGGCATAACTTTTAAACCTTAAATGGACAAATGCATTGCCCCATTTCTAGCCAAATGTAAAGCCAAAAGAGCAATTAATGATTTTAAAAGCATAATTCACCAATATATTAGAAATATTTGTACTTGATATTAAGCTTAAATAGTAATAATCATGATTTATTCTATATTTGACTACATTTGGGGATATGGCATTATTTTCCTTAAATATAGATCAAGATGCTTCTTGTAAGGCATTCTGCATACTTGATGCACATGCAATGATGACAAATATACCAAGAAATAATATGAAGAGGACATTCGGACTGGACTTTTCTCCAAGATTAATTAGTAGATTGAATTATAACAAATAGAATACATGAGAGTTACCAACAAATAAAGTTTCAAGAATGTGAAATCCTCAGAAATTAGCCGGTAATAATAAACAAGAAAGAAAAAAAGAGTATAACATGCAGTTATTCATTAAGTACTATATAATTTTGTGTTAAAATGACGACTCAAGAGAGTGAACTAAACAGCATACCCTTTTTTCCTCTTCCATTCTAGCTTTAATATAGGAATAAATGGCAACTCCAGCAATCGCGATGCAAGTTCCGATAGCTGTTTGAGTTGAGATCTTGTTTCCTGTTCAGGATCAAGAGCAGGTAGCAACAATTTTAAAATTAGATAATTTAAATTTGCATGTTTCAAATAAATAAATAAATAAAAAATATAGCAATTACCAAAAACAATGATTGAGAAGCCAATAACAAATACACGCTTCAACACATTCCCTACTGCATGTGTAAGAGGAGCCACTCTTTCCAAAGTGTTTGTAGCAATCTATGTGATAAAGATAACAAATCACCGTTAAAAACTAAATCAGATAAACACAATTATCACAAAGAGACAGAATACAAGCAAGATAAGAATTTTCATTCTGAGGTCAAAATCCAAAATCTTCATCAATCATGCATATAATGACTTTTTGTGACATGGGGTCTTTAAACACTATTTCGTGAACATGTTTTTTTAATTTTATCAATTACTCAAATTTACATTTGATGTAGTATTACGTTATTCAGTATTGTAATTCTAATGATAGGTGACCCATTAAAAATTCTTATAATATATCTTTTAATAATGGAAATATAAGATATTAGCTTCTCAGTCAACTATGAATATATGAAATGTAAACAATAAACAATAATTAATGATAGCACCAAAATAAGAATGACAAAGTAATGCTGGTTGTTCAAAGAATAGATAAAATAAATGATTGTTAAAATTAAGAGCTGTAATTAAGATTTATTCAATAAGCACCTCCACTGTGATGCGGGTACCACATTTAAGCTTATGAACAAAAAAAAATGATCTCCCTTCAGCAGAAACTTCACTGCTCTCAACTCCAAAGCAATTTTAGTAGCATAATTGCGAGAAATCCAGTGCATTGATGGAGAAATCTGTCAACTATTGATTTTATAACAAGCCCAAAAAGCATGTTCTTAGATGATGCCATACGGATAAACTGATAATCTAACTCAATTTACTTGATTCATTCATGAAAAATCAGAATGTTTACCTGAAATTATGTTAGGACGAGTCAAATAATAGTACTAGGAATTAGCGTACGTGAAAGCACCACAAAAGATGATGAACAAGTATGTTTTAGCAAAATATACTTATATCCACAGTCACACAAAGAGATAAATATAATTTGTCCTGAGTTAGAAAAAGAATTAGAAATAGAATGTAAATATTAATTCATCGGAATATTTTCTTCTCTCTTGCTGGGTTTTATCCTTCTTTGCTCTGTTTATATTTCACTTAACTCACTCCTGATTACCCAATCCAAACATGAGAATGATTCATTCGCCACCCATGTTGTTGACCTTTTTGGTTGACCTCTATCAGTAACCAACAAAACACATCATCATTCATTGCCGATTACCAATCGGTACCACACCACTCATCGGCTCACATAGAACATCCTTTGGATTTTATTCAACTCTTAAACTAAGAGAGGCCCTTGCTATCTTAATAATTTCCTCAAGGATAAGATGAGTTGGTGAGCTACGTAGCTCAATCATTGCTTCTATCCCCCTCTAGAGAGTAAATGACTTTAAGTAGCTGTAAATTTGACAGCTATCAAAGCTGAAAAATTAAACAATCTGGAGTAAATATGATTTTGTTAAGAACTATGTAAGATTAATGATTATTTCCTAGAAGTGTAGTTATATCTGTACAATATCCCTCCCGTTCTCAATCACACCCATAAGAGTTGGTTAAGGCTTTGCAATACTTCAGTTCATCAATGGCACATATCTTCATATTCATGTCATCCCCCCCTTAATTACATCTTGCAATGCCCTTTTGCCTGCTGGAGACTTCAACTAAAGAAAACATGTTATGCAATATTACTTTTAAGAACATCAACAATTGATTTCATAATACTTTTTTAATTTTTGCTGCCATAAGCTTAAAACTTCCTTTGCTCTCACAAGCTATCACATTTGTTTGCACCATGAGTTTTGGAAGCTTTACAGGAGTGGCAGATCAAAGCCAATGGCTAACAAAACTGGGCTGTCACCTATTACAGAGCAGACCAGCACTATAAGACAATAAGACATGGTAAGTCATCTACCCAACTTCCCCTATTCATCCTACCTTTTCAGAGTAGGTATATCAACAACATCAGCTTGATTTAATTTGGGGATAATGGACAAAAATATTTCAATTGAACTTTGGTCTTCTCCATAAATTCTTTTCTTTTTGAAAAAAAAAATACAACTCATTGCTAGTTGTTGCAACTATGAGTAGGCCAAACCTTGGCAAGACTAGTAATTCCTCGTGTATCATTAATATGTTATAAATGCAAAAGTAACTTTACCTTCAAGGTCCATCTATATTTGATGGTATCCTAAGTATCCAAAAAAGTTCTGTATGGTATAGCATGTGTGAAATTCACTAAATAATCAATATTACATAAGGGACATGAATTTTTTGTAGGCATCATTTATCTTTTTATAGTACATGCATAATCTCCATTTATCAGTAGTTTTTTTTTACAGAAATAGCACTGAAAACCAGGACAGGTATTGCATTTCAATTATGAACATTGCTTTAAAAGGCTTAGCCATATCTTTATAGCTTGTTCATATGAGAATTACCCATCTTTAAATGATCAATTACAAGTAGGATTATCGTGTAGGTGGTGCCATGCAATGGGTAAGTCAACCGTCAACATATCTTGTGCACTCACGACAATACAAAATAAAAAAATATTTCAAGACTTTTATAAAGAATGTACCTTCAACGGCACTATCTACAGAAAAATTCTTTGTTTTCAAGCCTTATAAATTGACTGTGAGATGTTGGTTGTCATCCATGTCAACATTGCTCAGCTTCTCGGAAACTTATTTGGAGGCAAATTCCATGCTCTCCCTCATCGTTAGTCAAGCTCAAGCATGTATTCCCATCATCATATTGATGTAGATTTCACATGAGGCAAAAAATCTCCTCAAACTGCAAGACTTTCCCCATGGCATAGAACGTAACAGCTTGGTGGCAAGTAAACACTACAATATTGAAGTCATCCAACATAGGCCTCATATTCTTTATCAATTCCCAAAGTCACTTTCAAAAGATCTAACTACATATGCACAAGTTTTTTCATGGGATTGAAAGTAGGCTTTGCATTAACAAACTCAATTGATGTAGAATGCGTAAACTAATAATGTTGATTACTCCTTGTGTTTACTGGTAATAGAAACCATTATGGGTGTTTTTTGACCTGTAACTGTATCATTGTGTGTATTAGAGAAGAAAGGTGAGCCAGCAACTAAGACAAATTTTATGAGCAAGTTGAATGAATTAGAAATGCTAAATAGTAAAGAATCATAGACCATGTCGAAATCATGCCAATAAATTTGAAATTGACAATGAAAAACAACTCACATACGAAGATAGAATCTGTGCTTCAGATGTTGACAAGTTGAGGAAGGATGGCTTGCAAGAAGTACATTACTTTGATCACACTATTGATATAGGAAATAGTAAAATATATTGCAACATAAAAAGTGTTTTTTAATGGTTTGAACTAAGAGTTATGTATAGCTGAATTTATTGCTGAGTGCCCCCTTATTTGATAGTTAAAAGAGAACATCAGAAGTCAAATAGATTGTTGAAGCCCCTCCAATATTGGAGTGTCGATAAGTGGTATTTCCATGAATTTTTTGTACTGACAATGCTTAGAAGTTATCATGTTGTTAGGTAGGTGATTACTGACTAATTCTTTGTTATGTCATTTTCTGCCATTCACATAGACAGATATTATTAAAAACTGGGCTAAAATTTATGAGAGATTACTTGATAGGAAGTAGTGTCACATATTATAATTTTATATCATGAATGAAATATTACATCAAGATGGTGGAAGAGGTAGAAGTAAAGCACAACTTGCCATCTAACATAGATGATCAATCTGAAAAAACTGTTCAAACATTAGAATTCATACTGATGATACGTATTAGATTTTAGTGGACGCAGGGAAAACATAGTATTCTAAAAAAGCATTCTTAAGCCATACTTCTTGATCAAGTATTCAAATAACATCCTATGAAGCGCTCTATGGGAGTGTAAAATACCATTATATTGAACTTTTTGATATGATGAGATGCTACCAAGCAATTCTGTTAACTAATCCTAGTTTCTTAATTTGATGGTAATAAAATAATGATGATGATTTAACTAATGCATGATCTAAGTTTTAAAGATGTAGCACAACTTATAAAAAAAGTGAAGCAAATGAAGATAAAATAAAATTTTTAAAGAAAGTTGGATAATTGCTATGAGACTTTGAGCATTTTTATTTAAATCATGTCTCGACTTAGCATAGCTTAGCTATTCATGGATAGCTTATTAGTTTAGTTTCTCCTATACAACTTATCTAGCTTAACCAACTTAAAGACAACAAAGAAACAAAGAAAAATAAAAGCCAATAAAATAAAATAAATTTAGCTTATGTAACCCTAATCCAAGAATTATTTAATCCTAAGAAATAGCCCTGTAACAAAATAGCTCCATAACGACTTAACCTCTACTTAGTTGAAACTTAGTTTAGATTAAGTCGACTTAAAAAAAAAATTCTAGCTTAAATCAGTTCTAGTTAATCTTGAATTGAAGTTTTGCTAATATTTACTACAAGTTCCAACTAATCATTATTGATTATAATTAGCTGTATAATTTTATAATTATTAATTATTAACTTTTATTATTATTAATTATCTATTAATATTTTAATCATTTGTTATAATAAACAATAATTATCAGCATCTTAATATTAATTATTTATTAGTTATTAATTATTAATTATTTAATTATTAATTTATGTCTTTGTAATTATTAATTATAATTATATACAATTACAATTTAATGATTATTTTTAATCAGCAAATTATTATTCATAATTATTAATTAAATTAAGAGTACTTGATTATAAAACAATAGTTTTAAACCAACTTATGACATAGTTTTATATAAATTTTATAGTAAATTAATCCTAATTTCATAAATATAAAAATTTAGAGCCATGATATTTTGTCTTAAAATATCAGGCAAATATTTATAATATTAAATTATGAAGCTCGAATAAAATAATTAATAGTAAGTTACACATTAATATATAAATACAATATATACATATATATATATATATAAATTTAAATATACATATCATAGCTTACCAAGTTATTTAATATATCATAGCTTACCAAATATACATATCATAGCTTACCACATTATTTTGAAGACGAAAAGATGTCAGATGATTGTAATATACGTATTTACAAGAAAAAAAGGGAGATTCTGTTAATTATAAGGGAATCAAGTTAATGTGTCATGCATTGAAAATTTGGGAGAGAATAATTGAAATCAGATTAGGAAGGAATGCTTGTATTTCTCAAAATCAAATTGGTTTTATGCTAGGTGGATCTACTATGGAAGCCATACATATATTAAGAGATTTGATGGAGAAATTTAGAGAAAAAAAAGATCTTCACTTAATTTTTATTGGTCTTGAAAAGGCTTATCATAAAGTAATAAGAGAAGTTGTTTGGAGAGCTTTGGAGAGAAAAAGAGAATTGTGTTGCTTATATTCACATTATAAAAGATATGTATAAAGGAATTGTAACAAGGTTTGATTACAAGGTGGCTTATCTAATGATTTTCAAATTACTATTAGATTACATCAAGGCTCACTCTCAGCCCATATCCTTTTGTTTTAAATGTGGATGTTCTTAATGAACACATTCAAGAGGAGATTCCTTAATGAATGTTATTTGCAAATGACATTCTTTTAATTAATAAGATTAAGGATGGAATTAATGAAAATTTTGAGTTATGAAGGACTATTTTAGAATCTAAAAGTTTTCACCTTAGGAGTAGTTTGGCATGAAGAAATCTGAAAATTTTGAATATAAAATAATTTTAATTACAGCGCAAATACATTACTTTGCTGTTGTTTAGTAATTTTTTCAAAAACTTGTTATTGTTCTGTTTGGAATGAAGTAATATGAGAAAGTGTGTTTTGAGTGATATAAGAGATAAAATTATCCCCTATAATTTTTGTTTTTTCAATTTTTTTCTGTAATCTAAGCAAAAAGAATGAAATAGGTTTCGTCCAAAATACGAAATAGAATTTTCGAAATCAATTTCGAAAGAAATAGATTCTTTTGAAATCAATTTCTGATTTCGTCCCGGTCGACAAACGCAGAAGTCGTGAATGAATGACAAAGACGTGGTTGGAGAAGATGGAGTGAAATGAGAAGATGGAGTTCGTTTGAACGAAAGATTTCCATCACGAGGAAACCTTCACTGCATGCTTTGCTCTGCACATTCTCAGAATTCGCTAGAATCGGGCATGTAATTCTTCCTCCTTTCCTATATATATTGTTGCAAAATCAAAATTCAATGTAAAAGCTTTTCACCCGTTTTATTTCATGCCAAATGTCGGGAATCTCAATTTTCCCTAAAAATTTTTACTTTACACTGTTTTATCTCTTGCCAAGTAGCCCCTTAATTGATCTAAAACATAATATATGAAGTAAAAATTCAATTGTATAGAAGCCCAAATCCTGAAGACATAACTATTGAGAAACATGTGATCAAGAAACGTGAAAGGTTCAAACACCTTAATTCAATTATTCAAAATAATGGTAAAAATAGAGACTGGTGATTAATAGGATCCATGCTAGTTGGATGAAATGAAAGAACGCTTCTAGTGGTGTGTAATCCAAAAATCGCACTCAAAATTTAAGAAAAGTTTTATAGCTATGCTATATGGGGCTAAATGTTGGCCAACAAAGAAAAAATTTACCAATAAACTAATTGTTATAGAGATGAGGATACTTAGGTGGACGAGTTGGTATATACTTATAAGAATAGAATGAGAAATAAGTTTATCTGTAGCAAGGTTGGAATGGCTCCAATAGTTGAATAAAATTAGAGAATGTTTCCTTAGATGGTTCGAGTATTTTAAGCGTAAACCATGCAATGCCCCTGTTAAAAAAATAGAGTTTATGAATTTTGTTCATATTAAAAGAAAAAGAGGAAAGTCAGAAAAGGCATAGGAAAAACTATTAGGAAGGATCTTCTCTAATTAGAACTAAGAGATAGGTTTCTATTTGATTGTGTACAATAGAAACAAAGGACTTATTTAGATAACCCCATCTAGTGGGATTAAGACTTGTTGTTGTTGTTAATTGGATGGAGAAACCAAGGGATTATATAAGTATGAGGAAAGCCCTTCATACCAAGCATGATGAGGTTTTCAATATCAATTTCTCAACTTACTTAGATTGTTAAAGTGCTTTAAAATTTTTTAAACCATTTGAAAATTGCTTAAAAAAGCTTAGAAAATAACGACCATTGGTTTGTTTCTTGTTTAAAAAAACAGATATAAAAACACATTAATCACAAAGACCTAAATATTCCAATATGTTTCAATTATTATGAAAACTTAAAGAAACTTAAAGCTTAATTTGCATTTTGGACATTTTTGGGGTTCAAGGCACTTCTTTCACGATCAAACCCATATTACAATTTGGAATGAGAGAATTAAAAAAAAACAGTTTGTCGGTGATTGTGTAACATCGCATATAAAACTCTTTTTTAAAGCCAAATACCTGATTATAGAGATGATAAAACATGCCCACCCAGAACAAATCTGTGATGAACTTTGTTAAACCTACTTTCGCTATTGCATCATTGAAGCCATGCTGCAGTAACTGGGGTGCCTCAAGCTGCAATTAAAATATTCTATATTCAGACAGGAGACGCAATGTGTACCTGCGATTATGCTGTTATTAAAAAATTAAAGTTCTCATTACGGTGTAATAAGGGCATTATAGTAACTGGAAGAAAGTTTCATTCTAAATTGCCTTCTAAGAGCTGTAACACTGACACAGTTTTATTTTTTATTAAGGATAAAAAATTATCATCAATATCATCAAAGAGCCAAAATCATTATGTGAGATCCCCTTCAAATAAATAAACCTCGCATATTAATTGTCCCGATACAAAAAAGAAAAATACCATTATTTGATGAATATCAAGTAGAATTTACTATCTCAGAAATATATTTTACTACAAAAGTACCAAAAATTCACTTACTATTATTGCAGGTGGAATGCAAACGATCAGTGCAATAATTGAAATGTAAGCATACAAATTTGTGCTGTCCATATCGGTCTGCCAAATCCCAGTTATTCAACTAAGCTGCTGTAGCATACAAAATTAAAAAACAGAGAATTTTATGCTAGGAAAAGAGTAACATGCCATTGCTTTCTTCGAATAAATGCTTCTATAAGTGAACGAGACATTTGAAATCATAGCACTGATAAAGCCAATCCAGTTGAATGACAACTCCGTTAAAGACGCCATGGATACACCTGAGATTGCAATGTTCAGCTAATAATGATATATCATTTAAGTGAACCTACTTGAGAAGCATATATTTGTTTAAGAACATGCCATCTTAACTAAAGATTACCAATCACAACTGGAGCAAGAGACATCCACAGCATAAAGGGAATCGGTTGGCCAAGAATGAATTGTGAAGCAGATGCATTGAAGAAAGGTTCCAAAGCTGAAAGAAATTGCAGAGAATTAGAACAAACAGCTCTAATTCTTTCTGTAATTTTGAATTCTTGTACAGCACAGAGCACAGTGTTTTACAATACCTTTGATTGTGTGGGTGAAGGAGACGGCAACAGCAGCAAATGAAACATTACTAGTGACGTGGCCAACAGCATGGCAAATCCCAACTGGGATGAGAAGCTTCAAAATATAAGAATCGATGGGCTACAGAAACAACAATCTAGTTAGAAGGTATGCTGCATAACGATTTGAGTAATAATTTCTTTTAAGAAATAAACTGTAATCTCATTTTTGGAGTTTTAGGGGCTATTTTTCTTTCTTAAGCAAACATCTGTAAAATAAATGCAGAGAACCTAACTGAGTTTATTTTGCAAAAATTTATTAAAAAACTGCACAATGAAATTATAACTAGTAGTTACACACAAGCTTGGATGACTAGTCGCTTGAGTGGAGAAAATTGAGGTCATGGCGCCGAGAAACCTCCATACCCAACTATTTAAAGTTGTTGAAATATTCCCAACAATTGAAATTATTTAAATCAATCTCAAAAAAATTCATAAATTAGCCCAAATGTTACTTTTGTATTTACTCCAAATGAAATAGTGAAAAAAAATGTATTAATTGAAAAGCATTTGATGATTTACCTATTAAATGAAAACTTTCATTTAAGGTTTGGACTTTTTTCTATAAAATTTAGCAAGTATTTAACTTTTCATAATGATTTAATTTTGCAAACTAAAAATTAAAGCTATAAAAAGCAAAAATAATATAAAAACTTTACATGATAGCCAAATTAATGAAACAATTTTTAATTTAAATATTCAAATCATTTAATCATCCAAAATGAATAATAAGGTAATATTGTAACTAATTTTGTCAAAAATATGTAGTAAAATAGAAATAATATATTAATTACAATAATCAGTACTATTTTGAACAAGTTCAACAGCTAGAAGGAATGTTTTGTTAAAAAAAAAAACTATTAAATATAAGACATCAAATGTGCATACTTAGTAAAGATAATCTATCAATCAAACAAAGAATTATACTGCATGGATGGTGGTGAAGATGAACAAACTGTAGCTCAAATGAAATTACCGTCACACTTTATATATGACATGAGCATGCTAATCGTTTAAATATAACAATTGGTTAAGACAACTGATTTAATTCACTTTGTTTAATATAATTCAATATGATATTTTCCAGTTTATAAGTTGTAATGAACTTAGGTCATTTATGAGAAAGACGTTAACTTACCACTAAGCCTAATTCATGTTATTTACCCGCAAATATTCGTTTAAAATTCCCGCTAAAACCAGTTTTTCCGTCAAATTTCTGTTATCTATTGATTTAATTGGAGGAGTTTCTCAAAACAAAATAATACTAAAATGGAATTCTATATTTGCCATTAATCTTGAATTTAAATGCAAAAAGTATTTCAAAATGTTTACCTATCAAGGCAGAACATGCTTCTTCCAGAAACCATCGGTAATTAAAGCTGACAATTCTATTGGTGGCGTAACGCACTCGAGCGCCTCCCGATTTTAAGATTAAACGAGCCGCACGTAACTTGCGCACGCAAGAAACGGATGTGCGTTACAAACACGGTCCTATTTAACCTCCGTAGAACCAATGACACCCTCACAGCAAACTTTCCCTCGACTCGCTCTTTCTTCTTCAAGCCGTGACAGCCCAGCAGAAACTCGACCCCTCGGCGCTCCTCCCGACCTCTCAATTCAACCTATCGACGCTCAAACAATGGAACCGACTGACCTTAGAGTCCTTCGAGAAGAGACAGAGACATCCCAAACGCCCCAAATACCCGAAAGCCGCTCGACTCTCCCGCATGAAGGAACGACTTCGGATGCAGCAGTCGTTAGGAATTGACCTTGTAGCCAGCAACAAAGGTGCATAAGCCAACAAAAGTAAACGATCTCGACATCTCAGCAAGCGACATCTACTCTCTTCCACACGATCACCGCTCCGCACTATCCCTTCTCCGCTCGATTCCTTATGCACTCGGCCAATTCTTAAGGTACGAGTTTCCTTTTAATTTTGTTATTAAAACTCTTAATGATAACTTAGGTTTAAATTTATTTCATTATTTAACAAGTTCGCATAATGAAACTAAGCATTTTAAAATATTGGGATTAGTTATGAATTTTCTAAACCTTACTAATGAACTGAATTATTAGTAAGACAAATTATATTTTGATCATTTAAAATATTATATTTGGCTGCTAAGCTGAAATTTAATGAGAAATGTATTATAAAGGTATTCATGGAACTCATTTTATTTACCATAATTACTTGCAAGAGATTCTAATAATATCCTATGCATGGAGAATGTTCACGTTGAATTACTACTGTCTTAGAGCATTATAATGGAATTTGGGTAAGTTAAATGTGATTTATATAATTAGAATAACATGCAATATAAGTAGGAAACATTTTGTTAAGTCTTTAAGATTAGGCTTTGGTAAGCTTTTAGTTCCTTAGCGAAGTGATTTAATTATTCCAATTAAACATAACCACCTATTTTATTTCTAAGGAGTTTTGCATTAAAATAAAAATTGATGTAGAAAAACACTCTTTAAATTATTAGAACTTAATAAGTTTATAGAATATTTACATAACTTAGAAGCTTCCAAATGTATTTTTAGTTGGAATAACTCTAAAGAAATATTGAGTTCATAAACTCATGTATAAGCTTATAAATAAAACTTAGGAATGAAAACAAATGTTTTGATAATACAAACAAATATTTCAAAGACTAATAAATTTTCAAATATAATTTTTGCAGATGTATTAATTTTGAGTATTTTTCAACGGTTGAGCACAAAAATACACTGGAAATTACTTTTATACTCTTATTTGTTTTTATTGTTGCTTAAGCATCGCTTTGAGCCTGTTTCGTATTGATATTAATTGTGTTATTTTTACTACTAATGATGTAAAAGAAAATGATATTTATGTATCTTGTAAATGTTGCAAAGGTTCCAAAATAGTGGTTAAATAGGTTAGGGACGGGATTAGTTTTCGAAAGCTATAAAGGTGCCACCTTGAGCCTTTGAGGAGGCCCAGGCAAAGGATATGCTTTTATTAAACCCAACCTCAAGGTTCTAGCTTTGCCCATCATAACTATTAATATCACTTTTATGATATCAAGACAAACATAAATATGAATTTTTATGCAATCATTATTTGAAATTTGGCATGTGACATAACCAAGATAAAGAAATGTTATTACGGAAGTTAAGATTATCTTTTATTTGCATTAAACCATATATTTTTCTGCAATTATTATCATACCATTTTGCTTTCCGCTTTTTCTTAAGAGTATATTATTTAATATCCTTTGTACTTAGAATGTGCACTAAGGCATTATTTTTATAACGCCATATCAGATACAGCTGGAGGAGGCTGGGGCAGTTTAAAGATGTTAAAATGAATCATGGAGCGGATTATAACCTTAGCTTTTACCGTCTTTTCAAAAGTTAAACACTTATTTTTGTATGATGTAATTTATGAAATATTCTGGATAATGTTATTTTTAAATTGAACGAATGATAGTTTTATTCTTGTATGGCTCTAGATTTTGCTCAATAGCTATTTTGCTTAACCACCAATATGATCTTATGAAAAGATACACCTATGTTAGATTATTTGTTACTAAACTAATATAGGTCATGACTATAGTTCAAAGTTCTTCCCCAAGTAAAACAACTTTATAAATTGGAATAGTGATTTTATCTGAAAGCAAGTTACTACTTTGGGCATTGAAAAGCAATATCACCATGCAAGAAAATTCACAATAGTAGAGATAAAATTTATCATTTTAGCACAGCACATAAATCCTAACACACGGACTGATGATCAGCAAAATATAAGAGATGATTTTTTATGTGCCAAGAAAAAAGTATGATTAATGGCCTAATTTTTCATATGTTGGAGAATACAATTGTCTACCCTCTGCAATAAGAAGCATCATTATAAAGTTTGAACAGTGTTAAGTGTTTCTTGCATGAATGGCTTAGAAGATTGATAGATAGTCCTATCGAAACACTGCGATAGAGTAGTGCAACAAATTCCAAAAACGTTAGAACGCCTGATGTCCTCAAAAAGTTTAGGAGGGTGCTTGATTTTGTTGAATGACGAAAGAGAGGAGAGCAGCCAAACAGAATTCAGAAGAGAATTTAAAACAAAAACATATTATTGGCATACACATCAATGTCAATTTAACATTATACCTTATTTTAGTAAACAACAAAGAAGTATAATGTGGATCTCATTGAGAGCTCTTACTGAATAATGTTTTCATTATTTTGCCAATTAATTATATAACATCAAAATTGTTATATTTTATATATCAAACACCTAAATTTTAACATTTATAAAATTACTATATAAATATCTCTATTTTTATCAAAGCAAACCCCCATATATTATTTTTAATCAAGAAAATGGGAAGAGATTACATATACGATTAAATAGACACTTAATTTTACATAGTTAAAATTGGTCATTTAGATTTATATTTATATTTATATCTATGTTTATATATACATATATATATATATATATATTAAAATGTTTAAAGTGCAAGTAAAATGTAACGATCAGTTATTTATGTAATCAAATTAAACTTAGTAAGAATATTTAGATTGTCAATTTTATATATTATATATTTTCAAATCAATTATATAGGCCTTACATTCTTATACCCGTATTAACAATACAATTATCATTATCATCACCATCATTATTATTTCCTCTTTAGTTAAGTTTTCATCTCACACATGACTCCCACTCTTTATATTTTTTTTTTGCAAAAGGGGTTGAGAGCTCAACTATCATAGGCATTCTACTAGTGTAATGATTAAACTTCACCTTATCTTCCACTATAATGAAGCAACCTCTCTGGAGAAATATTTAAGTCACAGACAAGTGTAGCCTGAAACCTTGCTCACATAAACATTGATCATAATGGCACCTCTCTCTTCCTCTTTAGCTTCCATACCCTAGAAATAGTTGACTCCATTACCTGCAGTCTCAATCGAGTCACCAACACCTTCACTCTTCCCATACTAATGATGTTGAATTTCCTTATCACAAGCCTCCAAACAGAGCTATGGCTATATCTGTGAACATCAATTAAGTCTGCGATGTCAGCAATGACCATAACCTTACATCCTCAATATAAAAACCTAAGAAATAATCTTGATTTTCCTTTTTTATTTTGATGAAATAAGTGGAAAAGAAAAACTCTTCAATCTAAATACCTTTATTTTGATATAGGTGAATTTCGGGATTGATCACTCTTAAAGAGTCATTTGCATAATGTTTCTCCTCTCCAACATAATTAATGAGGTATAACTAAAATCTTTTGTGAGAGTTTTTAGGTTACGCTAAAGAATAAAGAGAAGAAATTCTCATTCCTATGTTTCCTCAAAAGTAAAAATAATAATCAGACTTTGATTTTCATATATTTTTCTCAAATTTAAGATGAAAAAAATTCTGGAAAATGTTTCCAAGACAGTTTGGAAAAGATGGAAAGGCTTTTTACCATATATTTCCTCAAATTTAAATTTTATTATAAATCTTAAGCTTTAGAGTTTAGAAATTTGGCAAGATTTATAATTGAGAAGTGAAATAGCTTATAAATTGAAATCAACAAATGCATCAATTTTGTGTGGGTTAAGTTAGAATTTTGAGAATCTAGCATTGAATCTATTGTTACTGCAACCATTAGGGGTAAACTTGGTATGCAAGTAATATGGAAGGAGAGAAAAACTCCGTTAGTCCCAAAGAATTTCACAATGAATATTTATGGATTAATTCAATAATAATTTGTATTTCTCTTGAAATATATAAAAAAGCCAGTTATGATTATTTTTACCATGTTATCACTTAGTTATATATCAGAGTAAATAGAATATTTAAGCTAAAACACTCAAACTATATCAATTCTTATTTTTATCAATCTAAATTGAATCATCTACACCTCAAAAGCTCTTCATAAAGTACAAGAAAATCAAGGACATATAATATATAGTAATCAACACTATTTTTCATGTTATATCTTTTAGAAAATAATATATATTTATTCGTGCAAGCAAAATATTTGCCTATACTACATAAATCAATTTTTTCCTTCAACTGTCAAATTAAGAATATATAATGAAATAAAAAAATTCAAGAAAATGGATATAAGTTTGCAATGTTGATTACACTATCACATAAGTTTGCAAGAAAATCAATCAACTTGTGCCCATTGTTGAGCATAAGAGGATGAGTATGTTCAAGGCTAAAGAGAATTTTGATAAATCTAACTTTTTTGGGGGCTAGAAAACTCTCACCATAACTTTAAATAGTTAGGTGCTGAAGAATAATTATAAGATAGGAAAGTAAAAAGAAAAGTTAAAACATAAGAAAAATTATCAAAAAATAAGTTATTTTCTATTTGTACATATACAAAATATAAAACATGATTTAATCATATAACATTTACATATTTACAGTATTTTTTATCACCAATAATATATTTTTAAAATTTTCTTTGTTTATGACTACAAAGATTCATGCATATTCATCCTCTTTTGTATTATTTTATAAAGTTATATAAATCCAGAAGTCATGTCATATCCTAATAATATTTTCAGAAGAATTCAATCATAAAAATGGTTATCAAGACATTTAATTTGATTAATAAGCGTGAATGAGTAATGTCGGAGTGATGCTTGTGCCTTGATTTCTTTTCCAATGAATTGTTGATGTAAAATTAATTTTTCCATTTATAAATGAAAAAAATATACTTAAACACGTCTTCATTTTTTTAAATAACTTTTAAGTTTAATGTTCATTTAAATGATAGTTGATAAAGAAAAATTTACAAGTTTTAGTTTATGTTGTCCAACTTTTGTTCTCACCTTCCTCTCCAAGTTTTGGGCAACCAATAATAAAAAATCTCTTTATAGTGCCACAAACTAATGTATGTTGGAACAATTTTCTAGTTTCCGTATATTTATATGTAAATGTTGACTAATGAATTATGTTTGGGATTAAAATTATAGAAATTAGATGTTGATGTGGCACTTAAAAAAATATGATTTGGACATCATTTTAATACAAATTTTAAAAATAATATTTGTATTATTTTAATGTAAATAAATAAAATATATTTTTTAATTCAATATAAACTTTAAAAATAATATTTGTATTATTTTAATTTAAATAAATAAATACTAATGTCTAAATCTCATTTGACTGATTTTTTTAGGTACCACGTCAGCGGGTCTAAATAGCATTTCTCGCCTCAAAAATGGCCATATTGGACTATCAAAAAAAAAAATGCTATTATAAAAAGCCCAGACCTAAAGTACATTATGCCAATTCTCTTATCAGAAAAGAAAATGATATATAACTAATAGCAAAATTTGAGTCTATTCTCTTATAAGAAGAATAAAACAGCTAAGGGATTAAGAGCATCAGCTCCAACTACCTTGACCAATTCAAGCTGTTCGACCATTTTTTAAATGATAAAATTTAATCCCAGCCATGCAACTCCCTGTCTTGATTGGATGACTGGACCCAGAACAACGCAAAATATGGATGAAAAAAGTAAAAGTATGCAATTGGATTCGAAGTGCACAACTTACGGCGCGTTTAGGAATTCCAACCGCCCAGCTCACCAGACAATACAGGACACCCACAAAAAGATGTATCACAGAAACAAAGCTGCGCAGCACAAAACACCAACACCAACAACCACCAATCAGCGAGAACAATTCCACATGCCTTAGCCCAAAAACACGAAGCAACACGAGAAAAAATCTTACTACGGATACGGAAAGTAGTTGTAGATCTTTTTGTTCAGTATGTTGAAGATCACATTCAGGAAATACCTGGAGCGGAAGAAACGTAATTAAGAACCTAGGCTTATCCGCAATAACATTAACTTAACGGAATATTCCAACTCCGTACCACGTAAAGAAGAACGATCCAGTGACGAGAGCCTGGCCCTTTGCGGTAAAGCGCACAGGGGATTCCCTGAGAAAAACCCCAATGCAGGAGAAAATTGAGATTAGCGGAGCATTTTTAGGTAATTAGACGCAAAAACCAAATCATTTCACCGGGAAAACGGACCTCACCCCGCGGAATCTCCCCTTTCAACAGGAGGAGACGAAGCTGCGGCCAGGATCTGTGGAAGAATCACGCGTTTTCCAGCGATTGCCGGAAGAATAGAAGTGACCTGCTTAAGAAAATGGAAAGAGCGGGGCTCTCTGCACCGAATATGGTTTCCGAAGGAGATGCTGGGGACAGTAGGGGCGGTGAGAGAGGCGGTTAGAGGTGATCGTTTGAGGCGAACGAGGGCATGGATTCCGATTCCGGCGCCAGAAATGGAGCCCGTCCAAGCCATGTGAGAAGCTGGGAGAGCGGGGTAACAGTCCAAGGGTGGGGCGGGGTTTCTTAGGTTTTTTCCTTTATAAATTCCAATAACAAAACATCTTTCAATCTCAGTAGTAAACTAGAACTAAGAATATTACATGGAACTCAAAAAATACTCGAAATTCGTTCAAATTTTGAGAAATAAAAATTGATTTGGAGTTGTGCGGATTAGCTAAAACCCAATTTCAATCGAAATCAGCTCTCGAATTGGATTTTGAGAGTGTTAAAATATAGAAAATTGAAATGCTTATTTTATTCGGCATATAAATGGGTAAGCTTCAAAGGTTTAAGCGTTTTTCTTAATGCAAATATGCCCTGAGAGAAGTCCTGATGTCATGTGTATTCTCGTGAGTTCTCGCTCATGAGATGAAGTTGTAATCTCTTTTATGGAGTGTTTGTTTTATTTTCAAAATTTGTTAGACTTCATTTTTTGTTTTTTAGACATGCACTAATGTTAATTTGTAAGCCGAAGATGTCATCCATTTTATGGTTTTTTTTTTTTCAAATTTTTGTTGAGTTTTTTTTATGATTTTCAAACATTAATTAACTAAGTTGTGAGATTATTTTTTAAGTTAAAGTAATGAGCCGACGCCCGTTGTGATCCTCTTTGCGATATATTTAATATTTTTTCAACTTTTGTTAAGATTTACGGATATATAGTAGGTTGCACTGGAGCTCAAATCCAAAAATGTTGAATTACTCACAATGAATAGAATTCGATCATTTCATTATTATGATTATATCAAAATTATTCTCAAAATTGTTAAGGCATATGATAGATGTCCTAACCAGACAAAATGAATTGCGAAGCTTTTACTGAATAATTTCACATCTCAATCCACAAGAGATGTTACCTAAGTAAAATATATATATTTTGATTGTTAAACTATACTTATCCACACGTACCATTTTTACAATTTTATTCAAATTATGTACTTATAAAAGTATAACACACTAATATTTATAGAACTTGAATGATTATTTTGTACTCAACGGTTCTTATCCCCGCGCACGATAGATAAGAAGGTGTATCGCTTTACTGTTTTATACAAATCACATCACTTATTCCTATAAATTATATCATGTTTTAAATAGAAAAATATCTTTCATAATCTCTTTTTCTTATATGCTCGAACCATCCAATGCGCCATTATCTAATCTTATTCACCATTGGAGCGGCTCCAACATTGCTACAGATAACTTGGTTCTAATCCTATCTTTATGAGTATACTCACTTATTGTCATCTTTGTAACATTAATTTTATCGTTAAAAAACTTATTTTTGAGTTTGTAATCCTGAACTTGATTTATTTCTACTATTTTATCTTTCGCACATAATGCGGAAGATGCTTGTAAAGCTTGAGGAAGGCATAATAATCATGAAGAAATTATCTCCAAATTGAGCATGCTATTTAAAATAAAACACATTCGATGGTATCTAAATTTGAAAATTCTTGGTACAAATGATTTTAAGTATTTTATAATTACAAGCATAAAATGTATTTTCATATATATATATCAAATATGTTGTATAGAGCAATATTTCCATGACTTGGAATACTTAGAGCTGATTAGAGCATGGATTCCTTTTTTGATGGATACATATTTTCAAAGAATTCACCTAAAATCTATGTTAATAGATACATGAATATGTTAATTGATAAATATGACATGTAAGAATTTTATTTGTAACATACACAACCTTAATTAATTTTATATTTAAAATTAAAGAATGTGTTGCAAAGATTTACGCCATCAAAATGTTTTACAATTTACAGTATGACGTTAAAAATTTGATAAATTAGATTGTTTGTTCAACCATAACGGGTTACTATGAGCATATTATATTATTGAGCTTTGAATCAATTAAGAAAAAAATATATGAGGTATTACACCCAAAAAAAATTAAAGTATGGTACATTTGTTGTTCACTTTAATATTGGGTATAGATTATAGTCGAAAGAAAATTTTCAAGGACATTTTGCATATTTCTTTCCTCTCCAAATCATTAATTTTATCTCCTCTTTGGTCTTATCACTATAGGCCTTGCTCCACTCTTCATTCAAGACTCTTAATGTTTCAAATGTTGGGATCGATACTGGGTGGCAGGGTTTCAACTGTGCGGAACAAATCTTGTGTAAATGTTGAGCAAAACAAAATAAAGTAAGGAAAATACACATGCAAGCACAATCACAGCACAAACAAAAAGATTTACGTGGTTTAGTGCTAACACCTACGTCCACATGGAGAGAGCAAAAAGATTCCATTATGTCTAGACGAGATTACAATGAGTCATGGTTAACAAACCCTTACACAAACGCTATGAGCCCTTTTTCTTCCTTCAATGAAGCAGCCACCACACATAAAACTAAAATTGAGGTTGATATTTTGGGATATTTTTACTTCTTAACCCTAAAAGAGGGATTAAAAATATTTATAGATGGCTCAGATTTGTATCTGCTGAGCCGCAGGTACTGCGGCGCGCTAGAGCACTCGCCTCTCGGGCAATCATTTATGTAGCGCGCTGGTGCGCCATGGTGCGCTTCCAAGACTGCTCTTCATCAACAATATCCACCTCATGTCTCATGCGCTTCACAAGAGAGTTGAATCAACTATGCTCTCCAACATTGCGGCTGCACCAACTTGGTTTCCTACGTATCCCTTTTCTTAAAAACCCAAGACGTCCATAGTTCCAACAAATGAGAAGCTTATAGATGCATTTCCAAATTCATCAAATCCTTGCAATGAGTGAATTTATGAACCGTGAGAATCTTTGTCAACATATCCTTAGTATTGTCTTTAGTGTCAACATACCCGCCGTTGGGTCAGCATAGTTAATCCAATGTTAGGTGTTCACTTTCTAAGATCATATTTGGGTTTAATATAATAGTGTATTTAGAGTTATATAAAATATACACATCCACATTAATTACAATATTTAGAAATATTAGAATAATAAAGAAAATATAGTCATTACACAGATAATAATTATTTTACAAAATTTGTTACACAAAAAAATTTAAAATTTTAAGCAAATCAGCATCTAAGTTGCTCAATCATGTATCAACTACTCCTCAAAAGCTTGATCCAAAAATTTTTCCTGAACTGCCCTATATATATATATATATATATATATATATATATATATATATATATATGCATGTGTGTGTGTGTGTGAGGACAAATTAAAAAAAAAGGAAAAAAAAATTAATTAGACATAAAGATCTAAGTAAGGTTTGTAGAATATCAAAATTTGTATTTATGGGGCCCCGTACTTTTCTGCGGCCACGCTAATACCACTCCGTGGCAAATCCCCAACTCAAGTAAAGTCTGGTAAGACTCAACTCGTCTTAAACCAAGAACTTGTCACCCAGAACTATAAAGATACATCAACAGATATCAAAATAGCAGAAGCAGAAAATATAATGTAACACCCACAAGCATAACATAATATAAAAGAAGAAAAAGAAAATAGTAACTCAACTCAAGTGCAGAAAGTAAGTATATTCAAAGTTTAATTATTACAAACTGAATTAAATGAAAGTAAAGATCTCAATCTCACTGCAAAAAGAGAAAATCTATATAAGCAGCGGTAGGAAGATCCTCCTCATGCACCGACTCCTCTCCTGCAGCACTGCCAATGAATAACTCTGAATCTGATATTTGTCGGTATCACAAATACCAGGGCCCCAGCCAACAAAAGAAAAATGTTACTGATGAATCCCTAATTTATATCATAATCAAAGAAAAATTTCATTTTTTCCTCATATTAAAACTACTTCCTTAATCTAATTTTACTTATCTTTTCAGAAAAAATACCTATCCAACGAATTCTGAGCAATATGGACAATTTTCCAAAATTCCTAAAAAAAAACCGCTGCCGTGCGTTGCAGCGAGCCAATTTGCAAAATTGGGCGCCATAGCGCGCTGCAGCGGAGCACTTTACGAAGCGCTAGCACCACAGCGCGCTGCAGCGAGCCAATTTGCAAATTCTGGAGCCATAGCACGCTACAGCGGAGCACCTTGCAAATCGTTGGAGCCACGGCGCGCCGCAGCGGTCCAACTTGCAAATTGCTGGCGCCACAATGCACTCCAGCGGAGAACTTCGTGATGTGCTGGCGCCACGGCGCACTGCAGCGAAGCCTTTTGCTAAATCGCTAGCGCATTACAGTGCGCTGCAGCGGCCCTTCATTATAAGAGCCAAAACGCCCCAGCGCGCAACAGCGGCCCACTTTGCGAAAAATTTTCGCTATAGCGCGCTGAAGCGGCCCACTGAAAATTCCTCTAAGCAGAGCATTAAATGCAGCTGAGACAAGACCCCCAACCAGAACCTTGTCTCCAGCCATCATTCCTTCTACAGCAGCTACTTTTTTTAAAGGGGAAAATGGTCTTCTTGAGGTGATGGGGAGAATTATCAATGGAAAAGTATTATTCTTTTCATCCCTCAAGTGGATTTAACCATCATTGTTCCAAAATTTTTAAAAGGCAAAAACAGATTTTGAAATGAGAAGATGAAGAAGCAGCCCACCTCTATAAATACCACTTTTCTTAACTTAAAAAATGTTCCCAACTTGGCTCACTACAACCTAAGTAAAGAGAGGGCTGCATAGAGGAGAAGGAGAACTCTCCAAGGGTGGAAGAGCTGATCTTGCTAAGGAGAAGGAGAAGAAAGGCAGCACTAGGGACCTAAGAGAAGCAACTTTAAGCAAGAAGAAGAGGAGCCCGAAGAACTTCCCAAAGAAACGTTCCTAGTATTTTCTAAACTCTTGCTTTGTGTTTTTCTTAGTTGATCATGAAAGGGTCTTTGTCCATGTATGTATTATTTTTCATCTCTTTTGTAATAGAGAGCTAAACCTCCTTTGTTGAGGGTTGGGGCAATCCCACATGTGTTTATAGATACTATAATTGTATGAAGTTTTCCTCAAGTTTTAATAAAAATCATAAACTCAATGTCTTGTTAAAGAAATTAAAAGATTATTATGGACTTGAATGTGGACCAAAAGATAAAGGACTAATTGAACTCAATGACTAATTTATCTTGTGCTCCATAACTCACCTTAGTTTTGATGCTAGATTTATGAGTGCATATGTGGCGCCCCGCTCCCTAGGCCCACAATCATTAAGCTAAGGAGCGGAGGGTCACTTGTGCAAATCCCTCTCTTATCATTGGATTAGGTAGATTGATAATCCACTCATAAGGGAAGGGCGTGAATAGAACATCCGAGGGGATCAGTCACTAAATCTGACATACAAGCAGAGTGCGAAAGCTAAATGAAGTAAACAGTACATCCATTCATCATGCATCACATAAGAAACAGTAATAAGATAGCTCAGAAAATAATAAGGTGCATAAAGTAAATCACAGTCACAGTACCTGTATTATTACAATGTTTAAATAGTTTTAAAGACTGAAAGATAAATCATTCATCCTCATAAGCGGCTAAAAGGAACTAAGCAATATACGGCTCTCCTGGCTGAAGCTCCTCCTCTAAGTAAGGAACCTCTGCTTCAGCACCTAGCTCCTCAAACCTATATGAATCTGACATTATCGATTTCATAATGTCAGGGCCCTAGCCAATAAAAGAAAATCTTATTAGATAATTGTTTAAGTACATTTTATGCTGAATGTCTTACATGTGTTATCAATGTCACCATTTTTATACTTTAAGCACAACAAAAGTAGACTCAACAGCATAGGTGCAGTAAGCATACAAGGAAATAGGGATAGTTATAAATGTAACATTTGTATGGCGTTCAGACTCCCTATGAACTCTCATCTGCTACTTGAGAAGCTCCAGCTCGCCTCATTTCCCCTCGGTCGTGCCTGCAACCTCAGTTCCCAGGTACCGCCTCTTCCCATTGAGCTGTGTAAGCTCAGTCCATCAATTTAAGCTTGTAATTATTGCGTCTGGATGTCGTCTAGCTCCCTTAGCCCTCTAGGAACCTATAAATGCAAATGAATCATTCTAGTATGCCCAAATGCCCTTAATCGCCTTAAATGGCTTAAAAATGTGATTAGTGCTAATTATACTAATTAGATTATCAAAACTTAAGATAAGTGTGTAACCTACTTCATTAACATATATGGAACTCATTAAAATAGATTTGAATCAATTTAGATGGTTAAATCCGAAAATCCTATTTTTAGCCTTAAGAGGGTATTTTGGTCATTTTGACCAAAATGTGTTTAAGCACCCCTTAAACCTTGAAAATTTAGTAAAATATCTCTAGATAGATTATTTGCACCTTTCTAGGTGGAGAGAACTTAAGTTAGTTTTATTAAGATCTTAAGACCTTAAGTGTCCTTAAAACCCTCTTTCTTAAGAGCCAAGCCTAATTATCTTAAAGTGCTAGATCCTTGGTTTAATAGCTTAATTAAGGTGATCCATAAACTTTAGTTCTAAAAGAAATACTCTTATAAAATTCTAAGTCTAGACTTAGCTTAAGTCTAAAGTGATTAATTATTAGATCTTAGACTTTAGATCTTCTAGTTGAACAAAATTACCCTCCTTTGGAATTCCCTTACTTGATTAACTGTTTACATCTTTTGAAACATTCCATGTGGGTGTAGGTAGATTTCATCTATAGGATAATGTGATTATCCTAAAGATTGAATATAGATCTTAGATTCTTAGTTCTTAATTGATTATTTTAACTTATAACTAGTATAGTAACATTTTAATAAGATCTTAGTTTCTGAATCCTTCAGCTTATAAGATTCCTTATCTTTAATTTGGGTTTTAAAGTGTGAACCCTAAATCTTTTCTAGTATACTACCTTGGATTTAGGATTTGAACACCAAGAGGAGTTTGGATCCAGAATCCTTAAGTCTTGATTTATTTAATCAAGATTTGGGTTAAGAGGGGAAAATAATAACAATTAAGTCGTTGATTTATTTATTTTAAATCTGTATAGTCGTCATATGATTTTGAATTAGAACTTATTAAGTTCTAATGTTACCATTAAGGTCATGAATCTGGGATTATACTCGGTAGCTGGATATTGGTGATCCTATTCTTATATCTTCTTAGGATAGTTAGATTTGGCTAAAGTAGACAACAATAGATATCACATAAGTCTAGATTGAGTCTCTTGTTTACTTAATATTGGTTGCTCTGCACACCTTATACATTGAGCCTTATTCCTTGAGCATAATATGTAAACTTAGGATATGGAAGATACATTCTAAGTTAGTATTTGAAAAGCATAGTATTCATTCTGTAATTTCAGTGCTTTTAGTTAGTAGAGTATGTCCTAGCTTAGTCTGCCTCTTCTATTCTAGTTTTGTTATATAATAGACTCAGACCTAGCTCTATGGATGTCTAGGATGGATACATATTTTATTATATAAGTTCAACTCGGACCTAGCTCCTGTGGATGCCTAGGATGGATACATGTTGAACCTTCAGTTCAGAGATCCTATATGGCCTGTTTCTGTTATGGAAGCACTATGTCTTAGGCTTACTGCTACTTCAGTTCAATTTTTAGTATTTATTTTTTTTCTTTGCCACATGCTTCAGTGGCCTTACTTTAGCGCTTGGCTTGCTTTGCCACATGTCTCAGTGGCTTTACTTTTTAGCTCATTCTTTTACTTAGCTTACTTTTGCCATATATTTCAGTGGCCTTTTACATATTAAATATGCATGTTGTATATATGCTCTTACTGATTAGTTATTAAATATTAGCATATTTAGGATGCTAGAATTGCATATTTATTTTTGTATTTGTGTTTTTTTTATATACTCAGCATGTCTCCATGTGATCATGTAGCGCCCCTCCCTGTCACCGCGCGCAAAAGATAAGTATTATGTGTATGTTCAGTGGCGGAGCGGTGTGCTACTCGAGAGGAAAGGTATACAAGCAAAACTCATATTCTTGAATAGGCTAACCTAAAAGACTGAGCCATACTGAAGGCTGCTGACTCAAACTTAGAGTAGGATTAAGAGCCAATACTTAAGATAAGAGTAGATCACTTATCTTAAGTATTAGGCTAATGCGTATGTTGGATTTAGAAAAGTAAATAAGAATCTAATATATATCTTCAATATATCAGCATTTCTAGTATGTTGATCGCATCACAATACTAAGTATAGTAGCATAATAGAGTGCGGAAGCTAAAAGCAAAATATCAAGAATACATTCATCATAAGCAGTAGTAAACATTCATCTCAGAAAAAGAAAATAAAAATACATCCATAATTTATTACAGACTGATTTAAATACAGCAATAGAAAGTCTATCTAAAGTACTGAAATAAAACAGGAAGTAATGGTAGATGTCCGATCCACTAAAGCTCCACGTACTCCTCCTGGATCTCCTGTATGTCCTTCTGCCTTGTCTCTACAAGCTGCTCGGGATCTAGCAAATTGCCGGATCCCAAAAGTACCCCGTGTTAGACAAGAAGTCTAACACATCGCAGCTAACTATGCAGAAATAAATCTAATTACAAGTAATGAGTAAAGTAAAGTAAAACTATAGAAAAATTGGGGAAAAAGAGCTAAGGAAAAACTGTAACGGCCAAGTAAGTAAGACAGTAAATGCTAAGTAAGTAAAACTGTCACACAAATGAAAACTGAAAGTAAGAGAAACATCGAATACTCAGAAATCAAGATAAAAGAAATGCCGAATGCTGTACTATATGTCACTGGAATGATGCACCCAAATATGCCACACCACATATGTTACGGATATGTCACTGAACTATCACTGAAAGACTATGAGTAGTACGGTCCAATGTAAACATACACCCAGTTAAGAATACATTATGGTGACGCAGATGCACCCCAAAATTCCCCAGTATGTGTATATAATATTCCATAACCCATACTTCATCACTGATACTCATGCATTACCACTGAAATAATGCTTCAAGTCTATGCTCATGCATATGCCCATACTTCTATTCTATATGAGTAAAATCCAGAAATCCATAAAAGATTGGAATGCTGATAATGAATTCTAAGTCTCCACTATGCAAAATCCTACTAAAATGGTTCTAACACCTAGCTCCTAGAACGATAGTTGGTTATAGTTGCATATTTAATTAAAGATTATTAGATAGAATAATGGTATACACATACTTAGTGGCCTTGCAAGGGAGGTGGTTCTTATCACTTAGTTTGATTAAGCCACCCTAACGAAACGATCTTCAATAGGAGGCATCACCCGTTGGCGATTTGTATCTCAAGCTAAGTTATTAAGATGCCCTACTCGTAATCACACTTAGTGTCTCAAAGAAGGTGACTTCGATTACTTAGTTTGTTTGAGCCATACCTATTGAAATAATCTTCGCTAGGAGCCATTGCCCATTGGCAACTTGTATTTCAATCAAACTAAGGAATGAGTACCCGTTTAATACACTCTTAGGTTTGAATGATTTATTCTAACGAGACTGCATTCATCTAATCCCACAGGATAGCACCTGTTCATAAGTCCCTATTTAAAGTGAATCAACCAATCCCGAATGCTACTGGGAAACCAGTACTATGGGTATACTATACTACACCACCCAATGATCGAGGTTCAAACAAGTCTACTTAGTCAAGCAAGGAATTATCAAGACTATAAAGGCCTATTCTAAATAGGTAAGTCCTATACAAGGTCCCACTAAAATGTAATCAAGGATCACATAACATGGATTTTACCACAAGGGGAAGTATCATTCTAATGTCTTAAGTATTTCCTACCATGAGAGGGGCAAGACCAATTTCTAAGGTTATGAGATCTTTTAAGCATCTACCTCAATGCATCATACAAGTGCCCTTACCTCAAGGTATATGTAATTTAGGTCTTTTAAATGTTTTAAGATGATCTTATAAAGAGGTGCTTAAGATCTCCCATTCTAAACTTTAATATTAATCTCTTAAGTTTTTAATTTATGCTTAAATTTGGAATGATCAGATCAGATGTGTAAGTCATCTGATCACAACTTGATCAATGATTGTGGCATCTAAATTAAAGATTTTATTAAGGTTTTAGATCAATTATTCAATCCAGATGATTTTATTAATCTATTATGATAATATTCTTATTTAGGAGAAAATCACGGATCTTAAGGTTTTGATTCAGATTAAGAAATCATTTAGAGTTATTATCAACCTTAATATGTCTAATTCAAGTATTTAGAATCAAAATCAAATCAAGTGCATTATTGGAAAATGTCATGTTCATTATCTTAAAATCAAATCTATTAAGTTAAGGTTTGAGGTTTGGACCTTACTTAAGTAGATTAGGGTTTGACTCTTTTTCATGTCTTAAATAAGATCAAGTGTGTATTTATAGATCAATATCAAATCAGTGGATTAAACATGTATTATTGGTGGCAATCTCAGACCTAGATCAAGTCTTACAAGCTTGATCCAAGTCTTAATACTTCTTAAATTAATTAAGATGATTAAGGTTTTTAAGTGTAGATTTGTTTTATTTATACTTAACACTTGAACTTACAAGATTTCAATACATCTAGCTTACTATTATAAATCATATTAAAAGAAAAATTTCAGGAAAACAGAAGTTAATTAGTGCTAATCAAACCCTAAATCCATTCAAATAGATTAGCATATAATTACAAATCTAACCATCAGAAATAATTGCAATTTGTCATACAATTCATGTTAAGTAATATAATTAATTAGAGCCTAAGTTTACTAAGATCCAATATGTATACACCCTAATTTTTATTAATCATGCTTTAACAACATTAAAATATAATTTAAAATACATAACTCAGAAAAATAAATCACTTAGCACATGTATTCTACTCATCATAAGTAAACTAATGGCACCCTAAACATGCATTTTAGTTAAGTATGTTTGCTAAATCATCATATTTAAGTTCTACTGCAATTAGGCAATAATAGAAAATCTAACCATCAGATGTTAAATTTTATTTTATCTTCAAATCCCTGATGATTTTTTGATCATTTTCATATATAATATTAAAGGATTTGGACCAATGGATTAAAAGTTATTCAAATATTGCATTATATATTTTTTATTTAATAAATTTCCTATGATTTGAATAATTTAATTATTTTCCTTAAGGAAAATAATTCTAACTATTCGAATTTAATTATAATGGGCTCGGCCCATTAGCAGAACCACGCGGGTTGACCGGGGCCCGAAGACCCGGGACTGTCGCACCGCACGGGTCATGGGCTGACCTGACCCGCACAGGCTTCGTCCCCGTGCCTTCGTCCCAACGGAGAGGGCCGATTAGGGGAACCCTAATCCTCAAATTCTGGAGCATCCCGACCATGGCACGGCCAGAAATGGATCGCTACTCGATCCTCGTGGTCAGACGCGCTGACTGGGACCCGAAACCTCCTGTGAGATGGTCTGGATCGGCCATACCTTACTCACCCAAGGGCTCCTTCAATGGAGCTACTATGGGGAGAATTATAATTCTCCCCATAGAGGCCATGCCAGACCCCGGGCTCGATCCCTACACCATCAGGGAGGTGAGGCGAATCGAAGCCCTCTGGTCTAAGGGTCTGGGATGGTCTGGATCACTGGGTCCTTACTCGATCGAGGCGATCCTTAAGGAACTTAACCTGATCGATCGATTCGGTCGATCAGGTTAACTTAGATCTTAATTTCGATATCGTTGGGTTCAAAATGACAATACACACACATACGAATCAAATGGAAGGAGGTCCGAGCCTAATTGGCTTGAAACCTGCAAACTGGGGGTACCTAGATTTTTGGGAGAGCTTGTAGATGATGCAGGGGCCAATGTTGGGTTTGTTGAGCCTCCTCTGAGAGTTCCTGAATGCCAGGAGACCCTCCTATCAGCGGTACGCACGTCGGGAACGCCTGGGGATCACCTACGCAAGCTCGGGAGTTCAGTAATGGCGGAAGGTACCGAGGCTTTAATTGATCAACAAGGGTCAATTGAAGCGGGGATAGGGCTATTTATAGCCTTGGCCGAGGGTTGGGAAGCTTCTGGAGGGCTGGCTCGGGCTGGAGAGGTCCCGAGAGGTCGGGCCATGGCCGAGCTCTCGAATTTCCAATTCGAGCTCGGTCGGGTCACGAGGCCCGAATGGGTCTCTAACCATTCCTGGGAAGTTCCTAACGGCTCTGCTGAGCTGGAGGCGCGAGTGGCAGACCGGATGGGCAGCTGGCAGTACGGAAAATTTCCCTGTCGGGTGCTGGCGTGGCAAAGACGAAGGTCCACAGTGCCGGGACCTTTGGATGTCGTCTGATCTATCGATCAGATGGAGCTACAGCAGGGATCGCTCTGATCCTAACGGCCAATCGCGGGAGCGATCCTGGACATAGGATCCACAGGATGGATCCAACGATGAATCCGTGGTCTAGCGAGATCAAATCTCGACCGTTGGTTAAAAAGGCGCGATGGCTAGATGTGTGGGATTCCGCTGTCGCGCGACCCGGGCTCCGCAGTGGATCGCCCGTGGTCCGCACAGCAGATCCCGGCCATTTAATCGGGTATAAGGGTAGATTTGCAAAATCAAATTGTTAGAACCCCTTTTATGCAATTAGGCCATTTTAATTAAATGTGAATTATGGCCTAAATGATTTTAAAATTGTACCAAATTTTCACCCTTACTTAATTTGGGGGTGAGGAATTCAAAAATGCAATTAGAATTTAATTTTGAGATCAAATTATTTTGGGTCTAGGCTAGGGCATCTAGATTGATTAAAATATTATTTTGGACTTAAAGAAGTTTTATAAGCTTCAAATTTTCAGGATAATCTTTATTTGAAGTTCTAAAGCAATGGAGTCTAAAATAATGGTTGTTTAGATTATGGTTTAGCAAGGTAACAACCTAGGGCTGTTACAGACTCCCCCACTTAAGAATGATGTCGTCCTCGACATCATCTCAAGAAAGAAGACAAACCATGAAGAAATTGAAGAACATATTAAAACTTAGAAAATTAAAGTGTACCTAGAGTCTCAAAGAGACTAGGATACTTCATTCTCATATCTGCCTCTTTCTCCCAAGTAGACTCTTCTAAAGTGCGATTCATCCACTGAACTTTCACCATTGGAATTGAGCGATTTCTCAGCTGCTTTTGATCATACGCTAAGATCTTATTTGGCTCTTCCGTGTAAGAAAGATCCGGTTGAAGAGATACCGCCGGCAGTTGGATTAAGTGAGATGGGTTACGAAGACATTTTCGCAGAGATAAAATGTGGAAAACATTATGGACGGTAGAGAAATCTTCAGGAAGCTTTAGTCGATAAGCTGCAGAACTGATCTTTTCTAATATTTCAAATGGTCCATTGTAGCAAGGACTTAGCTTCCCGACTACACCGAAATGATACACGCCTTTCATCGGACTAACTTTAAGATACACAAAATTTCCCACATCAAGATCCAGAGCACGATGATGAGCATCGTGATATTTACTCTGGCGATCTTGAGCTGCTTTGATCCTTTATTAGATTTGTTGAATCTTTCGATTTGTTTCTTCCACTAGATCAGAACCATAAAGCTGCACACTACCAGTTTCAAATTATGCTAATAGAGTACCGCATTTTTTGTCATACAGAGCTTCATATGGAGCCATGCCTATACTTGCCTGAAAATTGTTGTTGTAGGCGAACTCTACGAGTGGAATATGGTCTTCCCAAAAACCTCCAAAATCCAAAGTACAAAGACAAAGAAGATCCTCCATGACTTGATTCACTCTTTCTATTTGACCATCTGTTTGAGGATGAAAAGCAGTACTCATGGCTAGAGTAGTTCCCAATTCTTGATGTACTACTTGCCAAAATTTAGAAATGAAATGGTTATCTCGATCAGACATGATAGATCTTGGAATTTCATAGAGTCTGACAATTTTCCTAATATACAGCTTTGCAATTTCTCCATAGAATTAGTTTGATGCATAGGGATAAAATGTGCTGATTTGGTTAGCCGATCGATAATGACCCATATTGAATCGACACCTGATCTTGCTTTAGGTAAACCCATAACAAAATCCATAGAGATATCGAACCACTTCCATTCGGGAATTGCTAGAGGATGAAGAAGTCCTCTCATCTGTTGGTGTTCAGCTTTGGATAGGCTACAAGCGTGACATTTTGCTACAAATTCCACCACACTTTTCTTCATTCCAGGCCACCAGAATGATTTCTTCAGATCTTGATACATCTTGGTGCTGCCAGGATGTACTTGGTAACCTGAATTGTGACCTTCTACTAGAATTTTTTGTTGTATGAATTTTGGAATCCATAGACAATCTCCCTGATAAATTACATTACCTCGAAGCTGAAGATCAAAGCAACGACCACTCTTGATGTCCACTTTAAACTTCAGATAGTCTTCATCCTTGGTTTGTGATATAGAGATGTGATGATAAAACATAGGTTCAACTGAGCTCATGGATATTAGAGTGCTAAGCATAGCGCCATGCACTGGCCTGATTTCAAGTTTTTGGAATTCTTCTTCCAACGGGCTTGATAGTATCATAGAAGATAAGGTAGCATGACGACTAAGTGTGTCTGCTACGACGTTCGCTTTCCCTGGATTATATTGGATGTTTAGATCATAATTGCTTATTAGTTCGAGCCATCTTCACTGTCGGCAATTCAACTCACACCGGGTGAAGATGTACTTCAAGCTCTAATGATCGGTGAATATGGAACACTGGACACCATAGAGATAATGATGCCAGATTTTTAGAGCAAAAACCACAGTTGCTAGTTTGAGGTCGTGAACAGGGTTGTTCTTTTCCTGTGGTCTTAACTGACAAGATGCGTAAGCTATAACTCTTCCTTCCTGTATCAAAACACATCCCAATCTTATTCCAGATGCGTTGATATAGACTTGGTAATTCAGTCCTTCTTTAGGTAAAGCAAGAACTGGTGCAGAGGATAGAGCATCTTTCAATGTCTGGAATGCTTTCTCATATTCTGGGCTCCAGGCAAATGGTACTACTTTCTGAGTTAACTTAATGAGAGGAGATGCAATTTGTAAAAAGTCTTTGACAAACTTCCTATAGTATCCTGCCAGTCCTATGAAACTTTTAATGTCGGTCCCAGAGTTTGGTTGTGACCAATCTTGGACTGCGCTCACTTTACTTTGATCGACTCTGATTCCCTGAGAATCGACAACATGACCCAGAAAAGCAACTGAGTCAAGCCAGAATTTGCATTTAGAATATTTAGCATATAGCTTATCAATTTTAAGCCCTTCAAGTACTAAACGCAGGTGGTTCTCGTGATCTGTTTTATCTTTTGAATAAATCAATATATCGTTGATGAAGACAATGACGAATTTGTCCAAATATATTTTCAGCACGCGCTGCATTAAGTCCATAAAGATGGACGGTGCATTTGTTAAGCCAAAGGACATCACCAAGAATTCGTAATACCCATATCGGGTTCTAAACGTTGTCTTCTCAATATCTGAATCTTTAACTAGTAATTGATGATATATGGAGAATATTTTAGCTCCAGATAATTGATCGAACAGGTCATTGATACAAGGCAGAGGGTACTTATTCTTAATAGTTACTTTATTTAATTCTCTATAATCGATGCACATTCTCATCGATCCATCTTTCCTTCTTTACGAACAGTACTGGCGCTCCCCAAGGAGATGAACTTGGACGAATAAGACCCTTCTCCAATAGTTCATGGAGTTGATTGTTCAGCTCTTGGAGTTCTTTTGGCGCCATATGATACAGAACCTTTGATAGTGGTTGCATTCCAGGAATTAATACTATGGCAAATTCTACTTCTCTCACTGGAGGAAGACCAAGTAGGTCTTTAAGGAAAACATCAGGAAATTCGCAAACTATAAGGTTTTTAGAAATAGGCACGGCTTCTTTCTTCTCTCCCAACTTTGTCACAAGATACGCACTACATCCCTTCCTGACTAGCCTTTCTATTGCCATCGCATTGATCAACGACGATTGGTGCTAAATCTTCCAACCAATGATTTTGTTTTACTCCCACTGCCAAATGTTATTTTCTTCTTAGGCAATTTATGGAAGCATCATGCTGGCTTAGCCAATTCATGCATAGAATTATATCGAAGTTGGTGATTGGTAATATAATTAACTTAGCCCCATAGTTTTGTTCCCAATAGGAACATCTAGATTGCAGAATTTTTGGGACTACATATGGGCTCCCGAGGGTAACCCCACACTCAATGAACTGGCTAATTGATAGGTTGGTAGCTGTATTATTACCTCAGTTTAAGTTTCAAATAATAGAAATAAAAATGCACTCATCCTCACTTAAAATAGAGGGCTAAATAACTGGTTCCTCCACAAGCTCCTCCTCCAGATATGGCTCCACACTAAGATCCTGATCGTCCAACTGAAGAGGATCTGCCATTATTGGTTTCACAATGTAGGGCCCCAGCCAAAAAAAGAAAAATCTTGTTAGACAATTGTCTAAGTACATTTTAAACCGATACGTTTTATACGTGTTATGTAATATTACCATTCTATAACTTCTAGGTAGCAAATGTATAAGGGAGCAGCAGGCAATACAAAAGGAAGGAAAAGTTATAAATCATCATTTATAACTTAACCAAAAAGAGAGGCTAAAGCATGTCTCAAATGTAAACTAAATAAGGTAAGGCATATAAATATACATAATCAAACAAGTGCTGTAAGAAAAATGCTACATCCTAAATATGCTGGTGATTAAAAGAAACATGCCAATTAAGATAAAATAACTTAGTAGTGATACATATAAATAGCAACAAGATTTTAACATCCTAATATATAAAAGCAGTACAAAGAAATAGCTGACTGAATAAAAATACTGAAAAGTAACTAAAACATCAAACTGCATATAAACATCTGTGTACAATCTGCCATATAGAAAAGAGCTAATCTAGCCCACCATAAAAGGCTGAAGGATCTTAGCACCAGTATGGCTAAGGCACCAACAATATAAACAAATGATCTTGGCACTAGTACGGCTAAGGCACCAACAGTTGTACCCCTAGTGTCAACAAGGAGACTAGGCAAACAGCACACAACAAAACAAAGTCCTTTCCCTAGTGACATAAGTTGACTAGGCAATCATAAGGCAATACTAAGAGGCAGCTCAAACACATCCAATTATTATCCTCTCATTAATCACTTTAATATTTTTACAAGAAATATAAAGAGTCTCCATATTTTTCTAACATTTTATTTATGCATCAAAAATCTTATATGATATGCTCAAGAAAATATGGCACAAAAATACAAAGAATGCGTAGCAACAAACATCAAATAGAAGCAAGGAACTCTACTAAATATGGTGATATCATTTGTTTTCTACTTAACTATTCTAAGTATTCCAAGTTACACAAGTTCAGGATCACCATTTTCCTACTATCGAGTGTAACTTAGAAACTCATCCTTATAAGTTAAAAAGGATTAAAACTGATCAGGTTCTAATCTAGTTCAATCAGATATATGACTACGAGTTAAATCAATAAATTATATGTCCTAGTTTTGTGAATTTATACGTTCTATCTAAGATCTGATCAAAATCTTCTAAACCTATAGATTATGGATTAAATACTACGAGATTTAGGTTTAATCACATAATCCAAAAAGGATAAGACCTAAGTTCTATGTTTTATTCTTTAAGTGATCTACTAATTAAGGCCAATCCTATTAAGTAATCAAGCTTAATAGGATGAATCTCATATCATAAATCTAAGGTTTAAAAGACAAAATAATCAGAATAAGTTGTAAAATAAAAGAAAAGTCTAGAAACTAATAAAACTAAGGCTTCACCCATTGAGTAACCCATTTACCCAATGAATGAACTCTAACCTATGATCTAGTCCTAGTCTTAAGTAAGATCCTTAAGGTGTAGTGTTTAAGACTTAGAAGAATCCTGGAATCTGATCGAAGGGTTGATTTCACTCACTTAAATATCACTAAGATCTTTATAACATTAGTTTATGAGTTTTGAAATGTTAAATAGAGGTTAGGAGTGCTTCATCCAGTCGTAGGGCAAAATGACCATTTTGCCCCTACTATAAGGGTCAAAATTCAACTTTTGACTTACTAGTCAGAATTGAATTCTCTTAGTTCCAACTGATTCCTTACTGTATAACTTGAAGATAGACAGTAAGTATGTCCAAATTGAACTCCAAACGGTCAAGTTATGACCAAAATGAGGCCAAGGGTATTTTGGTCATTTATCTAAATTTTTAGGATTCAGATTCTAAATATTATTTTAGTTTATCAATGATATTGAAATTCTAAATTAGTTAGCATCTTGAATTTTTGAATTTGGAGTTGATTTGACTAAGTTATGGTTGTTTGAAGTCTAGGGGCATTTTGGTCATTTTTCACTAAGAATTCTATGGTTGACTTTTTGTCATGATGTCCAGATGAGAAAACTAATACTACTACAGTGATGAGGCCGCTCTCCTGAGCATTTTAAGACCCATATTGACTATGTTCTGATAACTGGGTAAAAAGTTATGAGGTTCTAAAGAGGTCCTAAAATGTTACCTCATTATGCGTACTCCGAAATTAATTTTTGACTTACGTTATTTGATTCCTTACATTTTTATGAGTATTTTGAGACCTATATTGGCTATGTTTGGATCATTCTACGAAAAGTTATTAAACTTTTAAGATTTACTATTCAAAAATACAATTTGTATTAATTTACTATTCATTTATTCAAATTAAATGATTTTACTATTCATTCCTAAAGTTTATATATATAATTTCTGAATTTATTAACCTTTAATTAATCTATGATTAATTAAGCTTAATTATTAATTAATAATAATTAATCCATTTAATTAATTAACTAAATTATATAATATTATTATTTTACTGTTGAAAAGTCATTAGCACTAATTACTATTTAATTAACCTTAATCATCTGTTAATATCTAATTAAGAATAATTAATTATAATTTACTATTTAATAATTATTAATTATTCTAATTACTGTTTAAAGTTTAATTAATATTAAAATAATCCTAATTAATCTCTTAATTATTAATTACAATTAATTAATTATATAATTACTGTTCAAAAGTCATTAACACTAATCCTAATTTAATTAACTACTAACTATAATTAATTAGGCTAACAGTAATTAATTAAACTAATTAACTGGCTGACTGGGCAGTGGGCTCCACCTATGACATGTGGCAGCACCTGATTGGGTGCTACTCTGCGTGTGGACCCCACTGTACACGTGGCATGCCCAGAGGCTGCCACGTGGCGCTGTGGGTCCCACGGGAAGCCGAAAGGTCTTGGGCGGTGGGTCCCACCTGACACGTGGCATGCCGGGTGGCTGCCACGTGGCCCTGTGGGCCCAACTTGGGCAGCCGAAAAGCCGCACGGGCTCGGGCTGTGGGCCCCATGCGATACGTGGCCTGCCGGCTGGCTGCCACGTGGCGCAGTGGGCCCCACGGCCGAAGCCGAAGAGGCGTGGGTATTTGCCTGTGGGTCCCACATGACACGTGGCAGGCCAGAATGGCGCCACGTGGCGCTGTGGGCCCCACTGGGCTTACGCGGACCCGGCCAAAGGCGGGTCGGGCTCGGGTCGACCCGGCCCGGCCCGGACTTCATCTTCTTCATGGAGGAGTCCCGAGGGCACCGGGCTAGGGCACAGCTTTTACCGGCCTTCCCGGTGCCGGACCGCCTTGGCCCGCACGGCCGACGGTAGCCCACGTCGGGGCCTACACGTCGGTGGGCGGACCTTCGCCGGAGGTGGCCGGAGTCGCCGGTAAATCCTAAACCTAGGTCCTAAGGTTCGGCGGAGGGTTTACAGGGTTTCGGACCGAGGCTTCTAGCCTTGATCTGGGTCGATCGGACCTGATCGAACTCGATCAGGTCCGATGGATTGTCAATCCATCCTAAGATCTACAATAATCAGGTGTTAATTTGGCGAAAAGAGAAGGAGAGGGTGAGATCCAGTACCTAGAAATCCGACGGCTGCAGTCTTCGGGACGGCTCGGCTCGGGTCGGGTCGATTCGGGCTCCGGGACGCGTAACCGGGGGTCGGGGGGGGCGGGGCGGGGGAGGTCCTTATAGACCCTCAGATGGACTAGCCGAGGCGGGGGAGGCCGCCGGTTGGCCAGGCGAGCGGCGGGCGTGCCGCGGGGCTCGCGGGCGACGGGGCCGAGGACGAAGGCCCGTGGCCGTCCGATCCCGTGCCACACGGACGGCCCAGATCTGTCCGGACCGCGAGATGCGGATCGCGGCTGTGAGCCATTGGATCCGTGCGGATCAGACGGTTTAGATGGATCCGTCCGATCAGACGGCGCCGTGAGCGCCGTCCACTTAAGTTGACGGCGCCGTCAACTAAATAATTAATTATTTTTTTTTTTTTCTAAAATTTCAAAATTTCCAATATGTTTTTCTTAGCTATTTGAGGGGTAAGGAACGCAACAGTGGGGTCATATTTTTGATCTGACGAGTATTTTGATTTCTCGATTTTCGGGGCATTTAAATATTATTAAAATATTCGTCGAAATTTCGACGACTTCCGATTGACACGAAAACTTCACCCCAAGCTAATTTGGGGTCAATGAGCGCAATGGTGAAGTTCGTTTTTCGATCAAAGGTCAATTTAAATTGGTCAAATTTTAGGGTTTCTGGATTTTCCAGAAATCAGGATTCGATCCAATTGATTCCTGACTTGGGGGTAGGCCCTAGGGGTTGACTCCAATTGACCTAATTAGCGCTTATAATTATATTTAAGACTAGGATTAGTCCTAATTAACTACGATAATAGCCTAGGTTGTTACACATATCCCTGAGATTAAAAACCCGAAGGCCAATGCAGCACAAGGTCCCTTGAAAGCTTTCTAAAGTTGCTCGTAAATGATACTCACTATGCGGATCTCACCCGGCCTAACCAATGAGCACAAGAGTAGTGCTCTGGTGCGGGTCACTCCAGTCAAGTGACTCAAATGAATGACAAAGCTGGAAATGAAAACTAACCATGCACTACTCGTATTCTTCAATTCAGAACAATGAATGTTGGCTAGGCCTCCCTCCCAGTCTGTGTTTTCATGGATGAGTTCCACTACGAGATCATGGGGGTCAAAGCAAGACTCCAAGAGTTCAAGGTAAGAGCAAGAACTTACCTCTCCTAACTTGTTGAATTGCTCAATTTGAGCAATTCCAAAAGCGACTCCCCTACCTCTCACGAAGACCGTCCGTCTGGCCGCATTGATTGCATTGGCATACACCTCCTGGACTATGGATGGGTACGTGGGAGATTTCCTTGTCACCATCTCCCTCCATCCCCGAGGGTCGACTTGCTCCACTGGCTCGGGCAAGTAGTGGCTAAAGCTCTTCTTCGGAATTAATTTCCGCTGAGAAGTTATGGAGGAGAACCGGTGTTCATCTTCAGCGGAAGAGAACCTTTTCTTGTTAAAAGTTCCCCCGGATGAGAAAGCTTCGGTCTCCCTTCTTGGAATCGACTTCTTGCCAGAAGACACGATGAAGAGAGGAGAGCAAAAGTTGATGAGGAAGCAAGAAAATTTAGAATGTGCAAGGATTAACCCCCCTTACCTTCTCTTAAATAGCCAAAAAAATCAAAGATAAGAGAGCTATGGTCAATGGGTCTTCCCCATGCCATAAATGTGATGATCTATGTGAAGGGGAGGCAGCTTTTTCAGCACACACCTTTTTGACTACTTTGGAAACCCAAATATATTACTTTTTGACTGTAGGGAATCCAAGGCGGTCAAATTTGCTACATCAGGAGCAGATCGTTGCAGCGCGCTGGAGCGGTTTTTCCACAGCAGCGCGCTATAGCGGGTTAACTGCTGCAGCGTGCTGTAGCGTTGCCTACCCAAAAAAAAAAAATTTCAATCTTGGGTTGCCTCCCAAGAAGCGCTTAGTTTAACATCCTTAGCTAGACTCGTTAATGATCATATAATTGGATCCAGAGGTTTCTCTTTCCACAACCTCAAAGTACTAGGGTGAGCATGACCCTCAAGGGTGCTCGAACCATCATCCTCTCTTCCTTCCCTTATGAGATCATCTCTTTCAAGTTCTAACTTATAGGGAATCTTCTTTTTCCTTTTTCCTCTTCTCATTTTTCTTCTTCTCACTCCTTTCTTACTCCCCTTCTTCGAGGAAGAAGTTGAGCTATTATCACAATTCTTCTCTCCTAATGCTAGATTCTCAAAAACATTATCAAGCTTAATTCTTTCTTCCCTCATTTTTTTTCCTCACCTCTTCTTTCATTTCTATTTGTTTAAAGATGGTGGGTTTAAGATCAATTTACTCAGATTTCCCTTTAATTTTAATACTCATCACTCCGTGGCCTACGTCAATAATAGCTTTCGTGCTCATAAGAAAATGTCGCTCGAAAATAATTGTGGAGTTCTTGTTCCATCTGTCCCATTCGCATACCACAAAATTAGTTGGAACAATGAAGCTCCCCAATCTAATAGCAACATTCCTTATAATTCCTAAAGGGGTAAGGGATTCTATATTTGCAAATTCTAGAATCATAGAGGTGTACTCTATTCCTCCTACCTTCAGATGTTCATAAATGTGGTAGGGCATAACATTAACAGAAACACTAAGATCATACAAGGGATCTAAAAACACTTCATTTCTAATTATGCAAGGAATACACAGCCTCCCGGGGTCGTCACATTTCGAAGCTGTGAGCTTCTCACATTTCGTTCCCCTTGCTCTTTCCTGAGCCTCTAGTTCTTCTCCTATGGCACTCAAGTTATCAATTATATTTTCCCTATGCACCCCTTTAGAATGGATCACACTGACCAACTCCCTCGGGTTCACTTCAATGGAATTGGGTAGAGCTCCTTGCTGTCGAATAGCTAGCTGCTTAGAGATCTACCCCAGTTGGGTCTCTATGTTCCTAAGGGATGCTTTTATTCCTTGGATAGAGGCATCATGGCATGTGATTGTGGCTTCAGTGCGACGCATGAATTGGAAGGCTTCAGCCTTAAAGGAGTTGAAAGCTCCATCTAAATTTGAATGGTGATTGTTATGATTATTTCCATTATTAATGCCCTGTTGATTTGATGAACTCCCCCCATATTAATTTATGTTGTTATTATTGTTACTCCACAAAAAATTAGGGTGGTTTTTCCACTCTGGATTGTAGGTATTGGAGTAAAGGTTGTTTATGGTGTTGTTGTTTCTTAAATAATTAACTTATTCAATGTTCATTTGTACGAAGGGATTATTCAAATTGCAGCTCTCACTATTATGTCTCCCTCTGCATAACTCACATTGTATCTCTAGAACATCATTAACATTTATTCTCTCAATTTTCTCATTTAAGGTATGGATTTCTTGCTACAATACTGTTATTTGGTTTGATTCATTCACTTTCATAGATTCTTTTTTAAGCCTTTCAGAAGGCTATTGGTATGCATTATTTGCCATTTCTTCTAAGAGATCGTAAGCCTCTTATTAGGTTTTGCTACTGATAGAGCCTCCGGCGGCCGCATCGATGAGAGTCCTTGTAGGAGCATTCAAATCATTGTAGAAGGTTTGAACTTGCATCAACAAGGGAAACCCTTGATGTGGGCATCACCTTAAGTACTCCTTAAATCTATCCCACCCATCATACAGTATCTCACCTTCCAACTGAGTGAAATTGGTTATCTCGATTCTCAGCCGAGCAGTTTTCGCCGGAGGGAAATACTTGGCTAATAATTTCTTAGCCAAATCGTCCCAAGTCCGGATTGAATCGCTTGGGAGAGAGCTGAGCCAACTTTTGGCTCTATCTCTTAAAGAGAATGGGAAAAGCCTTAATTTAACAGCATCTTCAGAGATGCCGTTAAATCTGAAGGTGCACAAATTTCAAGGAAAGTTGAAATGTGTGAATTAGGGTCTTCAGTGGCCAATCCTCCAAACTGGTTATTTTGAACCATACTCAGAGTGGAAGGTTTGATCTCAAAGTTATTAGCTTCTATGTTAGGCCTTACTATAGCATGGAAAATTCTTCTAACAGTGGGTAGTGCATAGTCTCTCAGTGCTATTCCCTTAGGTTCTCCTACTGGCTCTCCACGATTTTCATTATGATTTTTCATAACGGCTAGTTGGCTTAGCAAAATGTTTTGTTCTCTTCTAGCCTTCAAGTAGGTTCTCTCAATTTCAGGGTCAAAAAGATAATCCGAGCAAACTCTTCTATTCATACACAACACCAATTAGGCTATCAAGAACAAATTTAGAAATAATGTTAAAAGATTTAGCAATAATAAAGAAAACAGAGAAGTAATTGGTTAGTACTTATAATTACAAAAATAAAAAATTAAGCGTATATGCAAAAAAATTGCTTAAATCACTAATTACTGATAGATTCTCCTTAATACGAAACAATTTCCAATTTCTCGGCAACGGCGCCAAGAACTTAAAAGACCTATAATACGTCTGCGCTTTCACGTAAGTGTACGTGGTCTGAATTAATAAGTGGAAAGTTTGAATTTCTGGGATTTATCAAAATACAGAGAATTGGATGTTTTGTTACTAAGGTATATCTATGATCACTAATTTTTAAGTTGTACGTATATTGATTGGTGTTGGTTCCTGAACAAGCACGATAACACTTAGTAGAAAATACTTTTGATAAAAGGAAGAGGAGAGTTGGATTTCTCCTGCATGAGATGATAGATAACTTATGTATGATGATTCTTCAAGCATTCATTAGTTCTTTAGTTAAGTACACATTGTTCTTCTTAGAGTTTTAATTTAAAGAATTACAAGTTCAAGTCTCATGCATGAAACGAACACATAGTCAGTTCTACTTCAACACATAGACCCTTATAAGATTTTAGATTTGTAGTTTTAATCTCATCTCTTGATCATGGTGATGAGGGTTATAAAGTTTAAGATCTTATAAGCATTGATTCCACTAAGAGCTTCACATGCCTCAAGCATAGTTTAAATGATGGAGTGATTTTATTAGGCTCAATGACTATATCACCACGTTCATGAGTACCCAATGAATGCATTCCTTCTCTCAAGTATGCTGAGCAATAGAGCTCAATTAGTGGGTCTTAGCATCACACGCTTCAACTCATTAGTTGAGCATAGAATAAGGTGTACTAAGCTCAAAAACTTTCTCACATAGTTCTCACATAGTTTTAAAAAAATCAGAGGGAAGAGATAAAAAAAATAGAATATTTTGCTCAATTTAAGAAATAAATTCTAAAAATAAAGAAAAATTCTGATATTATAAATGTGCTCCGAAAATTCTGATTATGCTTAATTTAAGCATAATCATATCCTTATTATAATTCTATTAAACTCATCTAGTCATTAGAACCAAAACCCTGAAAGTTTGGAGTAATTCAGAGCTCAATCGATTATTTTAGAATATTTTAATATTTTAATTGAAAATGGATGCATTTATTTTGACCTCGAAATCGAAATCCGACTTCGCATTTTTCTTCAATATTTTAATTAGCTGGAGTGATGTTTTGGACGCATTTGGAGAACGTCAAAATTTTGTCAATATTTTAATATAATTAAATACCCCGAAAATTAGCATAAATAAATAATTGTCGGAATCAGATTACGACTTCGCCGTTAGATTTCTCACCCCCAAATTAGCTAGGAGTAAATTTTTGAAAATTTTCGGAGCACATTTATAATATCAGAATTTTTCTTTATTTTTAGAATTTATTTCTTAAATTGAGCAAAATATTCCATTTTTTTTATCTCTTCCCTCTGATTTTTTTTAAGCTGCTGTCTCCTCCTCCCTTCTTAGCAACTTCCTCTCCATTCTCTTCACTCAAGTGGGCTGTTGCCATCTTCTTCCCATCAATGCTGATGGGAGGGCTCTTAATGAAGCCTTGTCTCCTCATCCCCCCTTAAAACATAACTCTAGCTCTCTTCTTCCCTATTTTGGCCAGCTGAAGCTCTCCCCCACTTCCCATTCTTGTTGTGCTAGCTATTAAAGAGAAGTTCCCCAATCTCTCAAACTCTCAAGTTCCCAAGGATTCATAGAAGGAACCCCCATTTGCAAGACCAAGGTACTCCCCTTTCCCTCTATTGGTTAATCCAATGGCTGTTTCATTTCATTTTTATACTCATTTTTATGTTTAAAAATTTGTGCTACCTTAGTTATGCATCTATAAAGCTATGTTGAGGATGTAGGGACTCAAAAAAAAATAAAAATCTGCATACAATGGGGGATGACATGTAAATCTGCTAATATGAATTTCTGTATACCCAGTCGTTTAACGCCACTGTTTGTATTGATAACTTGATATTTTGTGGCTAATTTAGGTACCAATGGAAAGGTCTCGAAAAGAGCTTTCCAATGGTATATGGCACCCTGCGTGAAGTGCTCTAGGTTGAGAGTAATCGAGCCTGAAAGTTGACCCATCGCAGTTTACACTCAGACAAAATTACCGTTTAACGCTACAGCGCGCTGGAGCGCCCAGAGTTGCGATTTTGGGTCCGCTACAGCGCATTGCAGCGCAAAATTCGCTATAGCGCGCTGCAGCGCCTCAAGTTTTTAATCCGGGTCCGCTATAGCGCGCCAGAGTGCCAAAAATGATATTTTTGCCCGCTATAGCGCGCTCCAGCGCACTGCAGCGCGCTTCAGCGCCCCCGTTTCGAATAGGGACCGCTGTAATGCACCCTAGCACGTAAAAATGATGTTTTTGGCCGCTACAGCATGCCATAGTGGCCAGAAAACTAAATCGACCATAACTTGATCATTCGGACTCCAAATTCAAAAATTTAAAGTGTTAGATAGCTTAGAATTTTAGTGTCTACAATAATCTAAAAAACTACATAGATTTTAAACTTTTAAAAAATCAAAAATGACCAAAATACCCCTAACCATAATTAGGTCATAACATGGTCAATTTAAGTCCAATTTGGGCCTATCACCAGTCAAAATATTTAGTGTGATGTAAGAAAGCTATAACCCCTAAGTTTGCTAAATTTGGATACCAAATAAAAGAGTTATGCCTTTTTGACCCCTCTTAACTTAGAAAATTCCCAAATTTTCCCTTAGAAATTCAATTGGTTATAAATAATTCGTTAGACCTTAGAATTTAGTGTTCTTAATTTTATGGAGTCCTTGAACAGTAACCAACAGTGAAATATATAAAAATTTAGATTTCATTAAGTGCAATTTACTAAAATGCCCCTTAGGTCAAAAACCTTAGTTTGGACCTACAGGACCTATTTTTACCCAAATTTGGAGTACCTAATGTTTATCTTCATGTTAGACAAAAGGAATCATTTGACAATAAGAAATCCTAATTTGGAGCCCTAAAATAAAAAGTAGCTTTTTAGACCCTTAAGTAGGGGCAAAATGGTCTTTTTGCCCAAAATTTAGGTTAACTATCTTTAACTCCTAAATTATCTTCTAAGTCCATAAAATAAGTATTAGAACTGTATTAGAATCATTTAAGTGAGAAAAATCAGCCATTAGGTCAACTTAGTAAAATTCTCCAAAATTCTCTAAGTCTTTTCCTTAGGATCTTTTCACCTCACATTAGGACCATTCTTAAGACTATGATTAGCTCATAGATTAGATTTTATTTATGGGATAAGTGGGTTATCTAATAAATGAATCCTTGGTTTTATTAGTTTCTAAAAATTTTACAACTTATTTTAATTATTTTGTCTTTTAATCCTAGATTTAGGATAAGGAAATTCATCCTATTATGTTTGATTGGATTAATAGGATCTACCTTAATCAATAGATCACTTTTAAACTGAAACCTAGATTTTATGTCTTAACCTTTTGGATTATGTAACTAAGCCCAATCTCATGATATTTAATCCATAATTTATAGTCTAGTAGATCTTGATCAGATCTTAGATAGGACATCTAAATTCATAAAATTATGACGTATGATTTATTGATTCAACCTATAGTCATACTTGACTGAATTAGATTAGAACCTGATCAGTTCTAATCCTTTTGACTTATAAGGTCATGCTTCTAAGTTACACTCAATAGTAGGAATTGGAGATCTTGAACTTGTGTAATTTAGAATAATTAGAATGGTTTAATTAGACAACAATAGTGTCACCATGTATAAAAGAGTCCCTTGCTTACTTGATTAATTTTGTTGCTACGCATTCCATATATTTTATGCTTAAATTCCTTATTCATATCATATAAGAGAACTTTGTGCATGAAATGAAAACTTAGAATAATTAGGATAACAGTTTCCTTTGGGTTCAGTATACTTAGTAGATTCGGGTGCACATTTACCCTAATGGACAGGGGTAAGGAGTAATAAGGATGCTTAACATTACTCATTGAGGAGTGTGTGAGCTTAGAATCCATATAGTCTTGCAGACGTGCTTGACTCCTCAAATATTTCTAGACGTGTCCACAGAAATAAAGTAAAATAACTAAAAGATTTTGTATTTGTATTTACTGCCTTCTCAGTTCTGCTGCTGCATTCTGTCTGCCTTAGCCCAGAAGGGCTATGTGAATTTCTGTCTGCCCAAGCCCAGAAAGGCTTTGGGGATTTCTCTGGCCCGATGGCCATCTTTCTGATATGGCAGTCTTTATATACCTGTTTCAGTTTTAGCTTATTGTGTACTGTATTTTGATGCATATTTCAGTCAGCTATATTTCTTTACTTTCTTGCTCAATTGTACGTATTTATAGGATGCTAGACTTTACTGCTTACTATACGTACCATATTCAGATTTCTATCATTTAATTTGTATATGTCATGGGCAAAGGATCCGACGCCTAAGATTAAATCACGGCGTGGGGTAGATCGCGCCGTAGGATTAGATGCGCTAGGATTCGTGCTAGGGCATCCATTGGTGCAGTTTGAAGAGCCACTGTCGGGACCCGCAGCGGATCTGCCGCGGCTCCGATAGCAAATCCCGAAATATAAAAATATAAATAAATTAATTTAATTAATTATAATTCATTTATTTAATTACTTAGTTTTTATTAAATTATTAAATCCAATTTAAGACTATATGAGCTCCAAAAATTCCTAATAATTTACTTTTAGCTAATTGAGGTGTGAGGAATTCAAAAATAAAATCAGATTTTAATTTGGAGATCAATTTAATTTAGGTATTTTTTAGGGCTCAAAAATAAGCAAAAATACTAAAATTCCTAATTTAGCTTTAATTAATTTCAAACTTCTAGGGTTAGGTTTAAATGACCCATTGAGTCTAATAGAATCAAAATTAGAACTTGGTTTAGCTTAATTAATATGAATTTAGCTAGGGTGAAAAGTAGGGTTATTACAGACTCCCCCACTTAAGAACGATGTTGTCCCCGACATCACTTAAGTGAAGAAAGTACTACTGAACTGAAGATTTAAATGAAACAGATAGGAAATAAAAGAACAGTACCTGAACCTGCAAAGAGCTGTGGATATTTATTGCACATATCAACTTCTTTCTCTCAAGTAGATCCTTCTACTGGATTTTGACCATAGGAATTGAGCGATTTCTTAGATGCTTCTGATCACGAGCTAAGACTCTGATTGGTTCTTCAACATAAGAAAGATCAGGTTGGATCTCTACTGCTGGAAGTTGAACGAGATGAGAAGGGTCTTTGAGACATCTCCTTAATGATGATACATGAAACACATTATGGACAACTGCAAAGTCATCAGGAATATTTAACCGGTATGCAGATGATTCTACTTTGGCTAAAACCTTAAAAGGTCCAACATAGCAGGGACTGAGTTTCTCTGCTCACCAAATCTATAGACACCCTTCATTGGACTGACCTTCAAATAAGTAGAATCTCCTACATTAAATTCTAGGAGACGAAGATGAGCATCATGATATTTGCTCTTGACGATCTTGAGTTGAACAAATCCTTTGCTGAATTAGATGAATCTTCTTGTTAGTTTCTTCAACTAACTCGGAACCAAAAAGTTGAACGCTTTCTGTTTCTGACCAAGCTAGCAAAGTACTGCATTTTCTACTATACAATGCCTCATAAGGAGCCATTTTAATACTGGCTTGAAAACTATTATTATAGGAAAAATTCTACTAATAGAATACGGTCTTCCTAGGAACCAGCAAAATCAAGAACACAACGCCTAAGTAAATCTTCCAAGACTTGATCCACTCTTTTAGTCTGACCATCCATTTGAGAATGAAAAGATGTACTCATAGCTAGAGTAGTACCTAGATCTTAGTGCACAGCTTGCCAAAACTTAGAAGTAAATCTGCTATCTCTGTCAGATACTATAGATTTCGGAATCCCATGTAGCTGAAAATTTCTTTGATATAGAGCTTTGCTAGCTTCTCTACTGAGTCAGTCTGACAGATAGGAAGAAAGTGCGCTGATTTAGTTAAACGATCTACTATAACCCAGATTGCATCGGCACCAGATTTAGCACGAGGCAATCCCATGACGAAATCCATAAATATGTCGAACCATTTCCATTCAAAAATTTCTAATGGATGCAGAAGACCACCAGGCATTTGGTGCTTGTCATTTACTAAATTATAGTCATGACACTTAGCCACAAAGTTATCTACATCTTTCTTCATATCGGGCCACCAAAATGATTCTTTAGATCTTGGTACATCTTAGTACTGCCTGGGTGAATATGATACCCAGAATTATGGCCTTCAACCAACACTTCATGATGCATTGATTTAGGAATTCACAAATGATTACTTTGATAAATTATGTCATTCTGCAACTGCAGATCATGACGAAGACCACCTTCAATATCTGCTTTGAATTTCAAATAATCATCGTCTTTGGACTGCGAGATAGAAACATCTCTGTGGAAGGTAGGTTCCACATTGATATTTACCAGAAACAAATTTAGCATATCACCACTAACTGGAGAATTTTCAAGTTTACAAAATTCTTGTTCTAAAGAACTAAAGGCGATCATAGAGGATAGAGTAGCACGACGACTAAGAGCATCGACCACTATATTTGCTTTTCCAGGGTGATACTGAATACTGAGATTATAATCACTGATGAGTTTTAACCATCTTCTTTGATGAAAATTCAATTCTCTTTGAGTAAAGATATACTTCAACTTATGATGATAAGTAAAAATTGAACACTAAACTCCATATAAATAGTGATGCCATATTTTTAAGGCAAAAATTACAGTGGCAAGTTCAAGGTCATGAACTGGATAATTTTCTCGTGGGATTTTAATTGATGAGAAGCGTAAGCGATTACCTTACTCTTTTGCATTAACACACAACCTAGACCAATTGTAGAGGCATTAATGTATACCTGATAGTTCAAGCCTTCCTTGGGCAGAATAAGAACTGGAGCGGTAGAGAGTGCGTTCATTAGAGTTTGAAATGCTTCCTGGTATTCCAGGCTCCAAGTAAATGGAATGGCTTTCTGGGTTAACTTAGTCAAAGGAGAAGCAATTTGGGAAAAGCCTTTAATGAATTTTTTGTAATATCCAGCTAATCCCAAAAAACTTCTAATATCTGTGACTGACTTAGGCTAAACCTAGTCCTGGATAGCGCTCACTTTGCTCTGATCGTGTCCCAAGAACGCAATGGATTTAAGCCAAAACTCACACTTGGAGAACTTGGCATACAGCTGATGTTCTCGCAGAGTTTCTAATACTACTCTCAAATGTTCTTCATGATCCCTTAAGGTTCTAGAATAAATGAGGATATCATCGATAAAGACGATCACAAATTTGTCTAAGTATGACTTAAGAACTCGCTACATAAAATACAATAAGATTGATGGCACATTCGTGAGTCCGAAAGATATCAGTAGGAATTCAAAATGACCATAATGAGTACGGAAAGCAGTCTTTCCTACAGCATCTTCTTTTACTCGTAATTGATGATATCCAGACCTTAAAGTCAATCTTAGAGAATATGACAGCTCCAGATAACTGGTCAAATAAATCATTAATTCTAGATAATGGGTATTTATTCTTTATGGTGATTTTATTTAGTTCATGATAATATATGCACATTCGCATAGATCCATCCTTCTTCTTTACAAATAGAACAGGTGCTCCCCAAAGAGACATGCTTGGCCTAATAAAGCCTTTATTCAAGATCTCCTGTAATTGTTCGTTGAGTTCTTACAGTTCCTTAGGTGCCATTCTGTATGGTGCTTTAGATATAGGTAGGGTACTATAAATTAATTCAATAGAGAACTCCACTTCTCTAGAAGGAGGTACACCAGGCAATTCTTCTAGGAATACATCAGCAAAATCCTTAATTACTTTATAATCAGAGAGAGGGATACTTTCTTTTGCTTCAACCATCATAGTGACTAGATAGGCATCACAACCCTTACTGATCAATTGCTCAGCTTTAATAGCATTTATCAATGATAACTGTGTACTGGTTTTTCTTACAAAAGTTTCAGACTTGCTCTGAGAATGGAGAGTGACCTTCTTTTTTAGGCAATTTATCATGACATTATTATCACTGAGCTAGTTCATCCCAAGGATAATATCAAAGTTTGCTAATGGCAGGATGATCAATTCGGAGTTAGACTCCTGACCATTTAATGGAACTTTGATGTTACAAAACTTATGAGTATTTAGTTGAGCTCCAGATGGAAGTCCAACACTTAATGATCTTGCTAGATTGTACGAGTGTGGTTTAAGGATGTTGGCAAACTGTTCAGAAATAAACGAATGACTACCACCGGTGTTAAATAACGCATTGTAGGGCTGATCATTAAAACAAAGTGTGCCTAATTTATTCATATGAATCGCATTAACAATTTGCAATTATTAAAGTACATGAATGCAATTATCAAAGGAGAAGTTCAAAAATGTGTACCTGAAGCCACATTATTGTCTCCTGCGGGTTCCAGAGGTGTTAAGGCATAAACTCATGCAGGACTGGCATGACGGTTATTTACCTGCCTCTTGGGATTATTCTGGGACTTAGGAGCAGATGGCTGCTTCGGAGTAGCTTCAGGTGCAGGGGCTGGCATTATGGACAAACCCGGCTCTCTTTTGTTCAGGGGAGTAGCTCTGAACACCTGATTCTTCTAATTGGTTTCATTAGAACTTCATCCACTATTTTTGTATGTGTACAGTGATAGAACCTGTGGCCTGGTCATCCACAATTATAGCACTTATAGCTGAAGTGGTAACACTTGCCATATGGGTGAGGCCTATTATAGCCTTGAATGGGTTCAGTAGTTGGTGCAGCTTCCAGTTGATAGACTTTCGCATATTTAGGCCTGTGCCTCTTGAAGGCTTCATGCTGGTTAGAAGTTGATTGTGCCTTTCGCTTGAGATCCTTTTCAAAGTGATGATGTTCAATCACCTTAGCTGTCTCCACTAGCTCAAAGAAGATAGTTAAGCGAAGTGGAACAATCTGATCATTCAGTGAATCTCGGAGTCCACTGAGAAAGCGATGGCACTTAGCCGATTCAAAGTGAGTGATCCGTGGAGCAAAATGAATTAACCTACAAAAATATCTTTCGTAGTCAGCAACGGAGTGACTCCCTTGATGCAACCTTAGAATCATGTCTACAATGATAGTTTGTACAGACGGGGGAATGAATTCAATTTTGAATGCTTCAACAAACTCATCCCAAGGGACCTCCTCCCACCAATATTCTGCTTCAGCATGAAACGGGTGTGTAGTGAGATGGACAGTCTCTGAGTTTGGAATCTTCAAACTAATAAGATTCTTTTCTAATGCCTTCAGCTAGTCGGTGATATCCATTGGTGTTAAAGTTCCACCGAAGGTGGAAGGCCTTAGTCTTAAGAAATTATGGAGAAGACTATCCATTGAGTGATGAGAAGGAAAAATATGTTGCGGAACAAGGGCAGTATGAACAAAAATAATGGCTGGAACAGGACGATCATTCAGCATCTTCTGCATGACTATCGCTTGTTGGGCTTGGTTTTCTAGTAGGGTTGCCACCATTGCTCGCAGATGAGCCACTTCATCGATGGAACTATTGGATGCGACAGTATTCTTAATAGGAGTGACAGCAGGTGGTGATCCAAGATTCTTTCTTGTTAAACAATACGAACCAGATTTCAGAATTACTTTAAGGAAGGCAGTCATTTTTAGTCGTAATAGACATCAAAAATTTTCATTACTCGTTGAAATAAGGGATTACATAATGATTTAGAAAAATGCCAAAAATTATAATTCTACTAGAATTATGTAAGTCAAAAGATGACAATTGTTCTAACTAACACTCAGATATTTTTAATGTATCTAACTAACACGGATATTGAAATAATAAAATGGTACCTGTGACCACATCAGGTTCTTCTTTTGCCTCTTCTTGAGATAAGTTAAATATTCTAGCTTGGGCTTGATTGTTTCTTGGATTACTGGAAGATGCAATATTGTTTTGTTGATTTACTAGTGGTCTTCCTTGATTCTTCATAACTGCTTTTCCTTGATTTGGGATTTGTTACCCATTGACTGTATAAGTGGCTCAGCAATATTTTATGGGATGATTTGTCCTTCCACACCGGTGGCATTGACCTTCACCGGTGAAGCATTTATCTGTACTATGAATTCTTCCACAAAACCTACAAGTATTTGGTATTCTCGGAGCAGGTCTACTTGAGTTACCTTGAATATTATACACTTTTCCTTGAGGTCTGGAGAATTGCTGCCTCTTGGATTGTAAATGAGGGGAGAATGCTGGCCTTTTCATTCTTTAAGAGTACTGCTCTTCTTGAGCTTCCATAAGCTTAGCTTTTTCTACTAATTGAGCAAAGTTTAAAATTTGAAGAGGTGTTAAGATATGTTGAAAGTTATTCCTTAATCCATTAAGGAATAAATAACACCTAATTTCTTCAGTGGTGACCATTTCTGGGGCAAAGCTGGCCAAACGAGTGAATTCCTCTTCATATTCAGTCACTGAATGACTTCCTTGCTTTAGATTTAGTAACTATTTTCTCATTATCTGCCTAGCAGACTGAGGCACATACTTGCCTAAGAATGTTTTCACAAATTCTTCCCACTGGATCTCTTCTTCTGATCTATTCTGGAATGTGGTGTTCTTGGTCGTCTTCCACCACTTCTCAGCAGCTTCTGTTAGAAGGTAAGTAGCTAGAGATACCTTCTGGTCTTTTGAGCTCTTTGCACATTTAAACTCCTTTTCTATTCTTTGAATCCACTCCTCAGCTTGGTAAGGAGTTGCTTTGCCATTAAATCTGGGAGGCTGAAGTTTAAGAAATACGTGCATGTCTTCATTTACTGCTTTTCTCTGAATAGGATGAGGGTTCTGGATTTGTTGACTGTTCATGAATTGACTCATCATATTCATGAACTGGAGCATCTGATTTGCTCCACTATGATCAAAGGGATAGACTGCTTCAACAATAGGTGAAATAGTCTCGTTGAGACTAGGAGTATTTTGAGGAATATTTTCCTCCTGTGATTGATTGTTGTTATTGTTGTTGTTTTGACTATCCATAATCTGGGAAATAATAAACTATACTTAGTTGGCTCTCCAACTTAAAATCTAACTACTATTTAATTTAGTAACTGTATTCATATAGTTGGCTCTTAAATGAATTGTTCTTTAAAGACTCTCGAACTTCGATCCCCGGTCGCCACAGAAATTGGTATCAGAGCGAAATTTGAGACTATTTAAGGAATAATTCCTAAAATACTAAACCAAATTATACAAATTAATATATTAAATTAACCAGAAAAATATAAGAAATATTATGATGCCATCCAAATTTCAGTAGGATTAATATTTTTCATAATGATATTTTGAATATTTAAATAATTACAAAAATAATACAAAATTTAAATTAGCCATAACTTTGAGTGTGCTTACCCAAATATATCATATATGGGTCTTAAAATACTCAGAAAAACCTAAATTTCAGTAAACTGCAAAAATATTTAGGATTCAACAGTTAGATCTCCTAATTAACCCTAATCACTCTAAAAATTTGATTAGTGAATATTAGAAAATATAATAATCCAAATTAAGTGATTTCAGTTTTAAATGACTCAAAAAGTAAATTAGAACCTAAATTTATAATTAGTTTAATAATTTTATAACTAAATTCACTAATCACTCACTAATCACAGTTAACCATAATTATTAACCCTAGAAATTAGATTAGCTATAACTTAGCCAATCCATATCAGAATTGAATAAATTCAGGTTCTATAAAAACCTTAAAACATAATCTACAATAAACTAACATAAATTTTATATTTTATTAAGGGTAAAATTACTAAAATACCCTTATAAGGTCAAATTCCCAATTTGACCTTATAAGGCATAAATAATTATAAAACTTAATAAAAATAAATTCAAATAAATCAAAATAGTCATAATACTACAAATCATGACAAAAACATAATAAATTTCATAATTTTGGCAGATCAAAGAAATTGAATTGATTGATTTTTGAATCAAAACAAGTCAGGTACGCAAATTCAGTTTTAAATCTTATTTCAGTATTCTTATTTGAGCCATTTTCCATTTGAGTATTATTTGCACTGCTTACTTCATTTTAATCTACAAAAAAATTATATCAAAAATCATGTAACAAAAAAAATTTATATATATTTTGTGGTGTTTGTCTTTGGAGGGTGGAATACAAAACTGGAATCTGTACAGATTGGGCTAGCTAGCAAGCCCCTGGGAGTTATATGGAGGGATTTAGCCTCTTGTAGGAAGTAGACAAATCTAGAGGAAAGACACACCATCAGTTCCTAATTTGAGTAAGCTACCGACGGGTGGCGAGAAAGCTTCCTACAGATTATGCCTATGGGTTTACCCATTTGGGCTCAGGGGTCTCCGGACTCGACTTATTGTTACAAATGCTTTTGATAAAACTTATTTTATATATGTTGATTTTCACAGCTATTTTACAGGGCAGAAATTGAATTTAGCAATTGCTTTATTTACATGCAGATTTTCAGTCATTTTCATATGTGATTCATACCTATTATAGGATGCTAGATTTATTCTTATAAGAATAATTTGCGTACTCCTACCTGACTGGTAAACTGAATTTCTTAGGTTTTGATAATTAAAAATACTTAGAAGATCTGCCAAATTTAAAAGAAGAAGAAGCAGAAGAATGTAGATATTTTATTTCTTATTTTGTAAAATTTAAATTGTTGTAACTTTTCATATATGTTTTGGATCTATGTATAAAAGGACTGTGAATTATTATTTTATTTTATTATGTCCTTTTTGAATCATAAAGATGTATATATTTTCAATTGAATGAATTGTTCTTTAAAGACTCTCGAACTTCGATCCCCAGTCGCCACATCAGGATTGACTCTACTCGATCCAACCACTCCTGCTGTGCATAGATGGGAAAGTCAAGCCCTCGGTACGCCGTCTGATGTAGAAGTTTTCCAAGACTAGGGTTCCTTTTGTAGAAACCCCTTTGATTTTCCATTTGCTTTCATGTCTCCATTTGAAACTATAACTCCAAGCCAACTCAAAGGCATGCAGATAATAGTCCAAGTCAAATTCTTCATGATCTATTTGATCCTAACAGTAGAATGTATTAGTTTTTGTTAGCTATAGATGACTAGATGTTTAGGATATGAGTATCTCATTCTACAATTTTTAGAGAGTTACTGATAGCTATGTTATAGATGTTGTGTCTTGATGTTTGCACTTCAGAAGAATGATCCATTAGGTAGAACAGGATCATGGATCCTATTCTAACACCTTATAGTGTTCTCTGATACCTACTGTGGGGCCCCGTATTTTTCGACGGCCATGCTAATACTGATATTAGGATGATCGCGGGGAGTGCAATGCTCCACTCCATGACAAATCCCCAACTTAAGTAGAGTCATGTAGGACCCAACTCATCTTAAGCCAAGGACTTGTCACATATAACTATAAACATACATCAATACATATCAAAGTAGTGGAAGCAGAAAATAGAATTTAATATCCATAGGCATAATATAGTATAAAAGAAGAAAAAGTAAGCAGTAGCTCAGCTCAAGTGCAGAATGTAAGTATATCCAGAGTTTAATTATTATAAACTGAACTAAATAAAAGTAAAGATCTCTCAATATCACTACAAAAAGAGAAAATTTATCTAAGCAGTGGTAGGAAGATCCTCCTCCTGCACCGGCTCCTCTCCTACAGCACTGCCAATGAACAACTCTGAATCTAACATTTGTCGGTATCACAAATGCCAGGGCCCCAGCTAACAAAAGAAAAATGTTACAGTTAGACAATTGTCCAAATATATTTTAGGCTATTTAAGTGAACTGAATATTTAAGATATCACATTTAAAAGTTCTAAACATGCAAGCATTATAAGGTGCAATAAGCTACAAAGAACGGGATAGCTATAAATTAATCATCTATAGCTAATCAATAAAAATGTAAAAATTATATACAAAATATCAACTAAATATGGTGAGGCTAAAAGCAAAAGTAACTGCAACTACTAAAAAATATTTGATCCTAATATGCGTATGATCACATGGAGACATGCCGAGTATATAAAAAAAAGCACAAGTACTGAAATAAACATGCAATTATAGCATCATAAACATGCCAATATTTAATAACTAATCAGTAAGAGCATATATACAACATGAAGATTTAATATGTAAACGGCCATTGAAACATGTGGCAAAAATAAGCTAAGTAAGAGAATGAGCTAAAATGTAAAGCCACTGAGACATGTGGCAAAGCAAGCCAAGCACTAAATGTGGCGCCCCGCTCCCTAAGCCCACAATCATTAGGCTAAGGAGCGGAGGGTCACTTGTGCAAATCCCTCACTTATCATTGGATTAGGTAGATCCACAATCTACTAATAAGGGAAGAATGTGCACAGAACATCTGAGGGATCAGTCACTATATCTAACATACATACAGAGTGTGGAAGCAAAATAACTAATTAATATATCCATTCACCATGCATCACATAATAAATAGTAAGAAGATAGCTCAACCAATAATAAAGTGCAGAGAGATAAATCACAGTCACAGTACCTATATTATTACAACATTTAAATAAATAGTTTAAAGACTGAAAGTAAATCTAAAGTTATGCATCCTCACAAAAGACTGAAAGGTACTAAGCAGTATCTGGCTCTCCTGGCTGAAGATCCTTCTCTAAGTAAGGCACCTCCTTTTTAGCACCTAGCTCCTCAAACCTAATTGAATCTGATATTATCAGTTTCATAATGCCAGGGCCCCAGCCAATAAAAGAAAATTCTGATTAAACAATTGTCTAAGTACATTTTAGGCTGAATATTTTATATGTGTTATTAATGTCACCATTCTTATACTTAAGCACAATAAAAAGTAACTAAGCAGTAGGAGCAGTAAGCATACAAAGAAATAGGGGTAGTTATAAATATAACATTTATAATTAAATAACAAATGAGGCAAAAGCACACATCAACAACTAAGCAAGAAATAGGCATATACATACATAATGCAGTAAGTAAAAGTACTAGAAGTAAAGTCTAATCCTAAACATGATAATGATCATATGACATATGCTAATTAAAGATAAAAATCTGAAAGTGGTACGAGTAGTAAGCAGTAAAGTCTAGCATCCTATTAATACGTACAAGTAAGCATGTAAGTAAGGAAAAATAGATGACTGAAATATGCATCAAAATACAGTACATAGTAAGCTAGAAACTGAAACAGGTATGTAAAGACTGCCATATCAGAAAGTTGGCCATCGGGCCAGTGAAATCCTCAAAGCCTTTCTGGGCTAGGGCAGACAGAATCCAGCAGCAGAACTGAGGAGGCAGTAAATACAAATACAAAATCTTTTAGTTATTTTACTTTGTTTCTGTGGACACGTCCAGAAATAGCTGAGGAGTCAAGCACATCTACAAGACTTTATGGGTTCCAAGCTTTACACACAGTTTAGAGCAATTGATCTGGTCACCATCAATAGTGTCGATGTAGTTGCATCGGTAGTATGAGTGGCCTGGCCTCCCACAGTTGAAGCAGTTACCAGTCCTGTGATAACGTCGCCCAAAAGGATGGGGGTGAGTGCAGCCATCAAAAAGATATGTTGATGACATCCCTACCTCAAGATGATATACCTTAGCTCTTTTAGGGTTCTCGTGTTGAACGGTAGTCATACCATAATTGCGCTTGGGCTCCGATGCCTCACCTAGTTTAATCATTTTGGTAGATTCTAGTAGTTCTGCAAAGTTGGTTGAGCAGTGGGATACTACTAGCCTCCTGATGGATGGCTGAAGTTCGCTCCGAAAATGATGGCATCCGTCGGACTCCGTGGGAACAAGGTTGGAGGCGAATCTTGCCAACCGCCTGAATTCAGATTCATAAGCTGAGACTGATCGGATTCCCTATTGTAGTTTGAGAAACTAATCTGCCATGGTGTGCCTGGCAGAGGTAGGGATATATTGGGTCTAAAATACCACTATGACCTCATCCCAAGATATTTCTTCCAGTTCCCATCCTTTGAATAGCATGTGGTAGACGTCGTAGAGTAAATGAGTGGTTAGATGAATTATTTTGGCATCTAGACATTTGATACTAGATAGGTTCTTTTCTGCTATCTTTATCCAGTTGGCAGTATCGATCACGGAGAGACTCCCATCAAAGGTTGGGGGTCTTAGGCGAAGAAAGCTGTGGAGTAGTCCGTCAGCGGACTGGGAGTGGTGCTAGAACAAATGGTGGGTTGCCATGGTGGTTTCAGGAGCTGTGCGATTATGGTTAATCTGTGTGGTAAGCAGTCACTCCATTCGTTCTACTTGTTGAGCTTGAGCTCTGGCCGCTTTTCTGGCCTGTTTAGCTTGAGCCTCTGTGGCCTGCTTGGTCTGCTCTTGGTGAAATTTTGCCTGCTTTTGGTGGGATTCCACCATCATTTTTACTACTTTCAGTAGGGCGCTCACCTTGCTGGCTGAGGTGCTGGAGGGAGCAGGAGAAGGGCTCTGTCCTGGGTTCATAATTTTGATTACTGGAATCTGAATTAAAATAATATACTTTCAGAATTTCAATAGGCAACAGATCATAACATTCCATTCCTTTTATAAATCAGAAGTAGAAATGAAAATACATCATCATAAGCAGTAGATAGGATGTAAGATAATAAAAGACAACAACTGGAAAAACATAAAGTCTATCATATGTATTTTTCCATGAAAGCCTGGGAAAAGTTAGTGTATGTCATCTCTCGGTGGCGGCGGGTAGATTTACGTTCGAACACCCACACTTTGCGAGCCCACCACTCCTCCGCGTAGTCTTGGAGGAGGATGTCGATGATGTCGAGTTGAACGCAATCTGGGCATTCCAGCTCATCGAACACTTTGGTCACCCTTCGTAACCATTCCTTAGCTAGGATGGGTAAGTCCAGTCCCTGGTACACATCATCTTCTAGCATCCTTTTCAATACACTGGCTCCTGCTGGGGATACCCCTTGGACTTCTCTCCCATATCTTTTTCCTAAGTACATGTAGAACTTCCACCTGACTTTAAAGTGGGAGAAAAGGTCGTATCCTATTATGCTCGTATAGTAGTATTCCTAGATATCCATATTAAGCAACATAAGAATAATAGTTTAATTCTAATTCAAAAATTAGGGTACAAGATGTAGAATGTGGATCAATTAGTATGTGAATCAGAGCAACAATGCCTATCTGATATATCTGGCGGTGAAGGCATGACAGAAGTTCTCATAGGTGACTTCCCTTTGTAAATCTTCACGTCGATGGGTGAGTGCTCGCAAGGTGACGTTCCACCAATCCTTGGCTCTATCATGTAGGAGGCGGGATACGATAGGGATCCTAACATTCTCTGGGCAATCAATAATCCCAAACACAAAATCTGCTCTCTCCAGCCACGCCTTGGCTGCAGTGGGGTGATCGTATCCTCGAAATACACTTTGTTGGATTGATCAATTCAGTATTCGAACCTTGGGGTCTGACACCCCTTCTATGTACTCTTCGTGCTGTCGATGGAATTAGACGATGCATTCCAGCCTATCTTTAAACCGTTGGTGATGCCACCTAAGCAGAATCCTTATATGTCTAGCAATTTTCTAGGTTGCATTAGTTTACTGATATATTACTCGTGCATGAATTTCCATTTCCATACTTATTATTTTGAACTCATGATCATGGTGCTTGGATGTAACTCATGTATCCAGTTAGTGACTGATTGGCAGAAGAATCATCCATTAGGTAGAGTGGAATGCAAATTCCAATTCTGATGCCTTATGGAAGTGTATGATACAAAATGTGGCGCCTCGCTCCCTAAGCCCACAATCATTAGACTAAGAAGCGGAGGGTCACTTGTGCAAATCCCTCACTTATCATTGGATTAGGTAGATCTACAATCTACAAATAAGGGAAGGATGTGCACAGAACATCTGAGGGGATCAGTCACTATATCTAACATACATACAGAGTGCGGAAGCAAAATAACTAATTAATACATCTATTCACCATGCATCACATAATAAATAATAAGAAGATAGCTCAACTAATAATAAAGTGTAGAAAGGTAAATCACAATCACAGTACCTGTATTATTACAACATTTAAACAAATAATTTAAAGACTGAAAGTAAACCTAAAGTCACTCATCCTTATAAAAGACTGAAAGGTACTAAGCAGTATCCAGCTCTCTTGGCTGAAGATCCTTCTCTAAGTAAGGCACCTCCTCTTCAGCACCTAGCTCCTCAAATTAACTAAATCTGACATTATCAGTTTCATAATGCCAGGGCCCCAGCCAGTAAAGGAAAAATCTGGTTAGACAATTGTCTAAGTACATTTTAGGCTGACTATTTTATATATGTTATTAATGTCACCATTTTTATACTTAAGCATAACAAAAAGAAACTAAGCAGTAGGAGTAGTAAGCATACAAAGAAATAGGGGTAGTTATAAATGTAATATTTATAACTAAATAATAAATGAGGCAATAGCACACCTCAACAACTAAGCAAGAAATGAGCATATACATATATAGTGCAGTAAGTAAAAGTACTAGAAGTAAAGTCTAATCCTAAACATGCTGATGATCATATGAGATATACTAATTAAAGATAGAAATCTAAAAGTGGTACGAGTAATAAGCAGTAAAGTCTAGCATCCTTTAAATACGTACAAGTAAGCAAAAATAGCTGACTGAAATATGCATCAAAATACAGTACATAGTAAGCTAGAAACTGAAACTAGTATGTAAAAACTACTATATCAAAAAGTTGGCCATCAGGCTGGTGAAATCCCCAAAGCCTTTCTAGGCTTGGGCAGATAGAAATTCCCATAGCATTTTTGGGATAGGGCAGACAGAATCCAGCAGCAGAACTGAGGAGGTAGTAAATACAAATGCAAAATTTTTTAGTTATTTTACTTTGTTTCTGTGGACAAACAGCAGAGGAGTCAAGCACGTCTGCAAGACTATACAGGTTTCAAGCTTAGCACACACTCATCAATGAGTATTATTAAGCATCATTATTACTCCTTACCCCTATCTATTAGGGTAAATGTGCACCCGAATCTGCTAAAATATACTGAACCCAAAGGCAACTATTATCCTAATTATTCTAAGTTTTTATTTCATGCACAAAGTTCTCTTATATGATATGTCCAAGGGATTAAGCAGAAAAATAAGAAATACGTAGCAACAAAATAAATCAAGTAAGCAAGGGACTCTTCTATACATGGTGACACTATTGTTGTCTAATTAAACCATTTTAACTATTCTAAATGACACAAGTTCAGGATCTCCAATTCTTACTATCGAGTGTAACTTAGAAGCACGACCTTATAAGTTAAAAGAATTAGAACTGATCAGGTTCTAATCTAATTCAATCAAATACGACTATAAGTTCAATCAATAAATCATACGTCTTAATTTTATGAATTTAGATATTCTATCTAAGATCTCTTTAAGCTCTACTAATATATAGATTATAGATTAAACACCATAAGATTAGGTTTAATCCTATAATCCAAAGGATAAGACTTAAGATCTAAGTTTCATTCTAAAAGTGATTTATTGATTAAGACAAATCCTATTAAGCAAATCAAACTTAATAAGATGATTGTCCAATCCTGAATCTAGGGTTAAAAGATAGAATAATCAAAATAAGTTGTAAAAGTCTAGAAACTAATAAAATCAAGGATTCGTTCATTAAATAACCCACTTATCCAATGAATGAAATCTAACCTATGAGCTAGTCCCAATCTTAGGAATATTCCTAATGTAAGGTGCAAAGTCCTAAAAAAAGACTTAGAGAAATTTTAGAGAATTTATCATTTTGACCTAATAACTGATCTTAACACTTAGAATGGTTCTATAATAGTTTTAATATTGGTTTTATTAATTTAAAAGATAATTTAGGGTTTATAGATGCTTATCCTAATTTTGGACAAAATGACCATTTTGCATTTACTTTAGGATTCAAAAAGTGACTTTTTGATTTAAGGCTCCAAATTGGAATTTCTTACTACCAAATAATTTCTTATCGTTTGACATAAAGATAGACAGTAGATATGCTCAATTTGGACAAGAAATGGATCATACAGGTTCAAATTAAGATTTTTGACCTAAGGGGTATTTTAGTAATTTACTCTTATTAGAATCTAAATTTTTATGCAATTTACTATTGGTTACTGTTCAAGGATTCCATAGAGTCTAAGAATACTGCATTTTGAGGTCAAATGACTAAGTTATAGCTGTTTCAATTTATAATGGTAATTCGGTAATTTTGTTTGGTTAACGGGTGACAAAAACCGAACTTTTCCGTTTGAACTTCAATTTCAGCAAACTCAGTTTCTATAGCTTCCCTATAACATACTGAGTGTGTTGACAGGGAGTAGACCTGATTTGGACTTCAAATGGTTAAGTTATGACCTAAATAAGGTTAGGAGTATTTTACTCATTTTCTAGATATTTAAGGTTCAGATCCTAAATTTTATTTTACTTTATTGATGATATTGAAATTCTAAGTTGGTTAACACTTTGAATTTCTAAATTTAGAGTTGAATTGACCAAATTATGGTTAATTGAATTCTAGGGTCATTTTGGTCATTTTCCCTAAGTCAACTGTGGGGTCAAGGGTTGGCTTTTTATCCTAATGTCAATATAGAAAAACTAATACTACCACAGTGATGGGGCTATTCTCCTAAGTTATTTAAGACCCGTATTGCCTATGTTTGGACAATTAGGTTAAAAGTTGTGAGGGTTCAATCAAATCCTAAAATGTCACTACGTTATACGTACCCCGAAAATAAATTTTATATTACGCCATTTGATTCATTTTATTTTTCTGAGTAAAATGAGACCTATATTGACTATGTTTGGATTATCATACAAAAAGTTATTAACCTTTTAAGATTTTTGAATTAAATAATTTAATTAAATGAGTTTTACTATTCATTTATTCAATTTGAATTAATTTACTATTCCTATCTATAGTTAAATACTTTTACTGAATTTATTAATTAATTGATTAATTAATTATCATTATTACTTAATCTAATGTATTAATTATCAAGTAAAATTAAATATTAATTTAATTTTAAATAATCATAGTCAAATTTAATTAATGATTTAATGTTAATTATCTGCTTAATATAGTTATTTATTAAACTTAGGATTAATTTTGATTAATCTTAATTAACTAGTGTTAATATAGTGCTAGTTGTACTAATTAATCAATTAAACTTAATTATATTAATTTTAATTGATAATTAACCTATTTAAATAATCCTACTACTAATTACATTAATCTAATCATCATGGCTAAATTAATTAACTGACCTTATAGTTCTGTTATAATTAAATTAGGATGAACTTAGTACTAATTTATTTATTCTAATTATAGCATTATATACTAATGTACATATATGTATATATACATTATTGTATAAGTATATATTTATTAATTCATATACTGTGTAATATATATATATATATATATATTATTCTAACTTCTGCAGCTAATTATCACGGCGGCGGGAAGACACGTGGCGCCCTCTGGTTGGCTGGACCAGAGGGGCGGGCCCACAATCGGGCGTCGGAAGGGCCGTGGGACCCACTAGGGCCACGCGTCAGAGCCTGAGAGACAGCTGCACAGTGGGCGGGCCCCACATGGCGTCAGCTTTGGCTCAGACGCGGGCCCCACCTGCGCAACACATGCGTCCTGACTACGCGCAGGCGACCTGGCCCGATGACTCTTCCCCTTCCCTTACCTCGCATCGAGGCGAGAGGAGTTTAGGCGCGGCGCTGCCAGCCCTGCCGGCATTGCCGGGACCCGGTTTGAGGGCAGCCGGGTAGAGCTCGCCGAGCTCTACCTTTAAAGGGGTGTAACGTCGTCGGAGGTGGTCGAACGTCACACCGGTGTTTAACCCTAGGAGGAGGCTCTACGGGTCGATACGGGGATCGGGCTTCGATCGATCATTTGATCCCCATAGCCTCCGCTATGATTATTGCATGTTGACAAATCAACTAGCAGAAGAAGGGGAGAGGGGTACCTGATCGAGCTCGGGCTGCGTGGGGACGGGTCGCCGGTTGGGTTGGCTCACACTGAGCGCGTCTCGCGAGGGTTCGTCACATGGGTTGACCTTAGGCTACGAGGGGAGCTTTAGGGACCTCAGGACGGAGTGGCTGAGGGGAGGAGAGTCACCGATTGGCCCCGGCTGGACGCCGTGTGGCGCTTTCGTGAGGGGCAGAATCCTCGATGAGAATGACGACGGGAGCACCGTCAGATCCTGGATCAGACGGCAACCCTGACGGCGCGGCCAAAAGCAGCTGACGGCGTTGGGTTTCTGACGGCACCGCGGAATTAATAAAATTTAAATATTAAATAATTTTAATTAAATTATTATTTTAAATTCATAATTAAATTTAATTAATTCTAAATAATTAAATGACTTTAGGAAAAATTCCAAATATTCACCTCTAGCTAATTGAGGGGTGAGGAACGCAATGGCGAGGTCGGAATTTTGATTTTACTGGTATTTTAATTTCCCAAATTTCAGGGTATTTAAATATTGTTAAAATATTCGCCAAAATTTTGACGACTTCCGATTGACACGAAAACATAACCCCTAGCTAATTTTGGGGAAATGAGCGAAATGGCGAAGTCCATTTTTTGATCGGAGGTCAATTTAAATAGGTCAAATTTTAGGGTTTCTGGATTTTTCAGAAATCAGGATTCGATCTATTTGACTCCTGATTTCGACTAGGTCTCAGAGGTTGACTCTTAATAACTCAATTAACACTTAGGATCAAGATTAGGACTGAGATTAGTCATAATTGACTAAGGTAACAACTTGGGTTGTTACACTAAAGTAAAGCCACTGAAGCATGTGGCGAAGAAAAAAAACAAATACTAAAAACTGAACTAAAGTAGCAGTAAGCCGAAGACATAGTGCTGTCATAATAGAAATAGGCCATACAGGACCTCTGAACTGAAGGTTCAATATATATCCATCCTAGGCATCCGCATAGCTAGGTCCGAGGTGAACTTATAGAATAAGACATGTATCCATCCTAGACATCCATAGAGCTAGGTCTGAGTTTATTCTATAACAAAACTAGAACTAAAGAGGCAGACTAAGCTAGGACATACTCTACTAACTGAAAGTACTAAAAGGACTGAATGAATATTATGCTTTTCAAATACTAACTTAGGTTGTATCTTCCATATCCTAAGTTTACCTATTATACTCAAGGAACAAGGCTTAATGTATAAGGTGTGCAGTGCAACTAACATCAAGTAGACAAGAGACTCAATCTAGACTTATGTGATATTTATTGTTGTCTACTTTATCTAAATCTAACTATCATGAGAAGATATAAGTTTAGGATCTCCAATATCCAACTACCAAGTATAATCCCAGATTCATGACCTTAATGGTAACATTAGAACTTAACAAGTTCTAATATAAAATCATATGATGACTATACAGATTTAAAGTAAATAAATCAATGACTTAATTGTTATTATTTTCCTCTCTTAACCCAAATCTTGATTAAATAAATTAAGACTTAAGGATTCTAGATCCAAACTCCACTTGGTGTTCAAATCTTGAATCCAAGATAGTATACTAGAAAGGATCTAGGGTTCACACTTTAAAACCCAAATTAAAGATAAAGAATCTTATAAGTTGAAGGATTCAGAAACTAAGATCTTAGTAAAAGGTTACTATACTTATTATAAGATAAAATAATCAATTAAGAACTAAGAATTTTAGATCTATATTCAATCTTTAGGATAATTACATTATCCTATAGGTTAAATCAACCTACACCCACATGGGAGGTTTCAAAAGATTTAAATAATTAATCAAGTAAGGGAATTCCAGAAGAGGGTAATTTAGTTTAATTAGAAGGTCTAAAGTCTAAGATCTAAGATCTAAGATCTAATACTTGATCATTTTAGACTTAAGCTAAGTCTAGACTTAGAATTTTACAAGAGTATTTATTTTAGAACTCAAGCTTATGGATCAACTTAATTAAGCTATTAAACCAAGGATTCAGTACTTTAAGATAATTAGGCTTGGCTCTTAAGAAATATGGTTTTAAGGACACTTAAGGTCTTAAGATCTTAATAAAATTAACTTAAGTTCTCTCCACCTAGCATCAATGTTATTAACATGAAATTTTAGAAAGGTGCAAATAATCTATCTAGAGGTATTTTACTAAATTTTCAAGGTTTAAGTGGTGCTTAAACACATTTTGGTCAAAATAACCAAAATACCCCTCTTTAGGTTAAAAATAGGATTTTATGATTTAACCATCTAAATTGATTCAAATCTATTTTAATGAGTTCCATATATGTTAATGAAGTAGGTTACACACTTATCTTAGGTTTTGGTAATCTAATTAGTCTAGTTAGCACTAATCACATTTTTAAGCTAATTAAGGTGATTAAGGGCATTTGGGCATACTAGAATAATCCATTTGCATTTATAGGCTCTACTGCCATTAATAAGGCACTAGGAACTTAATTTCATAAAATTAGTGGTTAATCTAAGGCTTAATTCACTAATCTCAAATTAGGGTAATTAATGGGTGATTAGTAAAGGTAAGGATCTTAATTTACTTTTAATGGTTTATATTAGTTCTCTATGGTCTCATGAGCAATCAGAGACCTTAATCAATATTTTTGGATAATTAATAAATTTAATATGTTTTAAATAAAAATAGAAAAGAATTAAGCAATAAGTTAAAAATCTAACCATTGGATCTTTGATTTTATTTTAAATTAATGTTCCTTGTATTTTTCTGATTAAAATAGTATATTGGATCATACAATTTGGATAAGTATAGTTAAAGTTATTTAAATAACTTAATATGTATTTTTATTTAAATCAGAACTATAGGGAATGATTTATTAAATAATTAACACAAGGATTCTAATTTCAATAATTTGTTTATTAATCCGCGGCCCAAAATCAAAACTGCGAGGGTCGGGGTCTGACCCGGCCCGAAGCGCCAGTCATCTTCTTCCCCGCGGCTGAGTCCCAATACTCGAACGCTAGGGGTAGCTTCGATTGTGAAATTCTCCCCACTCAGGACCACTATATGCCAAGATCTCGATGGCTACACCTTCATGGGACTAAGATTCATGAATTGAGGTAAGAACTCCCATTTGGATCATGATAGATCAGCAGGATACTACTCGACCGAAACGCATTAAGGGAAGGAAATTAGGGTTCCCTGTGAGCAAGTAATTCTCCTCACAGAAGCCACCAAACTTACAGGGTTCAATCTCTACACCATCAGTGAGGTGAGGCGAATCGAACCCCCAAGGTTCCATAGCTTGGGGTGCAGCCAAATGCTGGGTCCTTACTCGAACTCAACCTTGGCTTAGCTGCTAGCTCGATCGATTGATACGATCGATCGAAGCTAGCTCATACCTTGGGAATGATCGGATTAGGTTTCTAGAGGGCTAAGGGAGCTAGACAGCATCCAGAGGCAATAATTGTAAGCTTAAATGAATGGATTGAGCTTACATAGCTCAATGGGAAGAGGCGGTACCTGGGGACTGAGGTTGAAGGCACGATCGAGGAGAAATGAGGTGAGCTGGAGCTTCCCAAGTAGCAGACGAGAGTTCACAGGGATTCTGAACGTGTGGGGTCCCCCGTACTAATGGTAAAGAGTACGGTACTCCAACTGGGGCAAATCCCCAACTTAAGTAAAATCGGGTGAAACCCAACCTGCCTTAAGCCAAGGACTTGTCACTTGATATAACTATAAACATACATTAATACATATCAAAGTAGCAGAAGCAGGGAGTAAAATGTAACATCCACAGGCATAACATAGTATATAAGAATATGGAAATAGTAGTAGTAACTCAGAACAAGTGAAAAAAGTAAAAAATATTTAGAATTTAATTATTACAAGCTGAATTTAAAAGAAAATATAAAGGTCTCTCAATCTCACTGAAATAAAAATGCAAAATCTATATAAACTACAGCAGAACGATCCTCCTCAAAAACTGGCTCCTCTCCTGTAGCACTGCCCACGAACAAGTCCGAATCTGACATTTATCGGTATCACAAATGCCAGGGCCCCAACCAACAAAATAAAAAGGTTATAGTTAGATAATTGTCTAAGTACATTTTAGGCTATTTTAAATGAGCAGATTAATTAAATATATCACATTTGATTAATTTAACATGCAAGCAATTATGGGGTGCAACAAGCTATACAAGAAATGGGATAACTATAAATCATCCATTTATAACAATCAACAAGTATGTGAAATAACATACAAAATACATAAGTAAGCAAGGTGAAGCTAAAAACAAAAGTACTTCAACTACTGTAATAAATATGATCTTAACATGATTATGATCACATTAAAATATGCTGAGTATAAAAGAACACAAGTACTGACTATAATAAGAAATTCTAACATTCTAAACATGCCAATATATATAGCTAATCCATAAGAGTATACATACAATATGCAGATTGATATGAAACAGAAAAACCACTGAGATATGTGGCAAAAAGCAAAACAATCAATGCACTCCTAATGGCTCTACAGGATTTTCATTAGCATTATCCATAACGGCTTGTTGGTTTGAAAGGTTTTGTTCTCTCCTAGCCTGCAAGTAAGTTCTTTCGATTTCTGGGTCAAATAGATAATTCATGCAAACTCTTTTACTCATACACTACAATAATTAGGCTATCAAGAACAAATTTAATAATAATATTCAAAAAATTTAATAGAAATAAAAGGACAGAAACAAAAAAGTAAATGCTTATAATTATAAAAATCAAAAACTAAAAGTATATGTAAGAAAATACTTAAATCACTAGCTGCTTATAGATTATCCATAATACGAAACAAATTCCAATTCCCCGGCAATGACGCCAAAAACTTGAAAGACTGTAAATAAACGTCTGCGTTTGCACGCAAATTACGTGGTCTAAAGTAATAAGTGGAAAGTGTTAGTTTCTGGGATTTATCGAACCACGGAGAATTGGTTATTTTGTTACTAAGGTTTATCTATTATCATTAATATTTAAGGTATGATGTAATTGGTTGAGTTGGTTCTAGATTAAGCACAATAATCACTAAGTGAAAAGTAAGTCAGATAAATGAAGAGGAGAGTTGGGTTCATCCCACATGTCATGATAAGTCATTAATGCGTGTTGATTCCTCAAGCTTTGTCCTTCATTTACTTAAAATTAAATCAAGTGCACATTGCTCTTCATTGAGTTTTATCTCAAGGTTTCACAAGTTCAAATCTTGTGCACAAAATGAAAACACAATGGGTTTTATTTCGGCACAAAAATTCTTATAAGATTTTAGGTTTTGAGTTTTTATCTTATATCTTGATCAAGGAGATGTAGATTATTTAAATTTTTAAGGATCTTATAAGCATTGATTCCACTACAAGCGTCACTCGCATCACACATAGTTGAGATGAGGGATTAATATGTTGGGCTCAATGACTATGTCACCTTGTTCATGAGCATGTAACTAATTCTTTCCCACCCTGTTGAGCTAAGGAGCTCACTTAGTGGGTCTTAGCATCACACGCATCAACACTTTTAGTTGAGCTTAGATTAAGGTGCACTAAGCTCAAGAACTTTCTCACATAGTTCTAAGCTTTCATGCACTCATAGATCTAGCATCTAACCTAAGGTGAGCTATGGAGCACAAGACACTTTAGTTCTTGAGTTCATAAGTTCATTTTCCTTTAATTCACAATCAAGACTAAAATGATAAAAAGCATTTCTTGAGCAAGGCATTGAGTTCATACATTTTATTAATGCTTGAGGAAAACTTCATACAATAAAAATGTAACTATTAAACACATGGGATTACCCCAACCCTCCCCATGGGAGATTTAGCTACTCATTACAAAAGAAGAGAAATAAGACACATACATAGGTAAAGACCCTTTCATGATCAACTAAAAAAAGAAATTACAAGAGTAGAGTTTAAAAAATACTAGGAACGTTCCTTTGAAGTTCTCCGGATTTTTCATCTCCTTCTTGAAGTTCCTCTCTTAGGTCTCTAGTGCTGCCTTCCTTCTTCTTCTCCTTAGCAAAAATGGCTCTTTCACCCTTGGGGAGTTTCTCTCTTCCACTATGCACTTCTCTTCTTTACTTAGTTGTTTTTGAGCAAAATTGGGAACCCTCCTCTAGTCAAGAGGAGTGATATATAGGAGAGGGGTTGCATTCTTCCACTTAAGATCCAAACCAGCATTTCCATTTGAAAATTATGAGCAATGATGGCAAAAATCTCCATTGATGGTGAGGTGACCAATATCTTCATTTGTTTAGCCAATACATCACCTCATAAGCCTCCTTTTAAATTAAAAATGTAGTAGCTACAGAGGGAATGATGGTTGGCACAAGATGCTGGTTGGGGGTCTTGTCTTAGCCGCAATAAATGCATCTGCCAGAAAAAATTGCGGCGGGCCGCAGCAGCGCGCAGTAGCACGCTGCGGCGCGCTGTGGATGTAATGGCACAAGCAATATTCACTAAGTGTCCTGCTGCCACGTGCTACCGCATCCATTTTTTTCAAAATGACCCGCTGCAGCGCACTACCATGTCCGCGGTTCGCAAATGGACCCGCTGCAGCACGCTACCGCGCCCGCGGTTTGCAAATGGACCCGCTGCAGCGCGCGATCGCGCCCGCAGTTTGCAAATGGACCCGCTGCAGTGCGCGATCGCACACGCGGTTTGCAAACGGACCCACTGCAGCGCACGATTGCACCCGTGGTTCGCGAATGGACCCACTGCAGTGTGCGTCAGCGCATGATTTTGCAAAATGACCCGCAGCAGCGCGCGGCAGCGGTTTCCCATAGAAAATTTTTAGAAAGTTTCCAAATGACTCATAATTCCATTGATAGGCTTTTTTCCTGAAAAGATAGACAAAATTTGATTAAGGAGCAATTTTAAAGATAAAAATGATTGAAATTTTCCTTTATTTTAGATATAATTTATGGATTCATCACACCCCACACTTAAATTCTTGGTCGTTCTCGAGTAAGCTCAAAATAGCATTTTTTCTATTTTGTAGGTGTGATAGTCAACAAACATATCAATTTAGAATAAGTGAAAGTCAAGGCCTGTACGTAACAAAAATGATTCAAATCATTTGGCACTAAGATGTTCTATCCTTGGATATGAAATAAGGTTAATCAATTAATCTCCAAGTATTTGATTTTTATGCTAGGCACTAGGTGATGGGTAAAGTTCCATTGGGAAACCTGGACTAGAGAGGTAGTGAAAGACTCAAGAGTTTTGTGCCATATGTACTCCTTCTTATGAATCACAAAGATGAAAAGATTAAAGAAGAGATATTTTTCTTCATCCTTTCTCATTTTGATCATTTGGGAGAGATATTTTTCATCATCCCTTTTTAATATTTAAGGAGAGATACTTTCCTTCATCCCCATTACACATCTTTGTGATCATGAAGTTCTATGGGAGCCAAGCACACTCTTTTAGAGTACTTCCCATAATCTCTAGTCTTTAGTCCAATGTCTTCCCCCCAAACTTAGTTCATGGCATTACTTTAAATATTTGGAGATAGATTATCCTTCATTCAATCCTTAGTTAAAATGTTTTAATGCTCATAATGCATTTGATCATCTTTTTGTTAAGCACTCCTTTACTTTATATCAAATTCCTTATTGATGTTTGGTGACTTTTATTTCTTTGAGAAATTTTAAAAAAATAGGTCTTTTTAGAATACCAGAAAAATGAGGGAATATGAAAATTCATAAATTAAGATCTCAAAATAAAACACACCAATTAAAAATACAAAGAAAAACACAAAAAAGTATAAAAAGAGAAAATACACTCTATTTATTTATGGGTTGCCTCCCAATAAGCGCTTATTTTAGTGTCTCAGCCTGACACGAGAAAGATCTTTATGTGATACCTTCATCCGGGAGGTCCTGAAGGGTCCATCCACCCTTTTCTTGAAAGATTTTTTCCTTCAAGTAAAACTTCAGACGATTTCCATTTACCTTAAAATTGCCATCTTTGGAGGCGACTTCAACTGCTCCATGAGGAAAAATCTTCGTGATAGTAAATGGTCATGTCCATCTTGACTTCAGTTTTCCTGAAAATAGTCTTAATCTTGAGTTAAAAAGCAGTACTTTCATTCAAAGTTGAAAATGTTTTGGCTTAATCAGCTTATCATGCCATTTTTTTGTTTTCTTTTTATACAACTCGGCACTTTCATAGGCATTTAACATAAATTCATCAAGTTAATTTAATTGCAGCATTCTTTGTGCACCTGCCTTTTGGGATCAAAATTTAAATTTTATATTGCCCAAAAGGCTCGGTGCTCAAGTTCTACCGGAAGGTGGCATAATTTTCCATAAATGAGCTTATAAGGAGACATTCCTAAAGGGGTTTTAAAGGAAGTTCTATAAGCCCACAGGGCATCCTGAAGTTTTGAAGTCCAGTTCTTTCTATTTAGGTTCACAGTTTTCTCTAAAATTTGTGTAAGTTCTCTGTTGGAAACTTCAACTTGCTCGCTAGTTTGGGGGTGGTAGGTGTGGCGCTCGCACCTTTAATTCGCCAAAGGATTAGGTTAAGGGTGGGGTGTCACTCTGGCTAACCCCTCACTTATCATTGGATTAGGATAGACTCCATAATTCACCTGATTAGGGAAGGATTAACACAGAATCAATCTAACAGTCACTATATAAGTAAACGTACAGAGTGCGGAAACGATTTAAGGAAATGTAAATCATCCAAGCATCACAGTATAAATAGCAAAAATAAAACTCAGAATATAAGCATATAATCCAAATACACAATCAATGTACCTGTATTATTACATCACTTTAAAGTTTCAAATAACAAAAGAAAGTGCAAATACACTCATTCTCATATATATAAGCTAAACAACAGCTTCTTCCACGGGCTCCTCCTCTGGGTATGGCTCCACTCCTAACTCCTGCTCATCTAACTAAAGAGGGTCTACCATTGTCGGTTACACAATGTAGGGCCCCAACCAAAAAAAGAAATATCTGGTTAGACAATTGTCTAAGTACATTTTAAGCTGATGAATTATTATATGTGTTAAGTAATATCACCATTCTACAACATCTAAGCAATATATATATATATATAAAGGAGCACCAGGCAATACAAGAGAAAAGGGAAAGCTATAAACCATTATTTATACCTTAAGCAAAGGAGAGGCTAAGACATGCCTCACATGCGAGCTAAATAAGGTAAGGCATATAAATATACATAAACAAATAAGTATAGTAAGAAAAATGCTACATCCTAAACATGCTGGTGATCAAAAGAAATATGTCAATTAAAAAAAAGAACTTAGCAGTGGTACATATAAATAACAACAAGATTCTAATATCCTAAATATATATAAAAGCAGTACAAAGAAATAGCTGACTGAATAAGAAGGCTGAAAAGTAAATAAAACAACATAACTGCATATAAATATCCGTGCATCGACTGCCATACAGAAAAAAGCTAATCTAGCTCATCGAATATCAAAGAAGCTTAGCTCCATCATGGCTAAGTCATAAGACTGTGTACCCTTAGCGACATAAGGAGGCTAGGCAAATAAGCACACAAAACAAGCAAAGGGTCTTAGCACCAGAACGACTAAGGCACCAACTGTATGCCCCTAGCGACATAAGGAGGCTAGTAAACTAAGCATACAAGGCAACCTTAATGCCAGTATGGCTAAGGCACCAACGGTGTACCCCTAGCGACATAAGGAGGCTAGTAAACTAGGCACACAACAAAATAGGTCCTTCCCCTAGCGACATAAGGAGGCTAGGAAATAAGGAAATATTTGAGAGTTAGCTCATATAATTATTATCTTTTTATTAATCACTTTAATATTTTCACAAGAAATCTAAGGAGTCTCCATATTTTCTTAACCGTTTATTTATGCATCAAAAATCTTGTATGACATGCTCAAGAAAATATGGCACAAAAGTACAAGGAATGCATAGCAACAAAATATCAAATAGAAGCAAGGGACTCTACCAAACATGGTGATATAATTTGTTTTCTACTTAACCATTCTAACTATTTCAAGTTACACAAGTTCAGGATCATCATTTTCCTACTATCGAGTGTAACTCAGAAACTCATCCTTATAAGTTAAAAGGGATTAGAACTGATCAGGTTCTAATCTAGACCAATCAGATAGATGATTATGAGTTAAATAAATGAATCATACGTCCTAGTTTTGTGAATTTAGATGTTCTAACTAAGATCTGATCAAGATCTTCTAAACCTATAGATTATAGATTAAACACCACGAGATTTAGGTTTATTCACACAATCCAAAAGGATAAGACCTAAGTTCTAGGTTTTATTCTATAAGTGATCTACTAGTTATGGCAAATCCTATTAAGTAATCAAGCTTAATAAGATGAATCTCCTACCTTAAATCTAAGGTTAAAAGACAAAATAATCAGAATGAGTTATAAAATAAAAGAAAGTCTAAAAATTAATAAAACCAAGGTTTCACCCATTGGGTAACCCAATTTACCCAATAAATGAACTTTAACCTATGATCTAGTCCTAGTCTCAGGAAGGATCCTTAAGGTGTAATGCTTAAGACTTAGAGAGACTACTGGAATTTGACTTAAGGGTTAATTTCACTCACTTGATTGTTACTAAGATGATTATAATATTAGTCTTAGCATTCTGGGATGTTATTCAAAGGGTAAGGGTACTTAATCCAATCTTAGAACAAAATGACCATTTTCCCCCTACTTTAAGGGTCAAAAAGTCATCTTTTGATTTGGAGGTCAAAACTGAGGTTTCTCTTTTCCAACTAAATCCTTACTGTCTAACTTGAAGATAGGCAGTAAGTATGTCCAAATTGGAGCTCAAACGGTTAAGTTATGACCAAAATGCAGCCAGGGGTAGTTTGGTCATTTACCTAAATTTTTAGAGTTCAAATCCTAAATATTATTTTAGTATAATGATGATATTGGAATTCTAGGTTAGATAGCTTATTAAATTTTTGAATTTGGGGTTGATTTGACCAAGTTATGGCTGTTTGAAGTCTAGGGGCATTTTGGTTATTTTCACTAGAAATTCTAAGGTTGACTTTTTGTCCTGATGTCTGAATGGGAAAACTAATACTACTACAATGATGGGGTCGCTCTCCTGAGCATTTTAAGACCCATATTGACTATGTTTCGATAACCGGGTAAAAAGTTATGGGGTCCTAAGAGGTCATAAAATGCTACCTCGTTATATGCTACCTCTTATGTTATTTGATTCCTTACATTTTTTTGAGTATTTTAAGACCTATATTGGCTATGTTTGGATTATCCTACAAAAAGTTATTAAACTTTTAAGATTTACTATTCAAAAATACAATTTGAATTATTTTACTGTTCATTTATTCAAATTAAATAATTTTACTGTTCATTCCTAAGGTTTTTATATAAAATTTTTAAAATTATTAATCCTTAATTAATCTATGATTAATTAGGCTTAATTATTAATTAAAATTAATTAATCTATTAATTAATTAATTAAATTATATTTATTAATATTTTACTGTAGCAAAGTAATTAGCACTAATTATTATTTAATTAGTCTTAATTATCTGTTTATATTTATTTAAGAATAATTAAGTATATTTTACTGTTTAATAATAATTAATTATCCTAATTACTATTAATGTTAAATTAATCTTAAATTATCCCTAATTAATCTCTTAATAATTAAGGTTACTGTTTAAAAGTAATTAGCACTAATCCTAATTTAATTAACCACTAATTGTACTTAATTAATCATTAATGGTAATTAATTAATACTAACAGTAATTTAATTAAATTTTAATTAACAGACAGTGGGCCCCACTAGACACGTGGCACTACCAGAGGCTGCCACGTGGCACAGTGGCCCCACAGGGGCTGAGTCAGCACGGGTGACTGGGCAGTGGGCCCCACCTGATACGTGGCACTGCCAGAGGCTGCCACGTGGCACTGTGGGCCACATGGGGAAGCCGAACCGCCGCGATGACCGGGCAGTGGGTCCCACTTGACATGTGGCGGGCCCAGAGGCTGCCACGTGGCACTGTGGGCCCCACTGGTGAGGCGAACCGCCGCGCTGGGCTCGGGCTGTGGGCCCCATGGGCCAGGTGGCATGCCGGCTGGCTGCCACGTGGCGCAGGGGGCCCACGGCCGAAGCTGGCTGCCATGTGGCGCAGTGGCCCCACATGCCACGTGGCGTGCTCAGAGGCTGCCACGTGGCCCTGGTGGGCCTTACGGCTGAAGCCGAGGGGTCGCGGGCTCAGCATGTGGGCCCTACATGACACGTGGCGTAGTGGGCCCCACCCGCGGCATACGCGGACCCGACGCGGTCGGGTCGGACTCGGGTCGACCTGGCCCGACCCCTAATTCGTCTCCCTCACGGAGACACCTGATGGCACCGGGCTAGGGCACGGCTTTTGCCGGCCTTCCCAGCGCCGGACCACCTCGGCCCGCACGACCGACGGTAGCCCTCGACGAGAGCTACACGCCGGTGGGCGGGCCTTCGCCGGAGGTGGCTGGAGACGGCGGCTATGGCTAACCCTAGATCCTAGGGTTTCGGCGGACGCGCGTAAATTTGGCCCGAGGCTTTAAGCCTCGGCCTGAGTCGACCGGACGTGTTCGAGGTCGATCAGGTCCGGTTGATTATCGATCCACGTCCTACTCTATCATCCTAAGGTAACGCGACAGCGAGAAAATTGACAGAGGAGGGGATCGGGGGGGTACCTGGCTTGGACGTCGGATGGTGGCTCGGCTCGGTTCGGGCTGTGCTGACTCCGGTTCGCGTAACCAGAGACGGGGGGAAGCGGGAGAGCCTCTTAAAGGCCTCCAGACGGAGTAGCCGAGGCGGGGGAAGGCGCCGGTTGGGCAGGAGAGCGGTGGGCGCGCCGCGTGGCTCGCGGGTGACGGGGCCGAGGACGATGGCCACAGGCCGTCCGATCCCGCGACACGCGGACAGCCCAGATCCGTCCAGACCGCGCGATGCGGATCGCGGCTGCTAGCCATCGGATCCGCGTGGATCGGACGGTCCATATGGATCAGTCCGATCAGATGGCACCGTTAACGCCGTCCACTTAAGTTGACGGCGCCATACGGCGCCGTCAATTAAATATTTTATTATTATTATTTTTAAAAATATTTTCCAGAAATTTTTGAACATGTTTATCCTAGCTAATTTTGGGTCAAGGAATTCAATGGCGAAGTCAGATTTTTGATCCGACGAGTATTTTGATACTTCGATTTACGGGGTATTTCTATTATTAAAATATTCATCGAAATTTTGAAGACTTCCGATTGACACGAAAACTTCACCCCAAGCTAATTTGGGGTCAAGGAATACAATGGCGGTGTCCGTTTTTCGATCGGAGGTCAATTTAAATAGGTCAATTTCTAGGGTTTCTGGATTTCCAGAAATTAGGATTCGATCCATTTGACTCCTGATTTGGACTAGGTCTCAGAGGTTGACTCCAATTGACCTAATTAGCACTTATAATTGTGTTTAAGACTTAGGGTTAATCTTAATCAGCTATTGTAACAACTCAGGTTGTTACAGTAGAGAGTACCCACCTTATGCTTTACCCCATAACTTCTTAATACACTCTCCAACTGCTTGTTTCAAAAATATTTTCCGCCATCATTGATTAATAATCTGGGTGTCCCAAATCTAGCTAGCACGTGTTCCTTAAGAAATTTAATAATAGTTTTAGCATCATTATTTACACATGCTAATGCCTCCACCCATTTTGAGACATACTCAACTGCCACAAGAATATACAGATTGGCTTGGGACGAGAGAAAAGGTCCCATGAAGTCTATTCCCCACACATCGAATAGCTCTACTTCAAAAATACCATTTAAATGGAGCTCATCCCTTTTGCTTAAATTCTCGGTTCTTTGGCACTTGTCACATCTTTTGACAAAGTCGACGGCATCTTTGAACAAATGGGGCCAAAAGAAACCGGATTGAAGCACCTTTGCAGCAGTTCGCCCAATCCCATGGTGCCCTCCATATGGAGATGTATGCCAATGATAGAGAATATTTCTCGTGTCGGAGTCCAGAACACATTTCCTTAGGAGTTGATCATTGCAACATTTGTACAAAAAAGGATCATACTAAAAGTAATTTTTTATATCAGCGAAAAATTTCTTTCTTTGTTGGTAACTCATCTTTTGGTATGACTCCTCCTGCAAAGTAGTTTGCAATATCAGCAAACCAGGGAGGATTACTTGTAGTCACACCATAAAGCTTCTCATCGGGGAAAGATTCACTGATTTCAGTCAACTTATGTGGCGCCGCGCACCCTTAATCTGCCAAAAGATTAGGTTAAGGGTGGGGTGTCACTTTGGCTAACCCCTCACTTACCATTGGATTAGGATAGACTCCATAATTCACCTAATTAGGGAAGGATTAACACAGAATCAATATAATAGTCACTATATAAGTAAACGTATAGAGTGCAGAAGTGATTTAAGGAAATGTAAATCATCTAAGCATCACAGTATAAATAGCAAGAATAGAACTCAGAATATAAGCATACAATCCTAATACACAGTCAATGTGCTTGTATTATTACATCACTTTAAAGTTTCAAATAATAAAAGAAAGTGCAAATACACTCATCCTCACATATAAAAGCTAAACAACGGCTTCTTCCACGGGCTCCTCCTCTGGGTATGGCTCCACTCCTAACTCCTGCTCATCTAACTGAAGAGGGTCTGCCATTGTTGGTTTCACAATGTAGGGCCCTAACCAAAAAAAAAAAAATCTGGTTAGAGAATTGTCTAAGTACATTTTAAGCTGATGAATTATTATATGTGTTAAATAATATCACCATTCAACAACATCTAAGCAACATATATATATATATATATATATATATATATATATATATATATATATATATATATATATATAAAGGAGCAGCAGATAATACAAGAGAAAGAGGGAAAGCTATAAACCATCATTTATAACTTAAGCAAAGGAGAGGCTAAGACATGCCTCACATGCGAGCTAAATAAGGTAAGGCATATAGATATACATAAACAAATAAGTGTCGTAAGAAAAATGCTACATCCTAAATATACTGATGATCAAAAGAAACATGCCAATTAAAGAAAAGAACTCAGCAGTGGTACATATAAATAACAACAAGATTCTAACATCCTAAATATATATAAAAGTAGTACAAAGAAATAGCTGATTGAATAAGAAGGCTGAAAAATAAACAAAATGACACAACTGCATATAAATATCCGTGCATCGACTGCCATACAGAAAAGAGCTAATCTAGCCCATCGAATATCAAAGAAGCTTAGCACTATCACGGCTAAGTCATAAAACAGTGTACCCCTAGTGACATAAGGAGGCTAGGCAAATAAGCACACAAAGCAAGCGAAGGGTCTTAGCACCAGTATGGCTAAGGCACCAACTATATGCCCCTAGTGATATAAGGAGGCTAATAAACTAAGCATACAAGGCAACCTTAACACCAATACGGCTAAGGCACCAACGATATACCCCTAGCGACATAAGGAGGCTAGTAAACTAGGCACACAACAAAACAGGTCCTTCCCCTAGCGACATAAGGAGGCTAGAAAACGAGGAAATATCTGAGAGGCAGCTCATATAATTATCATCATTTTATTAATCACTTTAATATTTTCACAAAGAATCTAAGGAGTCTCCATATATTCCTAACAGTTTATTTATGCATCAAAAATATTGTATGACTTGCTCAAGAAAATATGGCACAAAAGTATAAGGAACACGTAGCAATAAAATATCAAATAGAAGCAAGGGACTCTACTAAACATGGTGATATTATTTATTTTCTACTTAACCATTCTAATTATTCCAAGTTACACAAGTTTAGGATCATCATTTTCATACTATCGAGTGTAACTTAGAAATTTATCCTTATAAGTTAAAAAGGATTAGAACTGATCAGGTTCTAATCTAAACTAATCAGATAGACGACTATGAGTTAAATAAATGAATCATACGTCTTAGTTTTGTGAATTTAGATGTTCTAACTAAGATCTGATCAAGATCTTCTAAACCTATAGATTATGGATTAAATACTATAAGATTTAGGTTTAATCACATAATCCAAAGAGGTTAAGACCTAAGTTCTAGGTTTTATTCTATTAGTGATCTACTAGTTATGACAAACCTATTAAGTAATCAAACTTAATAGGATAAATCTCCTACCTTAAATATAAGGTTAAAAGATAAAATAATCAGAACAAGTTGTATAATAAAAAAAAGTCTAGAAACTAATAAAACTAAGGTTTCACCTATTGGGTAACCTAATTTACCCAATGAATGAACTCTAACTTATGATTTAGTCATAGTCTCAGGAAGGATCCTTAAGGTGTAGTGCTTAAGACTTAGAGAGACTACTGGAATCTGACTTAAGGGTTGATTTCACTTGCTTAATTGTTACTAAGCTGATTATAATGTTGGTCTTGGCATTCTGGGATGTTATCCAAAGGTTAAGGGTACTTAATCCAATCTTAGGGCAAAATAACAATTTTGCCCCTACTTTAAGGGTCAAAAAGTCAACTTTTGATTTGAGGGTCAAAACTGAGGTTTCTCTTTTCCAACTAATTCCTTACCGTCTAACTTGAAGATAGACAGTGAGTACGTCCAAATTGGACCTCAAACGATCAAGTTATGACCAAAATGTAGCCAGAGGTAGTTTGGTCATTTACCTAGATTTCTAGGGTTCAAATCCTAAATATTATTTCAGTATAATGATGACATTGGAATTCTAGGTTAGATAGCTTCTTGAATTTTTAAATTTGGAATTGATTTGACCAAGTTATGGTTATTTGAAGTATAGGGGCATTTTGGTCATTTTCACTAGAAATTCTAGAGTTGACTTTTTGTCCTGATGTCCAAATAGGAAAACTAATACTACTACAATGATGGGGCCACTCTCCTGAGCATTTTAAGATCCATATTGACTATGTTTCGATAACCGGGTAAAAAGTTATGGGGTCCTAAAGAGGTCATAAAATGCTACCTCGTTATACGTATCCCGAAATAAATTTTTACATTACGTTATTTGATTCCTTACATTTTTTTGAGTATTTTAAGATCTATATTGGCTATATTTGGATCATCCTACAAAAAGTTATTAAACTTTTAAGATTTACTATTCAAAAATACAATTTGAATTATTTTACTGTTCATTTATTCAAATTAAATGATTTTACTGTTTATTCCTAAAATTTTTATATAAAATTTCTGAAATTATTAATCCTTAATTAATCTGTGATTAATTAGGCTTAATTATTGATTAACATTAATTAATATATTAATTAATTAATTAAATTATATTTATTAATATTTTACTGTAGCAAAGTAATTATTACTAATCTCTGTTTAATTAGTCTTAATTATTTATTAATATCTAATTAAGAATAATTAAGTATAATTTACTATTTAATAATAATTAATTATTCTAATTACTATTTAAGGTTTAATTAACATTTAATTAACCCTAATTAATCTCTAATTATACTTAATTAATTAAAGTTACTGTTTTAAAGTAATTAGCACTAATCTTAATTTAATTAACCACTAACTGTACTTAATTAATCCTTAACAGTAATTAATTAACACTAACAGTAATTTAATTAATATTTTAATTAACAGACAGTGGGCCCCACTAGACACGTGGCACTGCCAGAGGCTGCCACGTGGCACTGTGGGTCCCACGGGGAGCCGAACAGCCGCGGTTGACCGGGCTGTGGGTCCCACTTGACACGTGGCGGGCCCAGAGGCTGCTACGTGGCACTGTGGGCTCCACTAGGGAGCCGAACCGCCGCGCGGCTCGGGCTGTGGGCCCCACGTGACACGTGGCGTGCCGACTGGCTGCCACGTTGCACTGTGGGCCCCACGGCCGAAGCCGAAGGGTCGCGGGCTTCGACTGGTAGGTCCCACAGGACACGTGGCAGGCCCAGAAGGCGCCACGTGGCTTGGTGGGCCCCACCCGGTTGACGCGGTCCCGGCTCGGGTGGGTCGGGCTCGGGTTGACCCGGCTCGACCCGGACTTCGTCTCCTTCGCGGAGATGGCCCGAGGGCGCCGGGCTAGGGCACGGCCTTTGTCGGCCTTCCCGGCGCCAGACCACCTCAGCCCACATGGCCGACAGTAGCCCTCGACGAGGGCTACACGCCGGTGGGCGGACCTTCGCCGGAGGTGGCCGGGATCGCCGGCAGAACTAAACCCTAATTTCTAGGGTTTCGGCCTAACGGTTTCTACTGTATACCCTAACATATTTCCCGACGATCCGGTCGGGCTAGCCCCGATCGGAGCCGGTCGATCGTCAATCAGGCTCGCGGAATAGGGAATCGAAACAAAAATTGCGAAAATTGACGGGGGATTGGGAGAGATTCCAGTACCAGAAGTTCGACGGTGCGGGTTCGATCGGGCTTCGGGACTTGATCGGGCTCGATCTGGGCTTGGATTTCACAAACCCGGAGCCCAGAGGTCGGCCGAGGTCTTATAGAGCCGACGGCGACCTCACCGAGGCCGGGGAGGGGTCGGATTGGCCGAAAACGGCGGCGGGGCGCCGCGTGGCGAGCGAGGCAACGAGACTGAGGGAGACGGCCTCGTAGCCGTTGGATCAGATCCAACGGCTGCGATGGCGCCGTCCGATCTAACGGCACCGTCAGCTACAGTTGACGGTAACTTTAAATACTTAACGGCACGCCATTAAGTATTAAAATAATATTTTTTTTTTAAATTCCAGAAATTTTAGAACATATTTTTCCTAGCTAATTTGGGGTCAAGGAATTCAATGGCGAAGTTGAATTTTCGATCCGATGAGTATTTTGATACCTCGGTTTCTGGGGTAATTTTATTTATAAAATATTCGTCGAAATTTCGATGACTTTCGATGACTTTCGATTGACACGAAAACTTCACCCCAAGCTAATTTGGGGTCAAGGAACGCAATGGCTGTGTCCGTTTTTCGATCGGAGGTCAATTTAAATAGGTCAATTTCTAGGGATTTTGGATTTCCAGAAATTAGGATTCGATCTATTTGACTCCTGATTTGGACTAGGTCTCAGAGGTTGACCCCAATTGACCTAATTAGCACTTATAATTGTGTTTAAGACTTAGGGTTAGTCCTAATCAACTATGGTAACAAATCAGGTTGTTACAACTTATCATTATCAAGGTGGGTCAATCTAGATAAATGATCTGCAAGCATATTTTCACTCCTGTTCTTATCCTGGATTTAAAGATCAAATTCTTGCAAGAGCAACACCCAACGTATCAAGCATAATTTTGCCTCTTTCTTTTGAAAAAGATACTTAATAGCAGCATGATCAGTATAAACAATAGTTTTAGACCCAATGAGATACAACCTAAATTTAGTGAAGGCAAAAATAATGGCTAGAAGCTCTTTTTCCATGGTCGCATAATTTCATTGAGCATCATCTAGGAGCTTACTAGCATAGTAGATTGAATAGAAGGTTCGCTCCCTTCGTTGCCCAAGGATTGCTCCTACTGTAAGGTCACTTGCATCACACATAATTTCAAAAGGTGAATCCCAAATTAGAGTAAAAAATATTGGAGCTGAGATTAAAGCGAATTTTATAGCATTGAATCCTTTTAAATAATTTTCATCAAAGTTGAATTCGACATCCTTTCCTAGCACTCTACAAAGCAGCATACTTATATTTGAGAAATCCTTGATAAATATTCGATAAAACCCTGCATGCCCAAGGAAGCTTCTAATTCTATTTACATTGATGTGAGGGGGAAATTTTTCAATTACCTCAATCTTTGCCTTATCCACTTCTACCCTCTTCTAGAAATTAAATGACCAAGAACAATACTCTCTTCGACCATAAAGTGACATTTTTCCCAATTCAAGATTAAATTTGACTCTACACATCTTTTCAAAACCTTTCCCAGGTTAATTAAGCAATGATCAAATTAAATTCCGACAACAGAAAAATCGTCCATAAAGATTTTCAAGAACTCCCCTATCATGTTAGAGAAAATTGCTATCATACAGCGTTGAAAAGTAGCTGGAGCATTGCACAATCTGAAAGGCATTCTTCTAAAGGCGAATGTTCCAAAGGGGCAGGTAAAAGTTATTTTCTCTTGGTCTTCAGGTGAAATTAAGATTTGATTATATCCTGAATACCTATCAAGAAAGTAGAAATAAGGATTTTATGTCAATCTATCAAGCATTTGGTCAATAAAGAGAAGGGGATAGTGGTCTTTTTGAGTGGCTTTATTTAATCTCCTGTAATCGATGCACACTCTCCATCTGGTCACGGTTCTAGTGGGGATCAGCTTATTGTTGCTGTTGAAAACAACAGTTATCCCACTCTTTTTGGGAACTATATGTATAGGGCTCACCCAAGGGCTGTCAGAAATGGGGAAGATGATTCCAGCATTTAAGAGTTTAATGGTTTTCTTATGAACTACTTCTTTGATGTTTGGGTTTAATCACCGCTGAGGCTCAATTGAAGGTTTTGAGTTATCCTCCAAAAGGATACGATGCATACAAAGAGTTGGACTAACCCCCTTCAGATCAACAATACTCCATCCCATTGCTCTCTTGTGTTCTTTTAAAACCTTACATAAAAGACTCTCTTGATGTTGAGTTAATAATGAGAATATTATTACATGAAGAGATTCATTTTCCCTTAAGTAGGTGTATTTTAAGTGTGAGGGAAGAGGTTTTAATTCAGTTTTAGGAGGACAAATTATCGAAGGTTGAATTATCTTCCTTTCCTTAATTAATTCTTCGATAACTTCCGTGTCAATGAGATCTTCATCTTCCTCACCTGCTAACATTCCCTCTTCTTCCACATCTTCCATTAACTAAGCTTCTTCTATTAAATTGATTTTCTAATAATCCTCATTAGGTTTAGAAGAGTGTCTCATAGAATCATTCACATAAAACTTAATCTCCTCTTCCCCATATCGTAACTTCAATTCCCCTTTATCTACATCAATTAAGGTTCTTCCTGTAGCTAAGAAAGGTCTACCTAAAATAATTTCTTGATTTTCATCTTCTATATCCAAGATTTTGAAATCTGCAGGGAAGATGAACTTGTCAACCTTCACAAATACGTTTTCCACAATTCATAAGGGGGATTTTACGGATCTATCGGCAAATTGGAGGAGAATAGAGGGGGATTTTAAATGATCAATTTCTAGTTTCTTGAATATATAAAAAGGCATCAAATTAACAGATGCACCAAGATCACAAAGGACTTTTTGGAAAGATTGGCATCCAATCGTGTAATGGATAGTGAAACTCCCTGGGTTCTTCTTTTTTATGGGAATCTTCCTTTGAAGGATTGCACTATATTCTTTTGTTAATGCCACTGTCTCCTTTTCATCAATCTTCCTTTTCATGGAGAGGTTGTCTTTCATGAACTTAGCATAACTAGGCATTTTCTCTAGAGCTTCTGCGAAAGGGATATTGATATGAAGAGTTTTAAAGGTTTTTATGAATTTTTGATATTGGAAATCAAGTTTCTCCTTAGCCAACTGCTGAGGATAAGGTATATGAGGGATTTCCCTAGGTTGATCTCTAAGTTCTTCCTTTTCTAAATCCCTTGCAACACTCCTCTCTGCCCTGATCGTTTCTCCCTCCTCCTTCTTTTCCTCTCTTGTTTTTGCTATATTTTCATGATTCTCTTCTCTCACAACCTCCTGTGTAGCCTTTCCACTTCTCAAGATTATTGCGTTTCCCGACTCCTTTCCATACTCACCAATCACTCCGACTAGAGAAGGTTGCTCTAACTGATTCATGATGTCTTTTAATTTTTGTTCAATTCTTTTAACTGTCTCCTTCTTATCTCAAAAGAGTGTGCTCATTCCTGTTTAAAGTGGCATCAATTTTATTCATGAATTCAGCAGTGGAAGTTCTAAATTCGATAAACGAGTTTTCAAATCTCTCTCTATTCCTTCCATGATTTATGATCATATTGACATTTCTCAACTCCCCATCATCCTCCTTACAAGAGTTTACATACCCACATTCTAGTTTCTTATTGAGTTGGGAGATTTGATTTTGCAGTTCAAGGATTTGCTATGAATTTCCTAGTGAGTTACATTTTTTTTTTATCACGGTGATCATTCCTATGGAGAGGCCATTGGTAAGCATTATTTGCCATTTCTTCCAAGAGGTCATAAGCTTCCTCTTAGGATTTACTGCTAATAGAGCCATCGGTAGCTGCATCAATGAGTGTCCTTGTAGGAGCATTCAAACCATTGTAAAAGATTTGCATTTGCATCCATAAAGGGAACCCATGATGTGGGCAAATCCTTAAGCATTCTTTAAACCGGTCCCATCCATCATAGAGTGTCTCCCCTTCCAACTGAGTAAAGTTGGTTATCTCAATCCTCAACCGAGCGGTTTTTGCCGGAGGGAAATATTTGGCTAAGAATTTCTTAACCAAGTCGTCCCACGTCCGGATGGAATCGCTTGTAAGAGAGCTGAGCCAACTTTTGGCTATATCTCGTAAAGAGACTGAGAAAAGCTATAATTTAACCGCGTCTTTAGAGACGCCGTTAAACCTGAAAATGTCACATATTGCAAGAAAAGTTGAAATATGTGAGTTCGGATCTTCAGTGATTAATCCCCCAAACTGATTATTTTGCACCATACTCAGTGTGAAGGGTTTGATCTCAAAGTTATTGGCTTCAATATTAGGCCTAACAATTGTATGGGAGATTCCCCTAACAGTGGGAAGTGCATAATCTCTTAGTGTTCTCTCCCTAGCCACTCCTACAGCTCTCCTAATGGCTCTACAGGATTTTTATTAGCATTATCCATAACAGCTTGTTGGTTTGAAAGATTTTGTTTTCTCCTAGCCTGTAAGTCAGTTCTTTCGATTTCTGGGTCAAACAGATAATTCGTGCAAACTCTTTTACTCATATACTACAATAATTAGGCTATCAAGAACAAATTTAACAATAATGTTCAAAAAATTTAACAGAAATAAAAGGACAGAAATAAAAAGTAAATGTTTATAATTACAAAAATCAAAAACTAAGAGTATATGCAAGAAAATACTTAAATCACTAGCTGCTTATAGATTATTCTTAATGCGAAACAAATTCCAATTCCTCGGCAACAGTGCCAAGAACTTGACAGACTGTAAATACACGTCTGCGTTTGCACGCAAGTTACGTGGTCTGAAGTAATAAGTGAAAAGTGTTAGTTTCCAGGATTTATCTAACCACAGAGAATTGGTTATTTTGTTACTAAGGTTTATCTATTATCACTAATGTTTAAGCTATGATGTAATTAGTTGAGTTGGTTCTAGATTAAGCACAATAATCACTAAGTGAAAAGTAAGTTAGATAAAAGAAGAGGAGAGTTTGGTTCATCCCGCATGTCATGATAAGTCATTAATGCATGTTGATTTCTCAAGCTTTGTCCTTCATTTACTTAAAATTAAATCAAGTGCACATTGTTCTTCCTTGAGTTTTATCTCAAGGTTTCACAAGTTCAAATCTTGTGCACAAAATGAACACACAATGGGTTTTATTTTGGCACAAAGATTCTTATAAGATTTTAAGTTTTGAGTTTTTATCTTATCTCTTGATCAAGGAGATGTAGATTATTTAAATTCTTAAGATCTTATAAGCATTGATTCCACTACAAGTGTCACTCGCATCACACATAGTTGAGATGAGGGATTAATATGTTGGGCTCAATGACTATGTCAGCTCGTTCATGAGCACGTAACTAATTCTTTCCCACTCTCAATTATATTGAGCTAAGGAGCTCACTTAGTGGGTCTTAGCATCACACGCATCAATACTTTTAGTTGAGCTTAGATTAAGGTGCACTAAGCTCAAGAACTTTCTCATATAGTTCTAGGCTTTCATGCACTCATAGATCTAGCATCTAACCCAATGTGAGCTATGGAGCACTAGACACTTTAGTTCTTGAGTTCATAAGTTTATTTTTCTTCAATTCACAATCAAGACTAAAATGATAAAAAGTATTTCTTGAGCAAGGCATTGAGTTTATATATTTTATTAATGCTTGAGGAAAATTTCATACAATAAAAATATAACTATCAAAAATATGGGATTACCCCAATCATCCCAAAGGGAGATTTAGCTACTCATTATAAAAAAAATGAAAAAGGACACATACATGAATAAAGACTCTTTTATGATCAACTAAAAAAAGAAATTATAAGAGTAGAGTTTAAAAGATACTAGGAACGTTCCTTGGAAGTTCTCTGGATTCTTCTTCTCCTTTTTGAAGTTTCTCTCTTAGGTCTCTAGTTGTAACAACCTAAGTTATTACCTTAGTCAATTAGTACTAACCTCGGTCAATGAAGTCATTAGGATCATCCTCTAAGACCTAGTCCAAATCATGAGTCAAATAGATCAAAACCTAATTTTTGGGAAATCCTGAAATCCTTAAAATTTACCTATCTAAATTGACCTTAGATTGAAAAACGGACTTCACATTTGCGCTCATTGCCCCCAAATTAATTAGGAGTGATGTTTTCATGTCAATCGGGAGTCGTCAAAATTTTGTTAAATATTTTAATAATATTTAAATACCCCGAAAATTGAAAAAATAAAAACTTGTCGGAATCGAAATCCGACTTCGCCGTTGCGTTCCTCACCCCTCAATTAGCTAGGGGTAATTTTTTTTGGGAATTTTTGGAACAATTTAAACTATGTAAATTTTTAATTGAGAAAATTTTGGATAAAATTTATTAAATTAATAAATTTGAGTTAATTAAAATAAAAACCTTCCTCTTCCTTTTTCCTCCATCTCACGCGTAACCTAATCCCTAATGCGCACGCATTCGACCCCTTCCCCTCTCGAGCGCTCGAGTGACCGCATGCCTCCTCCCCCTCGCGCGCGACACGCGTCCCCTTTGCCTAGGCATCTCCGTCGCTCGCCCTCGCAGCCTCCGCCGAAGGCATTTAAGCCCTGCCTCCTCTCTTCTGATCGAAGGAAAGGTGGGCGAATGCGGTCTCTCTTTCCACCATTCAGCGACGAAAAGAGCCACCAATTCTCCTTCCTCCTCGTGCGCCGGCAATGAAGCCAACTCCCTCAGCCGAGAGGCTTCCGCCGTCTCCTTCCCTCTCGGCTTGGCCGAGAGCATTGGCTCTCCTCCATCGGTTCCATTTCACGCTGATCTCTCGCTCCTTGACCGAGTTGCTATTCCTTCCTTCTCTAAGGTACTGACTTCTCCCACGTCTAAATTCAAGCTCTCAAATTGACTATAACACCATTTGATCTATGCAATTCATATAATTTTTAGGAAATTATAGTTTCAATATTGATATCATAAGAAATTTTATATAAATTAGAGGGTGCACAATTATGTCACCCTCGAGAAGCCGGACATCAGCAAGGATCATGTCTCCCAGCTTAATGCTGATGCTATCTCCTGGCACAAGAATGGCAGCATCCTCCTCCGTCCAACGCCCATTCCTATGCACCTAAATTAAGCGCATTAACAGGTTTAGCTTAATGGATAAAGCAGCTTGTCTCTAATGTGGGGAGCAAGGATCAAAGCCCAAATTATGCAATCACTTGGTAAAAAAAAAAAAAGAATAAAACAATCTTTTTGAAATTGGTTTTTTATTAGAATATATTAAAACATCAATGTTGAGAGTAGGATTAGGCCCATTTTGTTTACCTTAGTTTTTGGTGCAAGATAGGCCATTAGTGCTACTGCGGCATTCTCTTCAATGAATGATATGGTAGAGTTAATCAAAAGAAGCACAACAATCCAACTAAGCCTTTAGTATAGAAAAAGTAATAGTTCTTAATTACTTGTTTGAATGAATTTGCTATATATTATACATGGATAGTTATAGGAAAACATCACATTTACTTGTTTATGGGAAAAAAATAAAAGTATTTTGATTTTACTAAGTCGTTGTAGACCCTTGATTTTGGTTCAGATTTTAAGTCGCATATTAAGTGGTCGGCGTCTCCTTTCCAAAACATTGCATCCACTTCTTTAATAACTCCACTTTGTTATTATTATGATCATTTTTTTTTTTTTGGAAACATATAAAGATTGATAATGCTATTATGAATTTGAATAGATCATTTGTGATTTGTATCTTGATTGGGATGGAGTCATTGATGCTTACCAAAAGCATGATATTGTGTTTTTAGATTGAGTCAATTTTTATAACATAAAAATCCTCCTTATTTATATATCTAGCACCCAAATTTTTATTTTAATATTTCCCAAAAATGCAACTTTTAACCATGTTGACACTCAATTTATGCCATTTTGTTACATAATGAAATTTTATTTACAACACTGCTGTGTGTTAAACATTAAAATAGCGAAGTTTGTGTGTTAAGTAATAACGAAGTTTGTGTGTCAAATAATAACTGAATAATACAAATTTTTATACTTGTACATACATGGAATAAATTTGAGAGAGTTTTGAAAGTTTGAGATGTAGTTAACATATGCAAATGTCAATTAACTGATAAATCTCTTGATTTTTATGATGACAAAGTATTGATTCTAGAAATTGGCATCCAATTCACATCAACTTTTAACCACCCTTGGCTAACTTCCATTAAGCACTTTCGCTACATCTAATTAGCCCTTTTCTAAATTAAACCCCTTAGTTTCATTAACTTTCCAAACTGAAATTCTTATACTTCAAGCACGCCAACTAATATAACACCTTAACTTTTAATATTTAAAGCTAAATCAAGTTCTAAGACTATTTTTATGTCTTCTAGAACCTAATTGAAAAGTTATTTATAAATCTATGATCATGCTGCTATCAATTTGAACTCGATCGATATGGCACTAATTATGTTCGTGTCGATAAGGAATTGATCCTCAAATATGTGCTTAAGATCAATTTGCTAGCTTATTGCTTGGACTAAACTCAAGCTTCCTTACAAATCAAGCACAAGTTGTCCTAGACTATCTCATACCATGCTCGACTTATGAGAATTCTTGCAAGTAGTTATGTTTTAAATGTTGATTAATTCGTGTAGAGATCTAGATTTCAAGGAGAGTGGCATTGATATAAAATTCTATGGTCACCAAACAAGATAAATGTGATTTCTTGATGTATTTGTGATAGGCTATTTGATAGCATTAAATTGTTGGTGAGTCAAATAGCACTTGATGATTATTAAGTCGTCAATAAACTTAGACATCAGCATTACTAACATGTTTCAATTTTTAGTTAATTCAGTGTTGTAAAGTTTGTTTTACAGTCTTGCTGAAATTTTCCATACCTTATAATAAAAACAGCAGATTAAATAGTAATGAGCGGATTGGATAGTAAAAAAAAAATAGCAGATTGAATAGTAATGAGCGGATTGAATAGTAAAACAACGGATTGAATAGTAATAAGCGGATTGAATAGTAAAACAGCGGATTGAATAGTAAAATAGCGGGTTGAATAGTCATGAGCGGATTGAATAGTAAAAACAGCGGATTGAATAGTAAAAATAGTGGATTGACTAATAATGGAATTATGAGTTGAATTGCACCCTTTCTTTTTGAGCAAAATAAATAAGTATTAGGCTTCATAATGTGAGATTCATCTCACATCATGACTTCACTAAATCTTATAATCTTTCAATTAAGCTTTTTAACCAAATTAGTTAAACTTCCTAAAATATTCTTTAAGTCTTTTCTTTAGGATTGTACACCTCACATAAGGATCATTCCTAAGACTAAGACTAGATCATAGCTTAGAGTTTATTCATTGGGTAAATGGGTTACTCAATGGATGAAACCTTAGTTTTATTAGTTTCTAGAATTTTTCAACTTATTTTGATTATTTTATCTTTTAACCTTAGATTTTAGATAGGAGATTCATCCTATTAAACTATTAGAACAAAACCTAGATCTTAGATCTTATCCTTTGGGATTATGTGATTAAGCCTAATTCTCATGTTATTTAATTCATAATCTATAGTTTATAAGATCTTGATCAGATCTTAGATAGAATGTCTAAATTCACCAAAATTAGGATGTATGATTTATTGATTCAACTTATAGTCGTCTATCTGATTGAACTAGATTAGAACCTGGTCAGTTCTAATCCTTTTTAACTTATAAGGATGAATTTCTAAGTTACACTCGATAGTAGGAAAATGGTGATCCTAAACTTATATAACTTGGAATAGTTAGAATAGTTAAGTAGAAAACAAATGATATCACCATATTTAGTAGAGTCCCTTGCTTCTATTTGATAATTGCTGTTACACATTCCTTGTATTTTGTGCCTTAACTCATTGAGCATATCATATAAGATTTTTGATGCATAAATAAAATATTAGAAAAATATGGAGACTCCTTAGATTTCTTGTGAAAATATTAAAGTGATTGATTAAAGATAATAATTGTATGTGTTAGAACTGCCTCTCCATTATGTCTTCTTTGCCTAGTCTCCTTGTTGACACTAGGAGAAGACCTTGTTTATGTCTTCTTTGCCTAGTTTCCTTGTTGACACTAGGAGAAGACTTTGTTTATATTTTCTTTGCCTAGTCTCTTTGTTGACACTAGGAGAAGATCTTATTGATATCTTCTTTACTTAGTCTCCTTGTTGACATTAAGAGAAGATTTGTTGTGCTTTTTTTGCCTAGTCTCCTTGATGACACTAGAGAAAACCCTATATATATTGCCTAGTCTCCTTGATGACACTAGGGTTATATAGTTTTGCACCTAGTCTCCTTGATGACACTAGGATCCTTTTTATATTCAGTGAGTTAGATTAGCTCTTTTCTGTATGGCAGTTAGTATATAAATGTTTACATATATGTTTAGTTTTGATATTTTGTTTACTTTTCAGCATTTTTATTCAGTCAGCTATTTTCTTTATACTGGTTATATATTTTAGGATGTTAGAATCTTGCTGCTATTTCTATGTATCATTACTGAGTTCAGTTATTTTAATTTGCATATTTTTTTTTGATCACCAGCATGTTTAGGATGTAGTATTTTCTTCCAGTACTTGTTTAGCCATTTATATTCATATGCCTTACCTTGTTTAGCTTGCACTTGAGGCATGTCTTAGCCTCCCATTTTACTTAAGTTATAAATAATTATTTATAACTTTTTCTTTCCTTTTTGTTTGCTAGTTGCTCCTATATTTATTATAGCTATTGCTTAGAATTGTAAAATGGTGATATTATAAAACACATAAAAACTTATCAGCCTAAAATGTACTTAAATAATTATCTAACACAAGATTTTTCTTTTTTTTTTTGGCTGGGGCCCAATATTATGAAACCGACAATGACAGATCCTCTTTATTTAGATGATCAGGAGCTAGATGTGGAGCCCTATCCAGAAGAGGAGCTTTTGGAAGAAGCAGTTGTTTAGCTTTATTTTATGTGAGGATGAGAGCACTTTACTTTCACTACTTAAACTTTAAATTGATGTAATAATATAATTACTCTTGACTGTGTATTTGGAATTATATGCTTACATTCAGAGTTATATTTTCTTCTATTTATACTGTGATGCTTGGATATTTCTCATTTGTAAATTGCTTTCGTACTCTGTATGTTTTTATTAGATAGTGATTGATATTTTTGATCATGTGCTTACTCCTTCCCTTATTAGGTGAATTGAGGTTTTTATCATAATCCAATAATAAGTGAAGGGTTAGCCAGAGTGACACATCACCTTTTAGCTTAATCTTGTGAATTAAGGGGTGGGGCGCCACACTAGTGTTGCCTTCCTTCTTCTTCTCCTTAGCAAAAATGGCTCTTCCACCCTTGGGGAGTTCCTCTTTTCCACTATGCACCCCTCTTCTTTACTTAGTTGTTTTTGAGCAAAATTGGGAACCCTCCTCTAGTCAAGAGAAGTGATATATATAGGAGAGGGGCTGCATTCTTCCACTTAAGATCCAAACCAGCATTTCCATTTGAAAATTCTGAGCAATGATGGAAACAATCTCCATTGATGGTGAGGTAACCAATATCTTCATTTGTTTAGCCAATACATCACCTCATAAGCCTTCTTTTCAATTAAAAATGTAGCAGCTGCAGAGGGAATGATGGCTGGGACAAGATACTGGTTGGGGGTCTTGTCGCAGCCGCAATAAATGCATCTGCCAGAAAAAATTGCGGCGGGTTGCGGCAGCGCGCTGTAGTGCTCTGCGACGTGTAATGACACAAGCAATATTTGCTAAGTGTCCCGCTGCCGCGCGCTACCGCGTCCATTTTTTCGCAAAATGACCCGCTGCAATGTGCTGCCGCATCCACGGTTCGCAAATGGACCCGCTGCAGCGCGCTACCGCGCCTGCAGTTTGGAAATGGACCCGCTGCAGTGCGGGATCGCGCCCGCGGTTTGCAAATGGACCCACTGCAGCGCGCTACCGCTCCCGCGCTCTGCAAATGGACCAGCTGCAGCGCGCGATCGTGCCCGCGGTTTGCGAATGGACCCGCTGTAGTGTGCATCAGTGCATGATTTTGCAAAATGATCCGCAGCAATGCGCGGCAGTGGTTTCCCTTAGAAAATTTTTAGAAAATTTCCAAATGACTCAGAATTCCCTGGATAGGCTTTTTTCTTGAAAAAATAGACAAAATTTGATTAAGAAGCAGTTTTAAAGATAAAAAATGATTGCAATTTTCCTTTATTTTAGAAATAATTTATGGATTCATCAGACTAAGCTAGGACATACTCTACTAACTAAAAGCGCTGCAAGAACTAGAGGAATGATATGCTTTACAAACACTAACTTAGGATATATCATCTATATTCTAAGTTCTCCTATTATGCTCAAGAAATAAGGCTCAATATCTAAGGTATGCCAAGCTATCAAGTCAAAGTAAGCAAGAGACTTAATCTAGACTTATGTGATATCTATTGTTGTCTAATTTGTCCAATCTAACTATTCTGAGAAGATATAAGTTTAGGATCTCCAATATCCAGCTATCGAGTAAAATCTCAGATTTACGATCTTAAAGTTAATATTACAACTTAGCAAGTTCTAATTCAAAATCATATGATGACTATAAGGTTTAAACAAATGAATTACGACATAATTATTAATATTTTTCTCTCTTACCCAAATCTTGATTAAGTAAATCAAGATTTAAGGATTTTGGACTTAAACTCCACCTTGGTGTTCAAATTCTAAATCCAAGGTGATGTCCTAATAAGGATCTAGGATTCATACTTAATACCCAAGTTATAGATAAAGAATCCTACAAGCTGAAAGATTCAAGAGCTAAGAATTTAGTGAAAGGTTACTCTACTAATTATAAGATAAAATAATCAATTAAGAACTTGAGAATCTAAGATCTATATCTAATCTTTTAGGATAATTTTATTATCCTATAGATTGAATCAATCATGTACCCACATGGAAGGCTTCAAAAGATTCAGACAATAAATCATTTAAGGAATTTTAATTGGAGATAGTTTAATTCAAGTAGAAGATCTAAAGTCTAAGATCTAAGGTTCAATCACTTTAGACTTAAATTAGGTTTTCAACTTACACTTTCTAAATGTGTTTCTTATAGAATTTAAGCTCATGAACTAACTTAATTGCACTTATTAAATTAAGATTTAACATCTAAAATTATTAGATTCAATTATTAAGGCAAAGTGACCCCTTTATGATCACTTAAGATCTAAGTATTTTAATTAAGGCTATATGAAGATTTCTTAACTTAATATGAATATTTTTAACATAAGAATTCAGAGAGATGCTAATAATCTAAGGATAATCTACTAAATTTTTTAAGGTTTAAGGGGCACTTAAACACATTTTGGCCAAAATGACCAAAATATATCTCTTAAGGCTAAACATGGGATTTTAGGATTTAATTATCCAAATTACTTCTAATCTATTTTAATGTTTTTCATATTGGTTAATAAAGTGGCAAACACACTTATCTTAGGTTTTGACAACCTAATTAAGCTACTTAGCACTAATCACCTATTTAAGCTAATTATGGTGATTAATGAATTTAGAGCATTCTAAGACAATCCAACCTTACCCATAGGTTCTAATATACTTAAGATAGCATTAGGAATTAACTTACCCAAAATCAGAGGCTTAATCATGACTTAGTTCACTAATCCCTAACTAGGGTGATTAAGGGAAGATAACAAAATTAAGGTTCCTAAATTACTTTTAATGGTCTACATAGGTTCCTTAGGATTTTTAACAAACCAAGTTATTACCATTGTCATTTAGGACTAATCTTAGTCTTAATTTTGATCCTAAGTACTAATTAGGTCAATAGGAGTCAACCTCTAAAACCCAGTCCAAATCAGGAGTCAAATGGATCAAATCTTGATTTCTAGAAAATTCAGAAACTCTAAAATTTGACTTATCTAAAATGACATCGGATTGAAAAACGGACTTCACCATTGCGCTCATTGCCCCCAAATTAGCTAGGGGTGATATTTTCGTGGCAATCGGAAGTCGTCGAAATTTCAGTGAATATTTTAATAATATTTAAATACCCTAAAAATTAGGAAATTAAAATACTCGTCAAATCAAAAATTTGACCTCACCGTTGCATTCCTCACCCCTCATTTAGCTAGGGGTGAATATTTGGAATTTTCCTAAAGCTATTTAATTATTTGGATTAAATTAATTTAATTAAGAATTTAAAATAATATTTTATATCGAAATTAATTAATTAAATTGTATTTAAAATTCTGTGCGCCGTTAGCCCCTACCAACGCCGTTGCTCCTTCCCGCTATATTAGATGGCTATCCTTAGCCGTCTGATCGCGCAATCCGACGGCTGCTAGCCCGCCTTCTCCGTTTGCCTCTGCGCTTAGGGCACGCGGCACGCGTTGCCTGGCCGCGGCCGTGGTCCACCCGCAATGTGCGGCGGTGGCCTCGGAGGCTCCGCCAGCCCCTCCTTAAACCACCCTAGGAACCCTCAGCTTGCGACGCGCAAGCTCGCCCCGTCGGAAGCGGACTGGAGGTCATCGCTGCGAACCCTTCGCGTCCCCCTCGCCCTCCCTCAGGTACCCCATTACCTTGATCTTGCATGTAATCGAATTGTTGTTTTCAAATTTTGCAATAAGGCGTCACGCACTGCCGATCGAGCGGACCTGATCGTAGCCAATCAGGTCCGATCGTGCCATTTGATTCAGGTGTCCTCGGCGTATGCCGAGCAAGCCCGAACCCAACCTCCTAGGGTTCGAATTTTCTCACGGCCTTGTGAGCCGTAAGACTTGACCCCACCGTCGTTGTGTCGGCCTCTTCGAGGGCTAGCCTCGGCCGTGCGGTCCGAGGGCCTCCGGCACCGGCAGGGGCAGCCAAAACCCTAACCCCTAAGACTGGTCGACCCGTCGTCGTGAGCCCAAGAACCCAATGCGTCGCGGGTTCGGGTCGCGAGGATCTCGACCCGTTCGGGCTCGAGGACGACCCGCCAAAAACCGGCCCAGCCCGCTCGCGCGACGCGATGTCGTGTGACTGCGGGCCCCACGCCCCGCAGTCAGCTGACGCCGCGGGCCCCACCGCAGCCGTCACATCCAATGCTGGTGAGCCACACGTCGTATGGGTCCCACCATTTCGAAATCTGCAGCCGTGGTGGACCACGCCCGCAGGCCGCCAGCCAATCCCGATGTGCCACGCGTCAAGTGGCGGGCCTCACGTGTTTAATTCGCTCAAAATATTGCTTTAAATATAATATATATATATATATATATTTATTTATTTATTTTTTTTCAAAACATATTTTTCTATTACTCAAAATTTTTTTTACAGTTACAGTCCTGAACTGAAAACCTGTCGGAACAGCCACAGCCCCCAACTGGTTGAATTCAGGATAACCAAAAAAAACCAAAAAAATTAACAAACAACAACAAGAGGGATGCTAAAGAAAGCATTCCGACCAACAAAGAACAAAATAAAAATCACCGACGAGAACTACTGCTTACCCGCACAAAATATTGAAAGCCAAAACTAAAATTAACGCTAACAACACTGTCCAAATCACCCTTAAACCGAGATCCAACATCTTCGAAATCAGGAGCAACAGATCACTTAAAGCTGGATCCAGACACTGAAGGTACATCTTGCACCCTGAAACAGTTACCGATTCCACCGAATTTGCTAAAGAAAATCAAAACAGGCACCCAGTGGTCGCACCTGTCAGCACCCAATTCTTCCGAAGCCAAGAGAGAGTCCAACCTGAGATCTTACAAAATAAAATCAAAAAGTTAACAATGTAGAGACACATGACCAGAGCAAACTAAAGCGAGAAAATCCAAAACACCAGAAGGAGAAGTTTTAGCTTTTTTGATAGAACATAATAAAAACTGGCAGAGACTGTCAAGACCACCGCCCATCTTTCTAAGTAACAAGAAGACACCCCTGCTCCCATCCTGAAGGGAACCACCACACAGCACCTTTAAATCGAGCACTCCAGATGAAGAAGTTCAAGCGCCAGATATTTAACTAAAGAGATTATCACAAATACCCCTCTGAACTTTCCAGAAGAAACAAATACAAACTGGATATCCAAAAGCAGACAGAATCTGAAAGCATCACATATGAGAGCGGTTGCAAAGGGTATATTTGTGTATCTGCCATCCAGCTCAACATAAAGGCACTCAAGAGAGCAAACACCCGATCAAGGCAGCCACACAATTACAACCACCAGAAATTAATCAAAAAATGCTTAATCCAAATCTGATAAAAGCTTGAAATAATATTCATCATTTTATACAACTCCTTCTTATAAGCCAAGAAAAACTGCTCAAATCCAGATAAATACACATTTTCAATACTACCACCTAACAACAGAATGCAGAAAATGAAAACCCACGGAATCAACCACAGGCGAATACCTTCCAAAGCCATTCCAATATCCCAGCTAAAACAGATAGAAGAATCCATACTACTACAAAGCCAGGCAACTTTAAGACTAAAGTCATATGTATTAAGTTTCACTTTAAAAAAAAGATCAGAACAAATTTTCAAAAAAGAGGACCCAACCTTCCAGGGGCCAATGACAGAATCTTGAGCTTTCTTAAAATAGAGAGGAAGACACCAATTTTGCGGAAAGAAATTTGTTTCAATTGCTAACATCATAAACGTATTAATCACAAAAATACTTTTCTTGGTAGATATAAACTGAAATTTCCACTTCATCACATTTCTGACCTTCCAAATTTGCCAATAAATCCGACAAGCAAGAGTAAAACCAAACTTACCTGCTACCTTCTTCCACATAATGAGCATCTCAGGGACAGATAATGATATACTTTGGCTATTAAGTTGCCAAAGATGATCATAATTTTCCCAAAGATTCTTAGCATAATGGTAAGAGAAAAAAAGATGAGGAATGGACTCCTCATTGTTACAGAAAATGCATTTTGAAGCCAAGGAAACCCCTCTTTTTTTCAGGACATCATCAGTAGAAATAAATTTTTCCAAAATCTCCAAATAAAAAAAGAAAACGCTACAGTTGGTAATTTAAACAAGACACATTGGGAAGCCGGGTAAGCCAGGGGAAGCGTGTTCCTTGCGGATTTCAGGCAAGGCTTCACCTTCTTCCCAACAACACTGTTCATGACATCTTTACATATACCAATATGAACCCCACTAATCATTTTCACAATATTTTCCTCAGTAAATTACTTTCTCTAATCTTCTGAATGTCCCAGCTGCCCTCATCCCAGAAATTCATAACCTTAGCATTAGCATCACCAATCACTGGGACAATAGAACAAAGAGAACCTACATCCATCTAGCAATCATACCAAAAAGAAATATAACCTTCAGCAATATCCCAAAAAATACAGTTTTCTGCAATGTTACGGAATCTAAGAAGATTCCTCCAAACAGCCGAATCATTTTGCTTAAGCCCCCTAACAACCACATGATCAAATTTACCATATCTTTCCTTCATGAAAGCAGCCCATAAACCCTCACCTTTCCTTAGCCTCCACCAATACTTCACACAAAAAGCATTCGCAGTATTCTGAAAAGGGAGGAAACACAATCCACCATATTTTCTTGGAATAGCAATATCGCTCCAACCAGCCCAGTGAGCAGATTTTCTGGTTCCATAGCTACCCCACAAAAAACTATTACACACTTTATTCAACAACTTAATAAATTTTTTTGGAGGATTCAACACCGCCAAATGATGGTTAGGCATAGAATTAATAACAGCCTGAAGAAAAATAATCCTACCACCAAAAGAGAGACATTTTGCGGCCCAACTATTAATCTTTTCTGTTATAGATTGCAAACTTTTCTAGAAATGGGACCAAGACGCCACCCCTTTCATTAACGACAGCCCCAAGTAGTTAATAGGAAGGGATTCCTGCATTAAAATTGTCATGTTAACAAGATCAACTCTTCTACTGCTTGGGACAGATTTTCCAAAGATTACATTAGACTTGCTCATATTAACTTTTATCCCCGAGACCTTTTCCATATGGCTCAAAGTGCTCATAATAGACTTGAAACCTTTAGATGAAGCCTTACAGAAAATAAGTGTGTCATCAGCAAACGAAAGATGGGAGATAGTTCTTCTAGCTGAATTGTGAAACGCAATTCCTTTATTCATATTAAAGGAATGGGTTAGGATTCTGGAAAAATAATCCATTGCAATTATAAACAGGGATGGAGACAAGGGGTCACCCTACCTGAGACCTCTCGAACACTTAAAGAATCCGTGACTAGAACCGTTAATAATAATAGAAAACCAGATATTAGAGATGGATTTGTAAATAAATTGAATGAAACCCTCATAAAAACCAAAATATTCTCAGGATAGCAAGAAGAAAACTCCATTCAATCCTATCATAAGCTTTCATAATGTCCAATTTGATAATGGCATTTTCCCCAAGACATTTCTTATCAATATCATGCACAAGTTCTTTGGCAAGAAGAAAATTATCGGACATAAGTCTACCCTTAACAAAAGCATTTTGATTTGGATAAATAATTTTGTCAAGAACAGAACTCAGCCTAATGGCCATAATTTTAGTGGAAATTTTATTAAACACATTGCAGAGGCTTATGGGTCTGAAGTTCGCCCAGGATTTTGGCCTATCCACTTTTGGAATAAAAGTAATAGAAGTAGAGGTCACAAATTTATGGATATAATTTGATTTGAAAAAATCTAAGGTCGCATCCCAAACATCCATCTTAATAATTTCCAACAAGATTTAAAGAAAACAGGAGAGAAACCATCAGAACCTGCAGCCGAATCCTCTTTTAAAGCTTTAATTACATCTTCTACCTCTCTCAAAGATGGAGGAGACACCAGCCAAAAATTATCCTCATCAGAAATTTTTGGAAAATGAATATCATTTCGAAGACTAGAGGTATCACAGCCCTCTCCCTGCCAAAGAGTATTAAAGAAATCACATGCAGATTCTCGCAAGGAGGTAAAAGGGATGTTTCCACCCCCAACATCCTTTAAATGAGAGATAACATTAGAAGAATGTTTAATATTAACCAAAGAGTGAAAAAATTTAATATTTTTTTTCCCATCTTTGAATTTTTTGAGAGTCAATTTTTGAATTCAAAAAGCTTCTTCCATACTAAGAACATAATCTAAATGCTTATAAGCTAACTCTAGTTGCTCTTTTACCAAAGGAGAGTAAAAACCATCCAACATAGCTTCCAGATCAGCCACCTTAGACTCCGCCTTTCTAACATTATCAAAGATATTGCCAAAATGATCTTTATTCCAAGAGCTCAGAGCTTTTTTTAACCTCTTTAATTTTAAATGAAGTATAATCGTAGGAGAAACGCCATTATCCATAGCCATAGACCAATTTAAATGCACTAGCTCAAAAAAATCAGGATGATAAACCCACATATTCTGAAATCGAAAACTGCTCTTACCAACAAAAGCAGACACTAGCGGCAAAAGAAGAGGGGCGTGATCAGAACCCAGCCTCCCCAAATGGGTCACCTGGAGCTTATTGAAAAGACTGACAAAATTCAGATTAATAAAAAATCTATCAATTCTAGACATAGCAGACCCATTGGACCACGTAAAAGAAGACCCAGAGAAATCAATATCCATCAAACCAGAGTTACTTATCATAGCATTAAAATCTCTAATAGCCACATTACAAGTCCTACTCTTACCAAAATGATTCGAAACTTTCCGAGCCACATTAAAATCATCCCCAATTAAGCAGGGAGACTCGTCCAGATTGCACCAATTCTCAATAGAAGACCATAAAGATCTCACACTATCAAAGCAGCTTGCGTACACAACAGATAAATTCCAACTCAAATTATTCTAACCACAAATACCATGAATACATTGGTCCTCATTGACCACAATGTCAAAATAAAGTGGAGAATTCCAAAAAATCCAAATCTTTCCATTAATATTACTAAAAGAATTTGAAAAGCCCAAGAAACTAGCTATTCTTTCCAAAAAAGAATATATTGATAAACAGTTCCAAAATTGTAAGAAATAAAATTTTATTACTTTTACAAAGAGATTTTAATCTCTTCCTAGTTTTAAGATTACCCACCCCCTTACATTCCAAAACAAAAATATATATATATATATATATATATATATATATATATATATATATATATAAACCTTCGTATATATATACAGACGTTTATTAAAGCAGTATGCTTTTTAGTTAGGAGGTTAGTTAACTAATTGGCCGACTTTAGTGAGTAATTAGATAATTAGGGTTAAGACCATATATATATATATATATATATATATATATATATATATAAACATTCTTATATATATAAACGGTTATTTATATATTAAAGCAGAAATATAATGGTCTGTGGTCACATTTAGGCTAATTAATGAGTATTAATTTCTAATGAGTATAATTAATTAATCAAATAGTTAATATTAAGCAGAACCAGTTAAATTTGTTAGCCAAATTAATTCATATGCTTATATCCATTCGATTTATACGTGTGTATATATATATATATATATATATATATAGTTTAAAGTGAGTTTACGTACTAATTGTTTATCTTAAATATAAAGTACTTAACTAATAATTAATTAAGTATGATGGTTAGCTGATTAAAAACGCTAAGGGATATGTTGTTATTGAATCAAAATAGGTACTTATGTAATAATGTATATATTCATATATGTACATTAGTATATAATGTTAATCTAAATATAATCATAACAGAACATATATAATACAGGATAATTAATGTTTAGTAATTAGTTAATTTATATATGTAATAACGAATCGAGATTTAACTAACCGAATTGCTAATAATTAATTAATCGTACTTATTAATTATAAAATTATATATATATATATATATATATATATATATATATATAAACACAAATTAAATGTGGTCCGAAATTTTAAAGAATAAATATAGACATATACACTTAAATAAATACAGTAGCTTACTTAATTAATATATATATATATATATATATATATATATATATATATATGTAAAATATGACTACACTTAGGATTTGTCCTAAATAACTATATAGATATGAGTATGACTTAATAATAGACAGATAGGGTTACTTAAAATTTATAAAGAACAAAACTTTAGAAACGTGACGTATACATATATATATATATATATTAAAAAAGATAACAGGTGGGTTAATTGGGTTACTTAGTTAGTTTAACATGAGCTTATACAAATATTAATGATAGGTTGATAAGCCGGCTAACGAATTAATTATATTAGGTTAATTAGATAGTTAGCTTTAGGTTATATATGTAAATCAATATATATATATATATATATATATATATATATATATATATGTTTAGAATTTGAAGATTTACAAGTATTATTAATTAAGAATTTAGTTAACTGAACTATACTCATATATATATGTTTATATACAACAGAACACTAGTAAACCTTAAACTTTAATTAATGATATAGTTAGTTAATAAAAGACAGTTAGTAGATCAAAATAATTTGGTATGATTAAATAATTCAATTAAATCGATCAACTTAATATATGGATTAAGATATTAACAAACAAATATATATATATGTGTGTATATAATTAATTAGTAGGTATTAATCACTTAACTAAGTAAATTAGCTAATTAATCTTAGACGGTGAATGATTAATTAAATCAACAGTAATAACCGTCAATATTAGTTAATTAATCTTATTAACAAATTTATCTTAATCATTAATATATTAACTTAGTTATTAAATTTATTAGACAAGTCAAATAGTATATATAAACTATTAGGTAATTAAACTAATTATGAATAGTTTATCAATAATTAACAGAGTATTAACACTTAGAATTATCCTTAACATTAAGAATAAAATAGATTTAGCTCAAATGATTAAATATCAAAACTTAAAACATCCATAACTTAGTCAATTGATCTCAGAATGTAGTGTTCTTGGACTCTATGGAATCCCTGAATAGTAACCTACAATAAACTGCATCAAGATTTAGGTTTTAGTAGAGTAAAAATTTCGGAATTGCCCTCAAGTCAAAAATCTTAGTTTGAACCTGTAGAACCGTTTCTTATCCAAATTGGACGTACCTACTGTCTATCTTCAAGTTAGACAGTAAGGAATCATTTGAACCAAGAAACTTCAATTTGGTCCCTTAAATCAAAATTTGATTTTTAGACCCTTAAGTAGGGGCAAAATAGTCATTTTGCCCTAAGATTGGATTAAGTACCCTTAACCTTTAATTAACTTCTCCAAACTCAAAAACCAATGTTATAATTATATTAGTGATGATTAAGGGAGTGAAATCAACCATTAGGTCAGATTCCAGAATTTCCCTAAGTCTTGAACACTACACCTTAAGGACCCTTCTTGAGACTAGGACTAGATCATAGGTTTGATTTCATCCATTGAAAAATAAAGTTTTTCAATGAAAGAATCCTTGGTTTTATTAGTTTTTAGAATTTTTCAACTTATTTTGATTATTTTATCTTTTAACCTTAAATTTAAGATAGGAGATTCATCCTATTAAGTTTGATTACTTAATAGGGTTTGCTTTAATTATTAGATCACTTATAGAATAAAACTTAAAACTTAGGTCTTATCCTTTTTGGATTATGTGATTAAGCCCAATCTCATGGTGTTCAATCCATAATCTATAGTTTAGTAGTTTTTGATTAGAGCTTAGTATAGAACGTCTAAAATCATTAATTAGGTCGTGATGATTTATTACTTAACTCTTATAGTCGACTTTGATTCAGTATATTAGGATCTAGCTAGTCCTATTATTTTGTAACTTATAAGGACGAGTTTCTGAGTTACACTAGATAGTAGGAAAATGGTGATCCTGAACTTGTATAACTTAGAATAATTAGAATGGATAATTAGAAAATAGATGATATCATCATATTAGTAGAGTCCCTTGCTTATTTTGATACTTTGTGCTACGCATTCCTTGTATATTTGAGCTTACTTCCTTGGACATACCATATAAGAGAACTTTGTGCATGAGAATAAAAACTTAGAATAATTAGGATAACAGTTGCCTTTGGGTCCAGTTCATGGTGGATTATGGTGCATATTTGCCCCGATGGACAGGGGTAAGGTGAGATCAGGATGCTTAACATTCTTATTGAGGAGAGTGTGTTAGGCTTGGGACCTGTATAGTCTTGCAGACGTGGTTGACTCCTCAGTTATTTCTAAAATTGTCCACATAAATAAAAGTAAAACAACTAAAATATGTTGCATAGTATTATCTGCCTCTTCAGTCACACACTATATTCAATTATGTTTATGGGAACGGATTGATATGTATATATGGGCCAGTTTGGCCAAGTCTTCTAATATGGTAGTGCAGAGATTCATGTGCAATTTAATATTTAGCTATGTTTCAGTATTGTTTATTTAGTCAACTATTTCTTTGTTTAGCTTATATACAGTAGGATGTTAAAATTTTGCTGCTATTATACGTATCACTATCAAGTTTACTTATTTAATCTGCATGTTTCATTTGATCACCAGCATATTTTAGGATGTAGTATTTCCTTCAGCACTTATTTAGTTAATTTTATTTATATGCCCTACCTTATTTACTTTACTTTTGAGGCATGTCTTAGCCTCTTTTGCTTAAGTTATAAATGTTATTTATAGTTGTTCCAGTTCTTATTATACTGCTAGTCGCTCATATTTTTATTGTTGCTTGGAAAAATGTAAAGTGGTGATATTATAAAACACATAAAAATGTATTAGCATAAAATATACTTAGATAATTGTCTAACACAAGATTTTCTTTTTTTGGCTGGGGCTCTGCATTGTGAAATCGACAATGTCAAGTTTAGAGCAGGTTGACATTACAGTGCCTGAGGAGGAGCCATATTTGGAGGAGGAGCAGCAGCTTAGACCCGAGGATATTTAGCTGGTTATTCCACTTGTGAGGATGAGTGTATTTTCTCTTCTATTTATTTAAACTTTAAATGATGTAATAATATAAGTACCTATAACTGCGTGTTTAGATTATTATATGCTTATATTTTGAGTTATGTTTCATATTTATTATATTGTGATACTTGGATGTCATTTTTTAATTTGCTTCCGCACTCTATATGGTTTAGTAGATAGTGACTGTTAGTTAATTCTGTGTTATTCCCTCCATAATCAGGTGGATTATGGATTCCATCTTAATATAATGATAAGTGAGGGGTTAATCAGAGTGACACTCCACCATTAGCTTAATCCTTGTGGATTAATGGGTGGGGCGCCACAGGATTAAACGAGCAATCAGAGCCCTTAAACAATCAATTTGGTTATTAATTGAATTTATTATGATTTAATTAAAAAGAGAAAATGATTAGAGAATTATTTTAAATCCAACCATTGGATCTGTGATTTTATTTTATATTTAGATTCCTTGCATTTTCTTGATTCAAATGGTATATTGGATCATACAATTTGGATCAGTATAATTAAAGTTATTCACATAGTTTATTATGTATTTTTATTTAAATAAAAACTATAGGAATTTGATTTATTAAATAATAACCATAGAAAATGCCATCCTATAATTTATTTATTAACCGTGGCCCAAAATCAAAAGGCACAGGTCGGGGTCGGCCCAGCCCAAGATCCATCGTCTTCTTCCTCTCGACGAGCTTCGCCCTAAAGGAACTTCCAGGCCCAAATTCTCCACGCTCCGGCCACGCCACGCCTAACTCTCGATGGCTACACCTTCAGGAGACTCAGACGCACTGATTAAGGTAAGAATCCCCATCTGGATCCTTCTGGATCAATGGGGTGCTACTCGACCGAGACCCCCGATTCACAGACGATTAGGGTTTGCTGTGAGGAGATAATTCTCCTCACAGAAGCCATTAACTAATCGGGGCTCAATGCCTACACCTTCAGGGAGGGGAGGGGAGTCAAACCCCCATGGTTTCATAACCTGGGGTGCAGCCAATCACTGGGTCCTTATTCGAACTCAGCCATGGCTCAGCCACTAGCTCAATCGATCGATATGATCGATTCGAACTAGCTTAGCCCCACGCGACAATCACGACTGGTTTCCTAAGTGCCTACGGCAATCTAGGCGACATCTAGAGGCTCATTCTAGATACAAAATGGAAACTGAACTCTCCGAGTTCAGTGGGAGAAGGTTGTGCCTTAATTTGAAGAATTGCAATGAAAGAGAGGGAACGGTTAGCTCAGGAACTCTCTAAGCAGTCTCAGCAGCTACGCAGGCAGTCTGAACGCTAGACCTTGCCCTCTATTAGCAGTACTCAGCAGGTTCAATCGCCGAGATCGCCGAGAGCTCCAGAAACTTCAACTGGGAGAATTAGTGGGTCTCAGTGGGCAAAGGGGGTTCACTGAGATGCGCTGAGGGTTTTTATAGGCGAGGGGGAGGTCCAAAGGTGGACACTATGGCTAGAAGCCATGGTTCAGGTTCGGACAGAGACGGAGTCCCGAGCCTCCACAATTGAGGCTAGCAGGGCCTTGAGACCCGACGAGCTTCATCCTGCCAGAACCAGGAAGATCTTAACGGCTGAGAGGACATGGTAGAGGGAGTGGGAGACAAGGTCTACATGGATGGTACGAGCGAATTTTTGATATCGGGAAGAATCGTCGCGGGAACGACGATCCACAGTGGCGGGGTTCATCTCCACCGTCTGATCGCGAGACCGTTGAGGATAGACGGCGTGATGCAGCTTCTATTTAACTGAATCATGAATTAAATCCCGAGCATTGGATGTTAGATGCTGATCGGGCGGGTAGGATTAGATTATGGTGCGTGGTATGTGAGCCGTTGGATCATAAGCGCTAAGATGCGTGTTCAATCATCCATTCGACGGGTATGGTGCCCCGCTTTCGGGACCCCGCAGCTGATCAGCCATGGTCCTGACAGTGAATCCTGGGATTAAAATAATATAATTAATTTAATTTAATTACATTTAATTCATTTAATAATTAATTAAATTATACTAATTTCCATAATTCAATTTAGGCTTAAATAAGCTCCAAAAATTCTCAAAATTTCACCATTAGGTAATTAGGGTATGAGGAATTCAAAAATAAAGTCAAATTTTAATTTAGAGATCAATTTAATTTAGGTATTTTCTAGGGCTCAAAAATAGCCAAAAATACCAAAATTTCCAATTTAGCTCCGATTGATTTTAAACTTCTAGATTAGGTTTAAATGACCCATTGAGTCCAAGGGAATCAAAATCAAAAGTTGGTTTGGCTAAACTAATCCAGGTTTATTTAGAATAACAACTAGGGTTGTTACAGACTCCCCCACTTAAGAACGATATCGTCTCCGACATCACTTAAGTGAAGAAAATCCTACTAGGACAGAACAAGTTTTAATTACAATAGATGAGAAAGAGAAGAACAATACCTGGGCTTGCAAAGAGATGTGGATATTTATTGTGCATATCTACCTCTTTCTCCTAAATAGATTCTTCTAAGGATCGATTCTTCCATTGAATATTGACCATAGGAATTGAATGATTCCTTAGCTGCTTCTGATAACGAGCTAAGATTCTGATAGGTTCTTTGGCGTAAGAAAGATCGGGTTAGATCTCTACTACTAGAAGTTGAACAAGATGAGAAGGGTCTCGAAGACATCTTCTCAATGATGATACGTGAAAAATATTGTGGACGACTGCAAAGCCATCAGGAAGATTTAACCGATAGGCAGATGATCCTACTTTGGCCAAAACCTTAAAAGGTCCAACATAGTGGGGACTGAGTTTCCTAGCTATGCCAAATTTGTAGACACCTTTCATTGGGTTGACCTTTAAAGAAGCAGAATCTCCCACATTGAATTCTAGGAGACGATGACGAGAATCATGATATTTGCTCTGATGATCTTGAGCTGAACGAATTCTCTGTTGAATTAATTGAATATTATTGTTGGTCTCTTTAACTAACTCTGATCCAAAAAGTTGAACGCTTCCTATTTCTGACCAAGCTAGCGGAGTACTACATCTTCTACCATACAATGCTTCATAAGGAGCTATTTTAATACTGGATTGAAAACTATTATTGTAGGCAAACTCCACTAACGGAATGTGATCTTCCCAGGAACCGGCAAAATCAAGAATACCGAGTCTAAGCAAATCTTCCAAAACTTGATTCACTATTTTACTCTGACCATCTGTTTGAGGATGAAAAGCTGTACTCATGGCCAGAGTAGTACCCAGATCTTGATGCACAGCTTGCCAAAACTTAAAAGTAAATCTGCTATCTCTATCGGATAAAATTGATTTTGGAATCCCATGCAATCTGATAATTTTCTTGATATAGAGTTTTGCTAACTTCTCTACAGAATTAGTTTGATGGATAGGAAGAAAATGCACTGATTTAGTCAAACGGTCTACTATCACCCAGATTACATTGGCACCAGATTTAACGCGAGGCAATCCCATGATGAAATCCATAGATATATCAAACCACTTCCATTCAGGACTTTCTAACGAATGCAGAAGACCACCAAGTCTTTGGTGCTCGGCCTTTACTAGATTATAGGCATGACATTTAGCCACAAAGTTAGCTACATCTTTCTTCATACCGGGCCACCAAAACGATTGCTTTAGATCCTAGTACATCTTCGAATTGCCTGGGTGAATATGATACCCAGAATTATGGCCTTCAATTAACACTTCATGATGCCTGGACTTAGGAATCCATAATCGATTACCTTGATAAGCTTGATAAGTTACACCATTCCACAACTGCAAATCAAGATGAGTACCACCTTCAATATCTGCCTTAAACTTCAGATTATCATCATCTTTGGTCTACCAGGTAGAGACATCTCTGTGGAAAGTGGGTTCCACATTGATATTTACTAACAGCGAACTTAGCATATCGCCACTAACTGGAGCAATTTCGAGCTTACAAAATTCTTGTTTTAAGGAACTGGAGGCAGTTATGGATGATAAGGTAGCACAATGACTAAGAGCATCGGCCACCACATTGGCTTTTCCCGGATGATACTGAATACTGAGATCGTAATCACTGATGAGTTCTAACCATCTTCTTTGACGATAATTCAATTCTCTTTGAGTGAAGATGTACTTCAAGATTTGATGAGCTGTGAAAATTGAACACTGCACTCCATATAAATAGTGATGCCAAATCTTTAAAGCAAAGATCACAGCGGCAAGTTAAAGATCATGAATTGGATAATTTTTTTCATGGGATTTTAATTAATGAGAGGTGTAAGCGATTACCTTACCCTCTTACATTAATACACAGCCTAAACCAATACCAGAGGCATCGGTGTATACCTGATAGTTTAAGCCTTCCTTGGGCAGAATAAGAACTGGAGCGGTGGAGAGTGCATCCTTCAGTGTTTGAAATGCATCCTCGCATTCAGTACTCCATATGAACGGAATGTCTTTCTGGGTTAACTTAGTCAAAGGCGAAGCGATCTGGGAGAAGCCTTTAACAAATTTTCTGTAATATCCAGCTAATCCCAAGAAACTTCTAATATCGGTAACAGACTTAGGTTGAACCCAGTCCTAAATAGCGCTCACTTTACTCTGATCTACACGAATACCTTGGGCATCGACTATATGTCCCAAGAATATAATGGACTTAAGTCAAAATTCACACTTGGAGAACTTGGCATATAGTTGATGCACGTAGAGTTTCTAATACTAATCTCAAGTGTTCTTCATGATCTTTCAAGTTTGTAGAGTAAATGAGGATATCGTCGATAAAGATGATCACAAACTTGTATAAGTATGGCTTTAGAACTCGCTGCATCAAATCCATGAAGATTGATGGCGCATTAGTGAGTCCAAAAGACATCACTAAGAATTCAAAATGGCCATAACGAGTACAGAAAGCGATCTTTCCTACATCATCTTCTTTTACTCGTAATTGATGATATCCAGACCTTAAGTCAATCTTGGAGAATATGACAGCTCCTGATAGCTGGTCAAATAAATCATCAATTCTAGGTAATATGTATTTATTCTTTATGGTAACTTTATTTAATTCACGATAATCTATACACATACACCTAGATCCATCCTTATTTTTCACAAATAAAATGGATGCTCCCCAAGGAGACATACTTGGCCTAATAAAGCCTTTATTCAAGAGCTCTTGTAATTGCTCATTGAGTTCTTGAAGTTCCTTAGGTGCATTCTATATGGAGCTTTAGATATAGGCTGAGTACTAGGGATTAATTCAATAGCGAACTCCACTTCTCTGGAAGGAGGTACACTAGGCAATTCTTCTGGGAATATGTCGGCGAACTCCTTAACTACTTTACAATCAGAGAGAGAGATACTTTCTTTTGTTTCACCCATCATAGTGACTAGATAAGCATCACAACCCTTATTGATCAACTGTTCAGCTTTAATTTCATTTATTAATGATAACAGCGTACTAGACTTTCCTACAAACATCTCAGACTTGCCCTGAGAATGGAGATTGACCTTCTTCTTAAGGCAATTTATCACAGTGTTATTGTCACTGAGCCAATTCATCCCAAGGATGATATCAAAGTTTGTTAATGGCAGGATGACTAATTTAGAGTGAAATTCTTAACCATTTATTGGTATTTAGATGTTACAAAACTTCTGAGCACTTAGTTGGGCTCCAGATGAAAGTCCAACACTCAAAAATTTGGCTAAGTTATATGAGTGTAGCTTAAGGATGTTGGCAAATCATTCAGAGATAAATGAATGGCTAGCACCGGTATCGAATAATACGTTACAAGGCTGGTTATTAAAATAAAGTGTGCATAATTCATATGAATTGCATTAATGACTTGCAAGAATTTAAAGTATGTAAATGTTATTGTCGAAAGAGGAGTTTAGAGATGTGTACCTGAAACCACATTAGTATCCTTTGCGACTTTGATAGGTGTTAAGGCATAGACTCACGCAGAACCAGTCGGACTATTGTTGGTCTACCTCCTGAGATAGTTTTGAGAGTTAGGAGCTGGTGACTGTGCTAGAGCAACTTCAAATGCAGGTGCTAGCATTATAGCCAGATTTGATTCTCTCCGATTCAGCAGAGTTGCTCTGAACACTTGATTCTTCTGATAGGGCTTCATTGGAACTCCATCTGGTCATAGTGGTAGAACCTGTGGCCTGTGCGCCCATAATTGTAGCACTTCTGGCCAAAGTGGTAACACTTGCCATACGGATGAGGCTTAGTACAGCTTTGAATTTTTTCGGTAGTCGGTGCAGCTTCTAGCTGATAGACCTTCATAGGATTAGACCCGTGTCTCTTAAAATTTCCCTGCGGGTTCAGAGTCGTTGGCACTTTTCATTTGAGATCCCCTTCAGATTGGTGATGCTCAATCACTTTCGCCATTTCCAATAGCTTGAAGAAGCTAGTCAGGCAGAGCGGCATGATCTGATTCTTCAGTGAATCTCGGAGTCCACAGAGAAAGCGGTGGCACTTAGCTGACTCAAAATGAGTAACTTCTGGTGCAAAGCAAATCACCCTATGAAATTCCCTTTTGTTTTCAGCAACTGAATGACTCCCTTGAGTCAACCTTATAATCGTGTCTGAAATAATATTTTGTGTAGATGGGGGAATGAATTCAATTTTGAAGGCCTCAACAAATGCATCCCAAGGGATGTCTTCTAATCCGTAGTCAACGAACTGGGTGTTCCTGATATCCTCCCACCAATACTCTGCCTCTGCATGAAATAGATGTGTAGTGAGACGGATAGCTTCAGAGTTCGGGATCTTTAGACTAATCAGATCCTTTTCCGTTATTTTCAGCCAGTCGGCTGTATCCATCGGTGACATGTTCCCACCGAAGGTTGAAGGTCTCAGCCTTAAGAAATTGTGAAGAAGGTTATCCATCAAGTGATGGGAAGGCAAAGTATGTTGCGGAGCAGGAACTGCAACAGTGGCTGGAACAGAATGATCACTAAGCATCTTTTGCATGACGATTGCCTGTTGGGCTTAATTTTCCAATAGGGTTGCCACCATCGCTCACAGGTGAGCTACTTCATCATTAGAACTACTGGAGGTGACGGTGTTCTTGATCAGAGCAGTGACAGGAGGTGATTCAGGATTCATTCTATTTAAGTAATATAAACCAAGTCTTAGAATTTTATTGAATGAAGACAGTCGATAGATATCAAAAAATAATTTCTTTACTTGCTGAAATAAAGGATTACATAAGATTTAGAAAATGTCAAGAAGCATATTCTACTAGAATCATATAAGCCAAAAGATAACAATTGTCCTAACTAACACTCAGATATCCTTAATATACTCAGCCCTAAAGGCCATACAAAAGTTCTCAAAAGTCACTTCATGATGCTTCCTCTTACGCTTCCTCTCGAGCCTCCTCATGGTGTCATACCACCAGACTCCTGCGTAATCCAGCATCAGATGCATCACAATGTCCACATAGAGTGACTCGTAACACTCTATATGTATTAAGATTGACTCCACTCAGCTCAACCATTCCTTTGCGTATATAGGAAAGTCAAGCCCTCGGTACACTGCTTGATGTAGAAGCTTGTCCAAGATCAAGGTCCCTCTTATCAAAACTCCTTCAATCTGCCAGTTACTCTCCTATGTCCATTTAAAACTACAGTTTCAAGCTAACTTGAAGGCATGCAGATAGTAGTCCACATTAGACTCTCCAGAATCCATTTGACTCTAAGGAAAGAATTCTATTAGATTTTTATTAGCCTCAAGATGACTTAATTGTTAGGATGTGAGTATTCTTCTTCTATATTTTTTGTAGAGTTATTGATACTACTATGTTATGGATGCTACATATATTAATGTTTGCAATTCAGAAGAATGGTCCATTCGGTAGAAAGGAATCATAGATCCCATTCTGACACCTTATGGTGTTCTTTGATACCAACTGTGGGGTCCCCCGTACTAATGGTAAAGAGTACGGTACTCCAACTGTGGCAAATCCCCAACTTAAGTAAAGTCAGGTGAAACCCAATCTGCCTTAAGGCAAGGACTTGTCACCTGATTTAACTATAAATATACATCAATACATATCAAAGAAGCAGAAGCAGGGAATAAAATGTAACATCCACAGGCATAACATAGCATATAAAAGCATGGAAACAGTAGTAGTAACTTAGAATAAGTGTAGAAAGTAAAATACATCCAGAATTTAATTATTACAAATTGAATTTAAAAGAAAATATAAAAGTCTCTCAATCTCACTGAAATAAAATTGCAAAATCTATCTAAACTGCAGCAGAACGATCCTCCTCAAGAACTGGCTCCTCTCCTGCAGCACTGCCCACGAACAAGTCTGAATTTGACATTTATCGGTATCACAAATGCTAGGGCCCCAGCCAACAAAATAAAAGGGTTATATTTAGACAATTGTCTAAGTACATTTTAGGCTATTTTAAATGAATTGATTAATTAAAGATATCACATTTGATTAATCTAACATGCAAGCAATTATGGGGTGCTACAAGCTATACAAGAAATGTGGTTTCTATAAACTATCCATATATAGCAATTAACAAGTATGTGAAATAACATACAAAACATGAAAGTACATAAGGTGAAGCTAAAAGCAAAAGTAACTGCAACTACTGTAATAAATCTGATCCTAACATGATTATGATCACATTAAAATATGCTGAGTATAAAAGAATATAATAAGAAATTCTAACATTCTAAACATGCCAATATATATAGCTAATCCATAAGAGTATACATACAACATGCAGATTGATATGAAACGGAAAGACCACTGAGACATGTGGCAAAAATCAAAACAATCAATGCACTGTAAGGCCACTGAGATATGTGGCAAAGCAAGCAAGTACTGTAAGAAAGACCACTGAAAACATGTGGCACAGCAAGCAAAACTGAAAACTAGACTATAGTAGTAGTATGCCTAAGACATAGTACTGTCATACTAGACAATAGGCCATATAAGGCCTCTGAATTGAGAGTTCAACTATAACTATCCTAGACATCCAATACGCTAGGCCTGAGTTGAACTCATAGAATAAGTCTATAACCATCCTAGACATCCAATACACTAGGCCTGAGACTATTCTATAATAATATAAGAACTAAAGAGGTGGACTAAGCTAGGACATACTCTACTAACTGAAAGCACTGTAAGAACTAGATGAATGATATGCTTTACAAACACTAACTTAGGATGTATCATCCATATCCTAACTTCTCCTATTATGCTAAAAAAATAAGGCTCAATATCCAAGGTATGCCAATCTATCACGTCAAAGTAAGCAAGAGACTCAATCTAGACTTATGTGATATATGTTGTTGTCTAATTTGTCTAATCAAACTATTCTGAGAAGATACAAGTTTAGGATCTCCAATATCTAGCTATTGAGTAAAATCTTAGATTTACAATCTTAAAGTTAATATTACAACTTAGCAAGTTCTAATTCAAAATCATATGATGACTATAAGGTTTAAACAAATGAATTATGACCTAATTATTAATCTTTTTCTCTCTTACCCCAATCTTGATTAAGTAAATCAAGATTTAAAGATTTTGGACTTAAACTCTAGCTTGGTGTTCAAATCCTAAATCCAAGGTGATGTCCTAATAAGGATCTAGGGTTCATACTTAATACCCAAGTTACAGATAAAGAATCCTACAAGCTGAAAGATCTAAGAGCTAAGAACTTAGTGAAAGACTATTCTACTGATTATAAGATAAAATAATCAATTAAGAATTTGAGAATCTAAGATCTATATCCAATCTTTTAGGATAATTTCATTATCCTATAGATTGAATCAATCCTGTACCCACATGAAAGGCTTCAAAAGATTCAGACAATAAATCATTTAAGGAATTTCAATTGGAGATAGTTTAATTCAAGTAGAAGATCTAAAGTCTAAGATCTAAGATCTAAGATCTAAGGTTCGATTATTTTAGACTTCAATTAGGTTTTCAACTTAGACTTTCTAAATGTGTTTCTTTTAAAATTTAAGCTCATGAACTAACTTAATTGCACTTATTAAATTGAGATTTAACATCTAAAATTATTAGATTCAATTATTAAGGCAAAGTGACCCCTTTATGATCACTTAAGGTCTAAGTATTTTAATTAAGGCTAAATGAAGATTTCTTAACTTAATATGAATATTTTTAACTTAAGAATTCAGAGAGATGCTAATAATCTAACTAAGAATAATCTACTAAATTTCCCAAGGTTTAAGGGGCACTTAAACACATTTTGGTTAAAATGACCAAAATACCCCTCTTAAGGCTAAATATGGGATATTAGGATTTAATTATCCAAATTACTTCTGATCTATTTTAATGTTTTTCATATTGGTTAATAAAGTGGGAAACACACTTATCTTAGGTTTTGACAACCTAATTAAGCAAATTAGCACTAATAACCTATTTAAGCCAATTAGGGTGATTAATAAATTTAGGGCATTCTAGGGTAATCTAACCTTACTCATAGGTTCTAATATACTTAAGATAGTATTAGGAATTAAATTACCCAAAATCAGAGGCTTAATCATGACTTAGTTCACTAATTCCTAATTAGGGTGATTAAGGGATGATTAACAAAATTAAGGTTCCTAAATTACTTTTAATGGTCTACATAGGTTCCTTAAGATTAAATGAGCAATCAGAGCCCTTAATCAATTAATTTGGTTATTAATTGAATTTATTATGATTTATATAAAAATAGAAAAGGATTAGAGAATTATTTTAAATCCAACCATTAGATCTATGATTTTATTTTATATTTAGATTCTTTACATTTTTTTGATTCAAATAGTATATTGGATCATATTATTTGGATCAGTATAATTAAAGTTATTCAAATAATTTATTCTGTATTTTTATTTAAATAAAAACTATATGAATTTGATTTACTAAATAATAACCATAGAAAATGTCATCCTATAATTCATTTATTAATCGCGGCCCAAAATCAAAAGGCGTGGGTTAGGGTCGGCCCGGCCCAAGATCCATTGTCTTCTTCCTTTTGATGGGCACCGCCCTAAAGGAACTTCCAGGCCGAAATTCTCGACGCTCCGGCCACGCCACGCCACACCTAGCTCTCAATGGCTACACCTTCAGGAGACTCAGACGCACCGATTAAGGTAAGAACCCCCATTTGGGTCCTTCTGGATCAATGTGGTGCTACTCGATCGAGACCCCCGATTCACAGACGATTAGGGTTTGCTGTGAGGAGATAATTCTCCTCATAGAAGCCATTAACCGATCGGGGCTCAATTCCTACACCTTCAAGGAGGGGAGGTGAGTCGAACCCCCATGGTTTTATAACCTGGGGTGCAGCCGATCACTGGGTCCTTATTCGAACTCAACCATGGCTCGGCCGCTAGCTCAATCGATCGATACGATTGATTCGAGCTAGCTTAGCCCCAGGCAACAATCATGACTGGTTCCCTAAGTGGCTACGGCAATCTAAGCGACATCTAGAGGCTCATTCCAGAGATAGAATGGAAACTGAACTCTTCAAGTTCAGTGGGAGAAGGATGTGCCTTGATTTGAAGAATTATAGTAGCTCAGGAACTCTCCAAGCAGTCTCAGTAGCAACGCAGGGGGTCTGAATGCCAGACCTTGCCCTCTATCAGCTGTACTAAGCAGGTTCAGTCGCCGGGATCACCGAGAGCTCCAAAAACTTTAACTGAGAGAATTAGTGGGTCTTAATGGGCAAAGGGGGTTCACTGAGATGCGCTAAGGGTTTTTATAGGCGAGGGGGAGGTCTAGGGGTGGACACCATGGCTAGATGCCATGGTTTAGGCTCTGACAGGGATGGAGTCCCGAGCCTCCACAATTGGGGCTAGCAAGGCCTTGAGACCCGACGAGCTTCATCCTGCTAGAACCGGGAAGATCTTAATGGCCAGGAGGACGTGGCAGTGGAAGTGGGAGACAAGGTCCACGTGGATGGTACGAGCGAATTTTCGTTGTCGGGCGGAATCGTCGCGAGAACGACGATCCACTGTGGCGGGGTTTGTCTTCGCCGTCTGATCGCGAGATCGTTGATGATAGACGGCCTGATGTGGCTTCTATTTAACCGAATAGCAAATTAAATCCCGTGCGTTGGATGCTAGATGCCGATCGGGCGGGTAGGATTAGATTACGATGCGTGGTATGTGAGTTGTTGGATCATAAGCGCTAAGATGCGTGTTCAATCATCCATTCGACGGGTATGGTGCCCCGATGTCGGGACCCCGCAGCGGATTGGCCGCGGTCCCGACAGCGAATCCTGGGATTAAAATAAAATAATTATTTTAATTTAATTACATTTAATTCATTTAATAATTAATTAAATTATACTAATTTCCATAATTAAATTTAGGCTTAAATAAGCTCCAAAAATTTTCAAAATTTCACCCTTAGCTAATTAGGGTATGAGGAATTCAAAATAAAGTTAGATTTTAATTTGGAGATCAATTTAATTTAGGTATTTTCTAGGGCTCAAAAATAGCCAAAAATACCAAAATTTCTAATTTAGCTCCGATTGATCTCAAACTTCTAACATTAGGTTTAAATGACCCATTGAGTCTAATGGAATCAAAATTAGAATTTGGTTTAGCTTAATTAATTTAGATTTAGCTAGGGTAACAACTAAGGTTGTTACAGTATTTAAGTGGCATGACTCTGAAGCATATACAAATAAAATGTGATATTAAGTTATAATATGCTTACGACTACTAATGAAATTTACATATTTAAGATATGCGCTCATTCTGAAAGAAAATACAGTAATATATAATAATTATTTTATTAGACAAATTTATAGAATAATCGTGAAGTTAGATACGTCTATCTAATTATTTGAAATGTGGGTTCATAACTAACTACACATTCCCTCAAAGGCTATGTGTAGTCTTATTATTTCTCCAGATATCATGTAACAACCTAAGGTTATTACCCAGCTTAATTTTAGCTTAATCACATCTTAATTATCATTCTATTAAGTTCATCTACTCATTAGAACCGATCCTTGAAAATTTGGAGCGATTCAGAGCTAAATTGAATATTTAGAATTGTAACAACCCAGGTTGTTACCGTAGTTAATTAGGACTAATCCTAAGTCTTAAGTATAATTATAAGTGCTAATTAGGTCAATTGGAGTCAACCTCTAAGACCTAGTCCAAATCAGGAGTCAAATGGATCGAATCCTGATTTCTAGAAATCCATAAACATTAAGATTTTACCTATCTAAATTCACCTCAGATCAAGAAACGTACACCGCCATTACGTTCATTGACCCCAAATTAGCTTGGGGTGAAGTTTTCGTGTCGATCGGAAGTCGTCGAAATTTTGACGAATATTTTAATAATAAAAATACCCCAGAAATCGAGGAATCAAAATACTCGTCGGATCAAAAATCTGACCTCGTCATTGCGTTCCTCACCCTTCTAATAGCTAGAAAAAGCATGTTCAACATTTTTAAAATTTAATATATATATATATATATATATATATATATATATACATATATATATATATATATAGATACATATATATTTATACATATATCTATATATATATATATATTATTTTAATACTTAACGGCGTGCCGTTAAGTATTTAACTTGCCGTCAACTGTAGCTGACGGCTCCGTCTATCCAGACGGCGCCATTGCAGCCGTTGGATCGGGCCCGGATCCAACGGCTACGGAGCGTCGTTCTCGACGGCTCCGTATCGCGCGCCACACGGTGCTCCGCTGCCCCTCGCGGCCAATCCAGCCCTCCCCCGGCCTCGGCGAGGTCGCCGTCTCCTCCTTTAAATCCCTGGCGACTCGACGGGCTCCGGGTTAGCGAAACCGGAGCCCGGAGTGACCACCGACCCGAGTCGATCCCCGAAACTTCCACAGCCGTCCGAACCAGGTACCCTCTGATCCCCCCTTTTCCGTTCAACTTTCATTGTCGGGATACTTTAGGATTGTAGAGTAGGTTCTAGATCGATGATCAACCGGACCCGATCGACCTCGATCAGGTCCGGTTGACTCAAATCAGGGCTTGAAACCTCGGGCCAAAGCCTCGTCGCGTCCGCCGAAACCCTAGGACCTAGGGTTACCTCTAGCCACCGTTTCCAGCCACCTCCGGCGAGGGTCCGCCCGCCGACGTGTAGGCCTCGTCGAGGGCTACCGTCGGCCGTACGGGCCGAGGTGGTCCGGCGCCGGGAAGGCCGGTAAATGCCGTGCCCTAGCCCGGCGCCCTCGGGATGCCTCGCGAAGCGGGTGACGTTCGGGTCGGGCCGGGTCGACCCTAGCCCGCCCTGGCTGAGGTCGGGTCCGCGTAGGCCAGGTGGGGCCCACCGAGCCACGTGGCGCCTTTTGGGCCTGCCACGTGTCCATTGGGACCCACTAGCCGAGCACGCGTCATTTCGGCTTCGGTCGTGGGACCCACAGTGCCACGTGGCAGCCATCTAGCGTGCCACGTGTCACGTGGGGGGCCTATAGCCCGAGCCCCGCGACTCTTCGGCTTCGGCCGTGGGGCCACTGCGCCACATGGCAGCCAGCTGGCATGCCCCGTATCACGTGGGGCCCACAACCCGAGCCCGCGCGGCTCTTCGGCTCCCCCGTGGGGCCCACCGTGCCACGTGGCAGCCTCTGGGCCCGCCACGTGTCAAGTGGGACCCACTGCCCGGTCACCCGCGGTATTTCGGCTCCCTGTGGGGCCCACATTGCCACGTGACAGCTTCTGGCAGTGCCACGTGTCTGGTGGGGTCCACTGTCTGTTAATTAAAATTAGTTAATTACTGTTAGCCTAACTAACTACAGTTAGTGATTAATTAAATTAGGATTAGTGTTAATGACTTTTAAATAGTAATTTGATAATTAATTAATTGAAATTTGTAATTAAGAGATTAATTAGGATTATTTTAATATTAATTAAATCTTAAGAGTAATTAGAATAATTAATTATTATTAAACAGTAAACCATAATTAATTACTCTTAATTAGAGGTTAACAGATAATTAAGACTAAACAAACAGTAATTATAATTAATTACTATACATGGTAAAATAATAATAAATATAATATAATTAATTAATTAATAGATTAATTAATGTTAATTAATAATTAAGCCTAATTAATCACAGATTAATTAAAGATTAATAAATTCAAAAATCATATATTTAAACTTTAGGAATGAACAGTAAAATTATTAAAATTGAATAAATCAATAGTAAATTAATTCAAATTGTATTTTTGAATAGTAAATCTTAAAAGTTTAATAACTTTTTATAGGATGATCCAAACATAGCCAATATATGTCTCAAAATACTCAAAAAAATGTAAAGAATCGAATAACATAATGTAAAAATTAATTTTGGAGTACGTATAATGAGGTAGCATTTTAGGACCTCTTTAGAACCTCATAACTTTTTACCCAATTATCAGAACATAGTCAATATGGGTCTTAAAATGCTCAGGAGAGCGGCCCCATCACTGTAGTAGTATTAGTTTCCTCATTTGGATATCATGACAAAAAATTCAACCCTAGAATTCTTAGTGAAAAATGACCAAGATGCCCCTATACTTCAAATAGCCATAACTTGGTCAAATCAACTCCAAATTTAAAAATTCAAGATGCTAACCAGTCTAGAATTTCAATGTCATCGATAAAATAAAATAATATTTAGGATCTAAACCCTAGAAATTTAGGTAAATGACCAAATTACCCCTGGCCTTGTTTTGGTCATAACTTGACTGTTTGGAGTCCAAATTAGGTGTACTTACTGTCTATCTTCAAGTTAGACAGTAAGAAATTAGTTGAAACTAAGAGAATTCAATTCTGACCCATAAGTCAAAAGTTGACTATTTGACCCTTAAAGTAGGGGCAAAGTCATCATTTTGCCCTAAGATTGGATTAAGTACTCCTAACCTTTAGTTAACATTCCCGAACACTAAAACTAATGTTATAATCGTCTTAGTGACATTTAAGTGAGTGAAATCAACCATTAAGTCAGATTCCAGTAATCTCTCTAAGTTTTAAATACTACACCTTAAGGACCTTTCCTGAAACTAGGACTAGATCATAGGTTAGAGTTCATTCATTGGGTAACTTAGGTTACTCAATGGGTGAAACCTTAGTTTTAGTAGTTTCTAGACTTTTCTCTTATTTTACAACCTATTCTGATTATTTTGTTTTTTAACCTTAGATTCAAGATAGGAGATTCATCCTATTAAGCTTGATTACTTAATAGGATTTGCCATAACTAATAGATCACTTATAGAATAAAACCTAGAACTTAGGTCTTATCCTTTTTGGATTATGTGATTAAACCTAAATCTCGTAGTGTTTAATCCATAATTTATAGGTTTAGAAAATCTTGATCAGATCTTAGCTAGAACGTCTAAATTTACAAAATTAGGATGTATGATTTATTGATTTACTTGTAGTCATCTACATGATTGAATTAGATTAGAACCTGATTAGTTCTAATCATTTTTAACTTATAGGGATGAGTTTCTGAGTTACACTCGATAATAGGAAAATGGTGATCCTGAACTTGTGTAACTTGGAATAGTTAGAATGGTTAAGTAGAAAACAGATGATATCACCATGTTTAGTAGAGTCCCTTGCTTACTTTGATATCTTGTTGCTTACGCATTCATTGATTTTTGTGCCATATTTCCTTGAGCATATCATACAAGATTTTGATGCATGAATAAAATATTATTAAAATATGGAGACTCCTTAGATTCCTTGTAAAAATATCAAAGTGATTAACGAGAAGATAATAATTTGATATGTTTGAGCTGTCTCTCAGTATTTCCTTCTGACTGCCTAGTCGACTTATGTCACTAGGGGAAGGCCTTTGTTTTGTTGTGTGTTATTTGCCTAGTCTCTTTGTTAACACTAGGGGTACATCATTGGTGCCCTAGCCGTACTGGTGCTAAGATCCGCCCTAGCCGTACTGGTGCTAGGATCCGCCCTAGCCGTACTAGTGCTAGGATCCACCCTAGCTGTACTAGTGCTAGGATCCGCCCTAGCCGTACTGGTGCTAGGATCCGCCCTAGCCGTACTAGTGCTAGGATCCACCCTAGCTGTACTAGTGCTAGGATCCTTCGATTATGACTGTTGGTGCCTTAGCCTACTAGTGCTAAGATCCTTCAGCCTTTTTGGTGGGCTAGATTAGCTCTGTTCTGTATGGCAGATTGTACATGTATGTTTATATGCAGTTGATATTTGGTTACCTTTCAGTATTCTTATTCAGTCAACTATTTTCTTGTACTGCTTTTATATATATTTATGATGTTAGAATCTTGCTACTATTTATATGTACCGGTAATGAGTTATTTTATTTTAATTGGCATGTTTCTTTAGATCACCAGCATGTTAAGATGTAGCATTTTTCTTACTGCACTTATTTGATTATGTATATTTATATGCCTTACCTTGTTTAGCTTACATGTGAGGTATGTCTTAGCCTCTCCTTTTGCTTAAGTTATAAATCAGGATTTATAGATTTTCCTTTTCTCTTGTATTGCTTGCTGCTCCTTTATACATATGTTGCCTAGATGTTATATAATGGTGATATTACTTAACACGTATAACAATTTATCAGCCTAAAATGTACTTAGACAATTGTCTAACCAGATTTTTCTTTTTTTTGGCTGGGGCCCTACATTGTGAAATCGATAATAGCACACCCTCTTCAATTAGATGAGCAGGAGTTAGGAGTGGAGCCTTACCCAGAGGAGGAGCCCGTGGAAGAAGCCACTGTTTAGACCTTTTATTTTATATGTGAGGATGAATGTATTTGCACTTTCTCTTTTTAAAACTATTAAATGATGTAATAATACAGGTACTGATGACTGCATATTTCGATTTTATACTTATGTTCTGAGATACATTTCTTTATACTCATGTTATGATGCTTGGATGTTATATACATTGAAAATCGTTTCTGCACTCTGTATGTTTACCTAGATAGTGACTGCATATTTGATTATATGCTTACTCCTTCCCTTATTAGGTGGATTGTGGATTTCGTCCTAATCTAATTATAAGTGAAGGGTTAGTTAGAGTGACATGCCATCCCTTAACTTAATTCTTGTGAATTAAGGGGTGGGGTGCCACAGGAATATTTTAATAATATTTAATTAAGAAAAACTTGAGGTATTTAATTCGACCTTGAAATTAGAATTCGACTTCGCTATTGTGATCGTCACCCCCAAATTAGCTAAGATTGATGTTTTGGACGTGTTTGGAAGTTGTCAGATCTTCAAGAATATTTTAATATAATTAAATACCCAAAAAATTAGCATAATTAAATAATCATCGAAATCGAAATTCAACTTCACCATTGAATTCCTCGCCCCCAAATTAGCTAGGGATGAATTTTTGAGACTTTTTGGAGTGCTTTTATTAAATCTGAATTTTTAGCAAATTAAAAATTAAAAAATAAACAAATAATTATTTATTTAAGAAATCCATTTTTCTTTTTCTTTTTTTTCCCTGGCTCCATTCGGCGCCTTACTTCCTCCCTGTCCCTGGCGCATGCAAGCATGGCTGAGGTCATCTTCCCTTATCCATTTTTCTTTTCATAGCCATATCCTATCACCTCACCTTCTTCTCCTTTAAGAAATAGCTCAACCTCATTTTTCCTCTCCATTTGCAAAAACTGAAATCTCCTCCTTCCTTGCTGTGCTAGCTGCAAAAGAAGCTTCTCCTCTCTAAGTTTATGAAGAAAAACAGAGTTTTCTTCTTCCTCTTCTAAAGGCTAAGGTACCCTTTTGCTTACTTTTTCTTATGCTCTCTTCATGATTTATCAAAATAATGTGAATGCCATTTCAAATAGCTGTAGTATGGATTCTAAGTTGATCATCAAATCTCAATTGGACTCAATGAATTTGATCGAAGCTCCATTTTCTCCCTTTTAACATGCAGTCAAAGTTGTTTGATTTCTGTATACCTAGGCTTTAACTTAATTATTTATATTGCTAATATGATCCGTTCATGCTAATTTTGGTATCAATGCAAAGGTCTCAGAACAAAATTTCTATCGATATATGGCACCACATGTAGAATGCTTTGGATTGACAATATTTGGGTGCGAAAGGAGACCCGTCACGGTTTTCGCACAGGCAAAATCACCATTGGACGTTGCAACGCGCCGCAACGCCCGAAGTTTCGAATTTGGGTCCGCCGTAGCACGCTACCGTGCCACAATGACATAATAGTTTAATGAAGCATAAAATCATTTTTGATGAATTAAGTGAAATCTGCCGCAGCGTGCCGTAGCACCTGGAAGCGCTGCGGAGCGCTGTAGCGTCTGCACCTCGAGGAATCAGGAACCGTAGCACCCAGCTCTCAGGTTGGTCATGCCGTAGCGCGTCGTAGCACCAAAAGTGCTACAGTGCACCACCGCGTTGATTTTTCCCGCAACACCCAGATTTCAGAAAGTTTTCCACTACAGCGCTGCAATTCGCCACTGCGCCTGAAGCGCACCGCAGCACCCAAAATTCAGAAAGTTTTCTGCCACAGCGCTGCAATCCATCGCAGCCCCAAAAAGTGCTATCGCGCACCGCAGCTTGCCACATCATGCCGTCGTGCCTGGCTTTCAGTCAAAAGGTACCACAGCGTGCCTTAGCGTCCGGAACTATCCGGAATTGCCTGAACTATCCGGAATGGTAGAAACGTCATATGCTTTGCATTTTAAGGACCCTATGACCTTAGTGGGGCTGAAATATATCAAATTTGAACCTAGTTTTAGTAAAATTAAGCATTGTATAAAATTTTATGTGAAATTCAAATGTGAAAATTTATCCTTAATATTATGTGCTAAAATCCCTGATGTGTTTACTTAAATATTTTGTGCAAAATGTTAATGTTAGAATCTTAATTTCTTGTATGACTAAGTAGATCTTAATAATCAAATTGTATGAAATATAATTGTTTTAAATTTGTGATCAAGTGCTAATCCCTTTTGTATTTGATTTAAAATTTGATAGCTTTAATTACTCATTATTTTAATCAATGTAATGTTTATGTATATTATAGAAATTTAGCATTGATTTGGACACCTTGAATTACCTAAATTTGATATTAAACTATATTTGAATATAATAATCTTCAGAGCTTGATTAAGTAAATGGTACTTAATCTAAATATGAAATTTGCCATCAATAATACACAAATAATACAATGATTTGTCATTGATCTATAAATTAATAATTTGTCTTAATTTTAGTAAGGATAGGGGTTAAACCCTAACTTGTCTTCATTAAGATCTAAAATTTAATCACCTTAATCAAGTAGCTTTTATTGAACAATAATTCAACTTGCATAATTCCTATAATACATCTGATTTGTTATTGATTTTAAATACATCGTATTACAAGTGCTAAGATTATTAAAAGAATTTACGTGATTAACTATTTGGACTTAAACTTTAGATCTTTAATTTTCTCTTATATAAGACTTTTAGGATAAAGGTAATTATAAAACTAAGTTGATTTATTGCAAGATCAAATCTTAATAGTACTCTTAATTATACCCCATAATTGTAGTATAAGATGTGATCAGATGGGTCTAACCATCTGATTTGATTAAACCAATTCATACTTAATAAATGCAACTTATGATCTTAGTGTAAATTATTATGTTAAATGTTAGATGTGTAAGATCTTGATGATCTTACAATTTATGTAATTGAGAGCCTTAACAAAATATTAACACATTGAGGTATGAATAACTTATTGTTATATATTGAGATAGGAACTTAGATGATCCTTCTTAGCCTTAGAATATTGACCTTAAACCCTTATGGTAGCATCACCCAAAGTCCTTAGAATGAGATTCCTTCCATGTGGTAGTAACCTATATTGAGTGACCTCTTAGTGTGACGACCTCAATATTGAGAATCACTTAACTCAACATTAATACGTCACCGCAATATCTAATACTAGATTAGAAGGAAATTTAACCAAATCAATAGATACTGTGTTTGACCAAGGATTTAGATGAGGGTCTTAAGTTAAGATGAAATAGATTATAATGAAATATTGTATGAAATGCATATGAGAATGAAATAAAATTAATCATGCGATACATGTAGGATATGTAAATTAAAACTATTGATGTAAATTCTTGCAAGTCTAGATATGAAGATTCTAAGTAATTAACATGTGAAACATATAAGAAAACATGAGGATGCACTTTAAGAATAATTGACACATATGATTATAAGTACATATATTTCTAAGTATGAAATTTTTATATATTTAACATATAGAATGTGAGTCTACAATTTTCAATAAAAATTCGAAGTCCTAAATTTCTTAAAAATTTCAGCAGAGTTTCCTTTGTAATTGGTTAAAGAAACACCTGCAAGGTAGAAATACAAGACTTCCATTCCAATGGAAGTTATAATTTGAAAGAAAAATAACCTAAAACTAGTATATAATCAATCCACTACATAGTATTGTTTAATTCCAGTTCTAATATAGAGTCAATTCATTACATATGATTTACTCATTTACAATTCTAATATAGAGTCAATCTGTTACATGGGATTGCTCATTTTCAATTTTAAAGTAAAGTCAATCCATTACATGGGATTGCTTATTTCCAATTCTAAAGTTTAAAGTGAGAAAAACATATGTGTAGCAATTGTTTACCCTAAGGTATACTCAATTCACACATTTAATACATATATGAAGATAAGAAAAACTTCTCAACTTATATAAGAAACTAATTTCTAATTCTATAAGCAATTTAATATACAACTAATTTCAATTAATATTCAAAGAAGAGGTGTAACTAAATTCTAGTTTAATATGCAAATAAATATGCAACTAATGATTTAATTAACATTCAATTATTTTCATCCATTCATTCATCTCATCCCAAGAATTTAAGTATTTAATTAAACTCTAACACAAGCATAGTAAATATGAAGTAAATGACTTTAATTATTACAAACTATGAGTAAATTAAGAGAAAGAAATAGCTTGCATATAAAAGTTAATAAGCTATATTTCTATTTTATTATTAGCGGAAGCAATTTAAGCTATGCACTTGGTCTAACTTCACTAGCCTCCAAATGCACCTAATATATCACATTTTGGCATTTAAATGTGATAGGACAAAGCCAAGAAAAAGAAAATCTAGTTAGACTAACAGTCTAAGCACATTTTAAGAGTAGGCTAACATTATATTAATTTAATTGGATATCACTACTAGTTATAAAATTTGTGTAAGTAAGGGTGCAAGAAAGTAAGCATACAAGTGTGGAAAAAGTAAGTAAGGAAAATGCAAAGTGAGATAGAATACTACTTAAATATGCATTCTAGCCTACAATTGAAACAAGGGTAAAAGCATCCTAAATAGGTTAGAAAGAAACTAAAGTGCATATGAAAGTAAATGAAATAAAGCATGTATATGTTCAATGAACTTATGCTGAGTAAGTAAAAGAAATAGTAAAGCATTAATTGAAATTAAGTAATATATATTGTATTCTAAATGTATTATAAGTAAGCAAAACACAATACTGAAGATAGAGAGTGTAAAGCTTACATAGTAAGTGTGGTGGCCCTGCCCCACCATGGTCCTGTTAACTCTTAAGTTAACATGATTACAGTGGAGGGGTCACCAAATGACAAGGTCCCCACTTAAGATTGGATTAGACACACATTCTAATCCAATTTAAATAAGAACTTTGCCATTCATACAAAAATACTATCACTAAATGATCATACATGAACTCAGAGTGCGGAAGCATAAAACATAACATCCATCCAATACAGTATAAATACAACAATACAGAATAAGTAAAGTACTGAAAGAGAAATATAAACCTGTATTATTACAACATTTAATAAGTTTAAAAGAACTGAAAGGAACTCTCAATCTCACTGAAAGAAAGAAAATTAAAGCTACAGATCTTCAAGAACGGGCTCCTCCTCCAATGGTAAGCTCTCCACTGGATCTACTGCTCCAACAAACTCAGAACCTACCATTATCAGTTTCATAATGATAGGGCCTCAGCCAACAAAGAAAAGCTGATTAGACAATATGTCTAAGTACATTTTAGGGCAAACAATTTTATTAAGTTAAATAGATATCACCATAAAAATAGAACTGAGCAAAATAGGTGCAGAAAAGCGTACAAAAAGAACAGTAATGAGTTATAAACAACAGATTATAACTTAAGCAACTATGAAGTAATACATACCTCCTCCAAGCAACTGCAACAAAGATAAATAAGCAAAAGACTAAACAAAACTGTAAGAAAAGTACGACCTAAACATGCTTATGATCAAATAGAATATGCTAGGTGACAGACATAATTTGAATAGTATAAAACTAAAAACAACTAACATCCTAGGTGAGCATAAGAAAACAGTAAGTAAAACTAGCATCCTAAATATATATAACACGTGCAAGAAAGCTGTAAGTAAAACAGTGCTATAATGCAGAATATGCAAGTAAAACAATAACTGAAAACGAAAACTGCAGTGACCATCTAAGTCACTCAAACTGAAAACATACTTAGCAAATCTTAGCCTGATGAGCTAAGAAACTCTGAACTGAACATCAATGAAAACTCTTAGCCTGATGAGCTAAGACAGAACTGAATGTAAGTGTACTTGAATTAGTATATCCATATCAGAATCCTGACTCTATAGTCAGTAGGGCGAGAGTCTATCCATCCTATCCTATGGATTAGGCATGGCCAATAGACTGTCAGACATTAAACCCTCGAAAGGTTGCCGACCCCGAACGAGATGATCGAAGAGGTATACGAATCAAGCTACACCTTACCAAAATTACTCTCAACTAGTACTCACCATGTCCAATCCTGATTAAAGAGCGCAAAATCTATTTCTCGCCATCCTAGGAATTATTTCAACCAAATATGGATAGACTTACCGACAGTAACAAACCAGCGTGCTATGCCGAACTCGAGGATTGGAGAGGCATACTAGTTAAGCCACAACTTTCTGAAAAAAACTGAAAACATCGATCAATCATGAATGATATGTATGCAATTCAAAATTAACATGAGATATTTATCAAATATCCTATATCCAATATATGTGTACAAGGTAAGGGGCTCAAAACAAGGTATGCAAAGCATCAATTCAAGGTGAGCAAGAGACTCTATCTAAAACACAGGTGATATCCATTATTGTCTACTTTATTCACTCTATCTACTCTAAGTTACATAGGTTTCAGAATCATCAATTCTTACACATTCTGTAACTTAGAATCACGAATCCTACTAGTTGAAGATAATTAGGACTGGCCACATCCTAATTATAACTTAATCAAAAGACGACTATTTGGTTAAAGTGAATAAATCATCGACCTAATTTTGTAATTTATTTCATCCCAATCTCATCTTGATTAGCCAAATCAAGATGAAAAGATTAAGAATTTGACTCCAGATGATGGGGTCTAATCACTTAATCTAAAGGTATAATCTAAGGGTTTAAGATTTAGAACCCAAATCTCACAGATTAAGTTAAGGCAAGTCCTAATGATAAATCAATTCATTAGGATAGATTCTCTATTCTTAATTCTAGGGTTTAAAGATCAAATAATCATTTAATAAACTAAGAAAATCTATAAACTAGAAAACTCAAGATTTCACTTATTGAGTAACCCAATTTACTCAATAAATGAATTCTAACTTAAGATCTATTCCTAATCTTAAGAATTAAGGCTCTTAATTACTAAGAGTATATCTCAAGACACACATCCTAACTAATGTTATAAGATCTAAGGTATGATCTAAGAGTGATTAAGGAAAGAAGAACACTCAAAATTTACTTAGGAATTTTCTTAAGGAGCAAATTTTGAGATTTTAATCAAAATTTAATTTAGACTTGGATTTGATTAATTTCAGTTCTAAATCATTCTATTTACTGATTTTAGTGATTAGAAACTGAATTTAGAGCTTTTAAAGGCTAAACCCTAAATTTGGGCAAAATGACCATTTTGCCCCTACTTAAGGGTCCAAAAGATCAAATTTTGATCTAAGACTTAAACTCTAAAACTTTCTTTTGGAAAGTGATTCTTACTGTCTAATGTAAGCTTAGACAGCAACTAAATTAATTTTGAGTTATTATTAAGCCAAATGAGATCAAATTAGTGAATTTGACTCATAAGGGCAAATTAGTAATTTGGCTAAGTGAAAGTTAAATTTTATTTCAGATTATTATTCTTTACTGCCTAAGCTTTCCATAGAATCTAAATTTGCTAAATTCTGATAAGTATTGGCCAAGTTATGGCCAATACAAAAGTTAGAATTAAAAGTGTGATTAAGGAATCCTTAATTATGGGTCAAACCTAATTTTGTCAATTAGTGTCCAAATTGAGTAAAATTAGTGGCTATGGTTTATAAATAGTTCACTGATCACAATGACATGTGGTAGGCTCAATTAGATCTAATTTGACTAAGTTATGATATAATTAGGGTTTAGGGTGATTAGTGAGTGATTAGTGAAATTTATCACTCAAACATTAATCCAACCTTACAGATAGATTCTAAATGACTTTAGGAGCCCTCTAAAACTTAAATCACTCAATTTAGATTATTAGATTTGCTAATATTCACTAATCAAGATTTAGAGTAATTAAGGGTGATTAGCAAATCTAACTGTTGGATCCTAAATATTTTTATAGATTACTGTTAATTAGGTTTTTTTTTTTTTTTTGATCTAAATGGACCTTTGGATCATCCAATTTGGAGCTCAATTGACCAAGTTTATGGTCAATTGAAGTTCTAGGGTTAATTAGGGTTAGGTCCTAAATGTCATTAGGCAAATACTTATCCAAACAGCAAGATGAATACTACCAAATTAATCCTTAGGGTTTTCTGATTACTTTAAGACTCATATTCAATATGTTTGGATCATTAGGTGCAAAGTTATGGGCAAATGAAATTTTGTGACATTAATTAGACTTAATTAATACCCTAAATGTCATTATCTTAAATATAGCTCTAAATGAAATTTTCTCGATTCCATAATATTCCTTATTTTCTGCTGATCAAAATAGTATATTTATTTGCGATGATTGGACTTATATTTTGCAAGTTATTAGAGTTTAAAGATTTGTATTTAATTAATTAATTAATTCTGTTTTAATTAATTTAATTATTCTGTTATTATTATTATTAACATATAATTTCGTTTTATAACATTATATATATATATATATAAACATTTTTATTAATTATTCTGCAGGACACTTGTCAAGCCATTATTGGCTGAGATGAAGACAGCGGGCCCCACGAATTCAGATGGCAGAAGCGCAGGCCACGTGGCGCGCTGCGATACGCCGCTGGAATGAAGGCGGGCCCACCTGCTTCCGCTGCGCATGCGACACGACGCGAGTGGGTCCCACCGTAGAGTCACAGCCAATGCATGGATGCCATGCAACCGACCCGGCTGACCCGCTCAGACAGTGGACCGGGCCCGAGATAACCCGGTTCGACCCGGATACCTGCATCTCCCCGAAGAAGTCGCAAAACGCAGGACTTAGGGCTTGCGATTTGGAGGTCCCTTCGGCATCATCGGAGGCTAGCCCGCATGGCCATGAGTAGAACATGACAAGGGCTTTTCAAAGACGGTTGGATCTTGGCTCGAGATGGCCTGGGTGATCGACTGAGAGTAACCCTAGTTTCGAACGGCGAGAGCAGCGAGACTGCTTAATTCGATCGAATCGAATGTGATTATACTTGATTGATTTTCGGGTAGGTTTAATGACAATTGAAATTAGGATTCGAACAATTAAGATAGCAATTGAAAGCAAAACGAGGGAGAGAAAAAAAATGAAGATACCTGGACCTGCGGTGCTGATTCGCTCGGCTTACTGAAGATCCAAATGCTTGATTGACTTCGATAAAGGCAGTGATGACCAAAACAGAACTAAAGGAGGTTGGCACCGAGTTTATTCAAAGCTCTAAGTGGCGAAGGGAAACCACGCGGCGGTGCAGCGGCCATCTGCTTCGTGCGAGGAGGCGACGCGTAGGCCAGCCGAGGGCTCAGCGCGACACGCGCTGAGCGAAGAAGGTGACGGGTCCCGAGCCGTCTGATCTCGCGCTGAGACTAGATCGGAAGGCTTAGAACGAGTGTTGCTCGATCAAACGGTAAGCCAACGGTGTGAGAGAAATGGACGGTAAGTTTAGGATGTTTAACAGACCCGTTAATTCCATTTAATAATTATTAATATTAAATTATTTATATTAAGTTTAATAATCATAATTTAAATAAATAATTGCATTCCAAAAATTTCCAATAATTCACCTTTAGCTAATTGAAGGGTGAGGAACGCAACGGTGAAGTCAAATTTCAATTTCGACGAGTATTTAAATATTTGATTTTTCAGGTATTTAAATAATAATAAAATATTTGATGAAATTTTAACGACTTCCAAATGCATCCAAAACTTCACCCCTAGCTATTTTGGGGGTGGTGAATGCAATGACGAACTCAGATTTTCAATCTGAGGTCTAGATAAAAAGTCAATTTCTAGGGTTTGGGATTTTCCAAAAAATTCCAGATTTTACTTTGTTGACTTATGGTTTGACCTTGGTTTCCGAGGTGAGTTCTAAATTACTTAATTAGTGACTTAGAACCTTAATTAAGACTTAGATTAGTCTTAATTGAGCAAAGTAACAACTTGGGTTGTTACAAACTCCCCCACTTAAGAATGATGTCGTCCTCGACATCACTCAAGTGGAAAAATAGACAGAGCAGATTATTTAAAATTGAAATTACTGAAGTTGAATATCTCTGATTGCATGAGTTTAAATAAATATAGAATTGCTTGATGGAAATAGAAGAGTATGTGGGTTCTTAATTAATCTTTATAACTTAGATCAAATAACCAATTTGATCTTTATCAAGGATTTTTCAGGTCATTTAATGGGTGATGGTTTTAGTTTGAAATTCTCACCAAAAGACAGGAAGATGAGAATCATGAAAGTATTATGTTACTTTCATTTGAAATATGAGATATATATATAGATATATACAGCCTTATGATGAATAAATTGTAAATACAGCACCTCACTACTAATACAGTAATGCATGCCGTAGAAGATAAAGTGTCTCTAAGAATAAATATTTGATTGGTGTTTGCACACCAAAATTGACATGAGTTTCTGAATATATTATTGTACAATAAGCAAGGCTTAAAGGAACTTTGAAGTTTTAAAGATTCTTCTCTTTAAGCTTAAATTATCATAATTCATTTTATAGAAAAATTTATATTCCAAATTTTATATTTAATGAGCTAAACAACTAAGTGATAATCATCACTTAATGAGGATCTAAATATTAAGAAAAGAGAAGTTAATATTTTATCTAGGTTAAATATAACTATAAGGATCAAATACTTAGCCCTTAAGTCATAATATATGACTTGACAACCCAAAGTGATTATAACTTGGCAGGTGATATTACTTGCTGAACATGGGATGAAGTTAGGAGTTAAGATTCTAATAGTTCTATGTTACATTTACTATCTAAGAAGGCTTTGGCAACTAGCTAAGCCTTTACAGGATTCAATAGGGATTAAAGAATAAGAATGGTTCTTCTTCATCAAATGGGAATTAAAGGATTTGGCATCAAAGAACTAGCATTCTTTGATTTCTTATTCTATGAGAATTTTAGGAAGAGATTCATCTTTAGAATAACAGTCTAATAATGAATCCAAATGGTTTGGCTTAAAAAGATAAGTTGAGGATGGACTATATATATGAATTCGTCCATATTAGGTTTGAACTATTAAAATGACATTCATCTTTTGTTAAAATGTCCTATTAGGGAAAATAAGTTCAGCATACAATTCTTGATACTTAGCTTTAAGCTTAAAATATTAAGTCACACATGATGACTTAACATCAAGCTTTGGATATTATAAGAGTCTAATAATACAAGTTATAAGTTCTGACTTGGTCATGTCAAGGAACTCACTCATCCATATGGATAAGTATCAGGAAACTTAATAAAGACTAATTCTATGATCATAAGACAAAATTTCTAGAATAGCTGCTAATATTTAAGTCACAAGAGATGGCGTAGATCATTAACAATCTAATAATTTAATTTATCTTATGACGAATGAGAACTTTTATTCTGTTATGGCAAAATAGGATTAATATCCAATTAGGATACATGGCCTCAAGTTTAAGAATTTAAGTTTCTCCTTATGACTTAATATCCAAGTTTTAATGATTACAAAATGTTTTAACACAAGTCATGAATTCTAATAAAATGGCAAGGAATTCGCTTATTCATATGGATAAGTGCTAGGAAATTCAATAGAAATTAAAGCTACAATCATAGGTCATAATCTATGACTTATGCCAAAAATTTTGGAATCAATTATTCATATTTGAGCTACATGAGGTGGCTTAGATCACTTAGAAATTTAATGGTTATATTTAATTTATGTTGAATGAGAGCTCATTTTAAGAGAATGGTCAATAAGTGCTCAAGTCATATCATGACTTAGGCAAAAAGTTTGAAATCACATTATTTGAGAAAGGGGATTTTCTTATTCGATAAGAATACTATTTTTCTCAATCAATATATTCACTTTAAGTGGCATTCATCACTTAATTAAAGATTATAGCAAGGAAAATAGAATTTTCCATCTAACCAAGATGGACAAGAGAAAGCACAAGTTCAAACTTATTAAGTTACCATAAGTAAATTAAACAAAAAGAATTTCCAATAGAATATTTATAGATTCTAATTCAAAATTTAGAATTCAAAGTGTTTTGCAACTTTAAGGAAATCCATTCTTACAAGAACAAAAGTTCTTTGACTTAGAACGGGTTTTATATTTAAAATTATATAGAATATCCTTACTATGCTAGGACTAAGAAAATAACAGGTTTATTATAGCTAAACTTATGAGTCTACACATATAGGTTAAAATAATCTAACCATTATGTAATTTATAATTGATCCACTCTAAGTTTTCTATTATTTAATCAATCAATCATCCTTGATTAAGGAATGATATTTAGATACAGAGGGTGATTTACCCAATTTGACTACTTAACTTAATAAGAGAGAGAAATTTATTGCCTCTAATCATACAAGATGGCTTGATATTTTGAAATCATAAGAATCAAAAGAATAAATCGAGCTAATGGATTGCTCATCAACTATGATGAGATATAATCATAAAGTCACTACTATGAGTCAAAATTTTGACTTAGATAACCTATCATATGATCATAAGTGTACATTTAACTAATGTGAATATACTCATCCTAATAGAATGAGATATTTAGAACTTAAGGAATGACTTAATTTAATATTTTAAGTCACATTAGTGACTTATTCAATAATAGATTCAAAAATCTGAATTAATTTATTCTAAGGAATGAGAAGTTATTTACCCAAACTGGGCAAGTTACTTCTTAAATTTATATATTTCTGTAAGTCATACACACCTAACTTTGCTAAAAGAATCTTAAGGTTTGATTGAATTAAACTAAGAAAATTATCAAGTCAAGGATAAAACCTACTGAACACAAGATTAGGCTTATATGAAAAATTCAAATTTTCAATTTGAACTTATATGAAGTAAAGTAAATTTTATGGATGAAGAAGTAATAAAATTGAGTGTATATACATGGGATAACATTATCATTAGATTCCTCTCTTCCCAGATGATTGTGTTCTTGAAGTTTAGGAGCAACTATTTTCTCCCTGCCAGCTAGATATTCTGTTTTAGGCAGCGGTGATGTTAGCATTGACATAGATTCCAAATCCTTAGATGAGTTGTCATGGCCTGTTTTGCTCTGATGAAAATGATGAATTATATCTCCATTGATTGTTTTGGAAGCACGGCATTTCCGATATCCGTGGCCTTGACGACCACATGTAAAACAGCCTCTACCAAAATGATTACACCTTCCATAAAAGTGTGGTTTAGTGCACTCTTCGATTGACTCCATTGATATGCTAGATCCATCTTGGTGAGCTTTGCGTTTTCGATTCTTTTTGGTGATCCTATGTTGAGTTTTAGAATCTGTGGGAAATAAGTTCCCATTAAAGATTAGAAGTCTAGATCTTAAGTCTTAAGAAGCCACTAAATGACTTATTAGTAATAGTTTGTGCAGTATAAAGAATATAAAAAGGATACCAGAAATTGCAGTATTAAGAGTAGATACTAGTTTCTGGATAGTCACTGCTTGTTGCAATTGATTCTCTAGCATGATTGTTACCATGTTCCTGAGTGAAGTCACTTCATTGGTATTGCTGTTTGATGAATCATCCATGTTGAGGGAAGAAGTTTCAGGATTCATGCTGAAATAATTATGATTAATGTTAGTCTTTAAAAGAAGAGTTACTATACTTCTTGGGTTATTAATATTCAAAGAATAATTTAATATAATAGAAAAGATACTAAGTGTGTTCCAACATTTTGAATTGATAAAGATTCTATCATAGGTGTTTAGCCAAGATCAAAGTTAATGTTTATAATACCAAAATATTTTATTTATCATTCGAAGGATTTACTTTTTATTAAGTTCTTACTTCATATTGGATAAGAGAAATTACAAGTATAACTAAGATGTGATTGGAATACCTAATTTCATTGGAGATAGATTTTATGCGATTTTGAGTTTTATTTAAATCAATAAGGAAGATCCAATCTTCTATAATATATTGTACTAAAGAGGTTTATTTATCATAAAAGTTTTAAATTTTCTACGCCTTTGATTTATTACGATAGTTTGAATTTCTAATTATAACTTGATCCCTTAGTATAAAATCCAAGGTTTAATATTTCAATTTGAAGATCTACAAGTATTTGTTACTAAGCTTTTTATGACATTAGAGTTTACTCCTTACTAAAGTTTTATTATGGAAATGTTTCTTTCATTCTCTTCTTCTTATTCTGAGTTATACTCATAATGTGATGGATGTCAATTCAAGTATTCATTTAGTGATCAAGTGTCAGAAGAACAGTCCATTAGGTAGAAAGGAATGCAAATTCCAATCTGACTACTTATAGAATTCTCTGATACCAACTGTGGCGGCCCTGCCCCGCCGTGGTCCTGTTAACTCTTAAGTTAACATGCTTACGGTGGAGGGGTCACCAAATGACAAGGTCCCCACCTAAGATTGGATTAGACACACATTCTAATCCAATTTAAATAAGAACTTTGCCATTCATACAAAAATACTATCACTAAATGATCATACATGAACTCAGAGTGCGGAAGCATAAAACATAACATCCATCCAATACAGTATAAATACAATAATACAGAATAAGTAAAGTACTGAAAGAGAAATATAAACCTGTATTATTACAACATTTAATAAGTTTAAAAGAACTGAAAGGAACTCTCAATCTCACTGAAAGAAAGAAAATTAAAGCTACAGATCTTCATGAACGGGCTCCTCCTCTAATGGTAAGCTCTCCACTGGATCTACTGCTCCAACAAACTCAGAACCTACCATTATCAGTTTCATAATGGTAGGGCCCCAGCCAACAAAAGAAAAGCTGATTAGACAATATGTCTAAGTACATTTTAAGGCAAATAATTTTATTAAGTTAAATAGATATCACCATAAAAATAGAACTGAGCAAAATAGGTACAGAAAAGCGTACAAAAAGAATAGTAATGAGTTATAAACAACAGTTTATAACTCAAGCAACTAGGAAGTAATACATACCTCCTCCAAGCGACTGCAACAAAGATAGATAAGCAAAAGACTAAACAAAATTGTAAGAAAAGTACGACCTAAACATGCTTATGATCAAATAGAATATGCTAGGTGACAGACATAATTTGAATAGTATAAAACTAAAAACAACTAACATCCTAGGTGAGCATAAGAAAACAGTAAGTTAAACTAGCATCCTAAATATATATAACACATGCAGGAAAGCTGTAAGTAAAATAGTGCTATAACGCAGAATATGCAAGTAAAACAGTAAATCAGTAGAATTCTTAAACTATTACAAGTAAATTATGACTCCTATCACTATCTCTTAAAATATTCAAGAGAAAGCTATAAGGATTAGGATAAATAAACTAGGCTCCAATCTAATTACTAAAGGCTGGTCCTAATTGACTCAATAATCTATAATTATAAAGACGTTAAGGCTAACTACTCTTAATGGATATAACTAATAGATCTAGGGATCCTAAGGTTGAAAGATGAATCCAGCAAATTTGCTAAAGATTCATACACTTAATTTATGAAAATTAAGCTCAAAATAATCATGTCATGGAAAACTGACATGGGAGGAAAATAGTAAAATAAGTTTACTATCTTAGGGCTTTAAACACTTATAGCATGAAATTAAGAAACTATAAAATTATTTAAGTAATACTAATTAAAGAGCCAAGATCTAAAATCACTAATTGTTGTCCAAATGAAATAAAATTTATAAATATGAAATACTTTTTGTATAAGGAGAAGAACGACACTAAGTAGGTCAAAATCGGACGATGTTGGGATTTTAGGGTTTCCGAGACTCCTAATTAGGGTTAAAAAGTCATTAATAAAATTTAAAACCTAAATTTGACTTCATATTAATGCTCCTCACATTCTTGAAAGTGAAATGAACTATTGAAGTGTCCAATTTGGATTTGAATTGATGAAGATACGATTCATATAACAATTGATGAAATAATTATTTTAATTATCTCTTTTGTAATAATAATTCAGTAAATTTTTATTATCTAATACAATTCCATTCTCATATTACTATTTTAGAAGGTTGAAGATCACAGTAATACTCATGATTTGCAAGTTTGAAGTTTTATTTAATGAAATTATAATTTCACAGTTAATTAACAATCTCATTAATATGAAGATAAAATTTGTCTTTAGATACTTGCAGAATCGATCCATTTAAAGATCGATTAAATAGCAGAATAGATAGAGAGGAGAAATGAGGTTTTATTTTTGAGTTTTATTGAGTCTAAAATATAAACTCATTCAACTATAATTTAATCAAATATATGATCAAAATTGTGTCTTCATTTTCTCGTTTGTCAATCTCATCTTGGTGCTTCATCCAAGATTTTTGTTACTTGCTATTTTAAGTATGAATTTAGTTTGCAGTGCATTAAAAAGACATTTGAATTTAGTCCCTTGAATCAGAGATTATTAGTTGTTGATAATAATATAGTCTCATTTGGTCATTTTAAATATTCATACTACATATTATTTAGAGTCGACAGTATTAATGATAAACAATTTTGGTAGACACAAAAATAACACTAAGTCAATCAATTCTATGATTGATTGAGCATTCGCTAGAAGTAACATTCAGTAAAAGAAAAGAACTGAATCTTTAAGACAAAATCCTTACAATAAGCTACAGCACAGATTCCAAATGGAGATCCTAAATTACTAAGATCAATGAGTACTCCATACAACAACTCTAAAGTATCGGGACAAACTCCTATCAAGTTCATATGGGTTCTTTCAGAGCTCACATAAAGCCAATAATCGAATGAAGCATATGAGCACTTATTAGCAAGAAGAAATGAAATCCTATCTATCATATTAAGTATTATTATAGATTATTGTAATCCCAATGGAACTAAATCCAAAAGGGCTCAAATAAGCTTGGTAAGAGTTCAACTATTGATTTTACGAAAATGGGGATCAATTAATGAAAATACAATTATTAAGTGCACATTTAAGGTAATGGAAATGGAAGAGTACCTGAAGTTGACGTTTGCGTTCTAGGGTTAGGTCGACAAGAAGGTAGGATGCAGCGAGGAGTGACAGCAAGGTTCGACCAAGCTGAGGAAGAAGTGGAGTTCAACTGCTGAGTGGAGAAGAGGCTCAATGGTTTCCAACCGAGAGGAAGATGGATTCATATTGCATGGGTTAGGCTGGCGACTGAACTCTCAGGCTCTATTCGAGAGAGAAGATGAGCTGACTAGCTGGAGGGATCGATGAACTAGCTAGCTGCCCTCGGCCTCCAGTAGAGAGCAAGGCAGGCTAGGGCTTTTGGCCTTTTGCTGAAAGGGTGAAGCCGATAGATCTCTCTCTCTATCTCGGATCAATGGAGAAGCGGCCTCCAAGAGAAAGCCCTAGGCTAAGCTCTGGCTTCACCTGCATCTCAAACTTGATCATAGGATTCTTGTTTCTAAATTTTAGAAGGATGTCCCTGTGATAGGAGAGATCTTTTGCCTCAAGCTCTGGCATCTCCATGGCTACGCAAAAGCTAGGAACATCACAGAGATGAAGGAGAAAAAGAAAGGCTTGGTAGAGGATGGATCGGTGATGGGGAAGGGCTGTCTTCAGCCAAGGAGAGGAGGAGGGGCGATCGGCGTGTGGAGAGGAAGAGGGATCTTTTGGCTGAGGAGAGGAAGAGGAATTAGATAAATTAGGTTAAGGAAATTTTAGGTTGGATGTGATGAATAAAGCAAATCTAAGATCTAAATATGCATTAGATTGAAAATGAACGGCTAGAATTTTTGAGCTAAGATCTGAAGTTATTTGATGTAACAACCCAGGTTGTTACCTTAGTCAATTAAGACTAATATTAGTCTTAAACGTAATCATAAGTGCTAATTAGGTCAAATGGAGTCAACTTCTAAGACCTAGCCCAAATCAGGAGTCAAATGGATCGAAACCTGATTTCTGGAAGATCTAGAAAACCCTAGAACTGAGCTACCTAAATTAACCTCCGATCGAAAAATGAACTTCATCGTTGCACTCGTTGTCCCCAAATTAGCTAGCGCTGATGTTTTCGTGGCAATCGGAAGTCGTTGAAGTTTCGGCGATTATTTTAATAATATTTAAATACCCCGCAAATTGAGGACTCAAAACACTCGTTGGATCAAAAATTTGACCTCGCCATTGCGCTCCTCACCTCTCAAATAGCTAGGAAAAACATATTTGAAATTTTGGAATTTTGAATATATATATATTATTTTATTAGACTTAACGGTGCCGTCTGATTAGATGACGCCCATCTGACCATTGGATCCGATCGATCCAACGGCTCGGAGTCATCGTCTTGGACGACTCTGCCTGCGCGCCACGCGGACTCGGCGCCGCTCGAGCCCACCAATTCAGGCCTCCCCTGCCTCGCCTCCTCCGCCGACAGCCCCTTTAAGTCCCCTCCTGAGCTCGGTGAACCGCGTTTGGCACGATTCGAGCTCGGAGGCGTTTGGATTGAACCCGGAGGACTTTTGATGATCCAAAAGGTACCTGATCCCCTCTCGATCCTTTACCATTTGCAATTATTGTTATACCCACATGTAGAACGCAAGCTTTAGGATCAATCCAACAGTCCGATCGAGCCCGTGACCTCTCGATTAGGTGAAATCGGGGCTTCTTCCCCAAAGGGTTCGGCCTTCGCCGAACCCTAGAATTTGGAGCGACGCGGGTCACGGGTCAGTCGAGCCCGACCCGCAAGCATTAGGGCCCGGGTCTATGCGTGCGGAACACGGGGCGTCGGTGGGGCCGTCTCCACACGTGGCACCACTCTACGTGGCCATGGGGCTCCAGCCGGCAGACGCGTATCCTGTGGGGTCCGCTGCACCACGCGGCATGCTGCGGATGTGACACATGGCACGTGGGGCCCACTTCTTCACTGCGGTCTCTTCGACTGCGGTGGTGGGACCCACGCGCAGTGCAGCGCCCAATGAGGCGATGCCACGTGTCATTGTGGGCCCACCGTCCTTTCGCATGTCAGCAGGTGGGGTCCGCCACGGCTCTCGTAGCCGACCCCCTTCTGCCACGTGGCGATTGTGGGCCACAAGTCGACTCCGATTGATAGTTAAATAATATTAATACTAAATTAATTATAATTAATATTGATTATAACTAATTAGTAGTTAAGTTAAATTAACATATAGATAAGCATATTAATTAATGGTTAATTAAGGACTAATTAAGCTTAGTAGTAAATTAGTATAGTTAATTATTATTAAACTGTAAGTAGATAATTAATAATGTTAGCTATTAATTAATCTAACAGTCATTAGTTAATTAATTAATTCTTAATTAATTAATAACTATTAATTAAATAGTAGTTATAGTTAATTAAGATTTCTATTAAATAGTAAATTAGTAATTATTAAATGTTAATTAACTAATAATATATTATAATTAATATGTACAGTAATACTAAAAATTCAAATTAAATTAGATTATTAAATATACTTAGGACTAATTAATTATCAACAATAATTAGGAAGATAATTAAGGATTGATTAGTACTAGTCTTAATTAAATAATAATTAATCTTAAACCAAATTAAATAGTGATACAATACAATATTATATTTAAATTAATTAAATAATAGATTAATTAATAATTAATTGACAAATAATATTACTTAATCACAGATTAATTAATTAATTATTAAATACAGGAAAATTAAAATCTGAACTGAATAGTAAAATAATACAATTTGAATAAATAAATAGTAAAATAAAATAAATTATATTTTTGAATAGTAAAATTTAAAAGTTTAATAAATTTTTGTAGGATGATCCAAACATTGCCAATATAGATCTAAAAATACTCAGAAAAATAAAATGAATCAAATGGCGTAATACAGAATTTACTTTCGGGGTACGCATAATGATGCACCATTTTAGGACCTCTTTAGGACCCCATAACTTTTAACCTAGTTGACCAAATATAGTCAATATGGGTCTTAAAATACTCAGGAGATCGGCCCCATCACTGTGGTAGTATTAGTTTTCCCATTTAGACATTAGAACAAAAAGTCAACTCTAGAATTCTCAGTTGAGTTTAGGGAAAATTGACCAAAATGCCCTTAGAATTCAAATGACCATAACTTGGTCAAATTAACTCTAAATTCAAGAATTCAAGATGCTAACTAGTTCAGAATTTCAATGTTAATAATAAACTAAAATAATATTTAGGATCTAAACCCTAGAAATTTAGAAAATGACCAAAATACCCCTAGCCTCAGTTTGGTCACAATTTGACCAATTGGAGTCCAAATTGGGTGTACCTACTATCTATCTTCAAGTTAGACAGTAAAGAATTATTTGGAACTAAAAAAATTCAATTTGGACCCTTAAACTAAAAGTTGACTTTTAAACCCTTAAAATATGGGCAAAATAGTCATTTTGCCCTAAGATTGGACTAAGTACTCTTAATCTATAATTAACATTTCAAGACTCCAAAACTAATATTATAATCATATTAGTGATATTTAAGTGAGTGAAATCAACCATTAGGTCAGATTCTAAAATTTTTCTAAGTCTTTAATACTACACCTTAAGGACCTTTCCTGAGACTATGGCTAGATCATATGTAAGAATTCATTCATTGGGTAAATGGGTTACTTAATGGGTGAAACCTTGGTTTTATTAGTTTCTAGACTTTTCTTTTATTTCACAACTTATTTTGATTATTCTATCTTTTAACTCTAGTCTTAAGATAAGAGATTCATCCTATTAAGTGTAATTTGCTTAATAGGATTTATCTTAATAAGTAAATCACTTTTAGAATGAAACCTAGAACTTATGTCTTATCCTTTTTGGATTATGTGATTAAACCTAAATCTTGTAGTATTTAATCCATAATCTATAGGTTTAAAATATCTTATTCAGATCTTAGATAGAATGTCTAAATTTCCAAAACTAGGACGTATGATTTATTGATTTAACTCATAGTCGTCTATCTGATTGAACTAGATTAGAACCTGATCAGTTCTAATCCTTTTTAACTTATAAGAATGAACTTCTAAGTTACACTCAATAGTAGGAAGATGGTGATCCTGAACTTGTGTAACTTGGAATAGTTAAAATGGTTAAATTAGAAAACAAATGATATCACCATATTTAATAGAGTCCCTTGCTTACTTTGATATTTTGTAGCTACATATTCCTTTTTGGATTTTGTTGTTAAGAAAATATGGAGACTCCTTAGATTACTTATGAAAGTATTAAAATGATGAATTAAAGATACTAATTGTATGTATTTGAGCTGCCTCTCAATATTGTCTTCTGCTTGCCTAGTCTCCTTGTTGACACTAGGGGTACACTGTTGGTGCCTTAGCCGTACTGGTGCTAACATCCTTCGATATTCGGTGGGCTAGATTAGCTCGTTTCTGTATGGCAGTTGATATACGGACATTTATATATATGTGCAGTCGTGATGTTTGTTTATTTTTCAGCATTTATATTCCGTCAGCTATTTCTTTATTCTGCTTATATACATATTTTAGGATGTTAAAATTTTGCTGCTATTATATGTATCACTGCTGAGTTATATTTTTTTAATTTGCATATATCTCTTGATCACCAGCATGTTTAGGATGTAGTATTTTCTTCCAGCACTTGTTCAGATATTTATGTGCCTTATCTTGTTTAGCTTGTATTTGAGGCATATCTTAGCCTCTCTTTTGCTTAAGTTATAAATGATTGTTTATAGCATAAAAACTATATTTGTATGGTTATTGCTTAGAAATTTGGCATTGCTAGTTGCTCCTATATTTGTATGGTTATTGCTTAGAAATGGTAAAATGGTGATATTACAAAACCCATAAAAACTTATCATCTTAAAATGTACTTAAATAATTACCTAACATAAAATTATTTTCCTTTTTTTGGCTGGGGCCCTACATTGCTGAGGTTGCAGTGCCTAAGGAGGAGCTTTACGTGGAGGAGGAGTAGCAGCTTGGACCTGAGGATATCTAGATGTTTATTTTTACCTGTGAGGATGAGCATGCTTTCTCTTTTATTTGCTTAAACTTTAATGTTGTAATAATATAGGTACCTGTGACTGCGTATTGGGATTATTATATGCTTATATTCTGAGTTGTATTTCATTATATTTATACTGTGATGCTTGGAATGTTTCTCATTATAAATTGCTTTCGTACTCTGTATGAATTCTTATTAAGTAATTGAATGTTTGATTCTATGCTTACTCCTTCCCTTATTAGGTGGATTGTGAATTTCATCCTAATCCAATGATAAGTGAAGGGTTAGCTAGAGTGACACACCACCCTTAGCTTAACCTCGTGAATTAAGGGGTGGGGTGCCACATTTGAACTCTAAAAATTATAAACTATGTATCAAAACGACCGTCTCGATGAGATGAACGCCTGCGTCTTGAAATTATTTAATTTTAAGATGTATTTTATTTTATATTAATTTTTTAAGTGAAAAACTTTGAAATTTAAATACGATAAATTGAAAGCCTGAAAATTATTGAAACTTGAAACATAACATCCTCATATGATGCTTAACTTAAATATATAAGAATTTCTAAATTCTAATTTTTATATTTTATACTATTAGCCTTCAAAGTTTAAACTTCACAAATTTATTTAGGACAATCCGGGATCTCAAACGCACTCAAACTTTCGCAGTAGAATCTTCTCAATAGGCATTATAAGTGGATATTTTTATTAAATTTTTATTTTATTAGAATTGGAATCCTGATTTTGATAAAATTTTCTGATCGATCAAAATACAATAAAATATCCAGGAAATTCAACGACTTCCAAAAATTCCCAGAATAATACTACTAGCTAATTTGGAGCTACTGAGTCCAATGGCTGACTCCGTTTTCAATTTTGAGGTCTAAATAATTTAGGCATTCTCAGAATTATCAAAAAACTAGGAAATGCTGGAAATCGATAAACGATCTCCAAATCACACAAAAATTGAAATGAAAGCTCCTAATATTATTATAAGACTAATAGAAAAAGATTAGAGTCAATTAGGTCACTAATTGATAGGTAACAATAATAAGGTTATTACACTTGGTCACACACTTAGAACCATGTGTAGAATTTACCCAATTATAGTTAGTATTCATAGCCTTGGTAAATCCTTGGTTGCTAAATAGAATTGCTAGAACCCAAATTATTAGTTGGATATGATTATGCATATCCATGGTATTGACTCACTTCAGCAATATTCAGTATTGGTTGAGTCACTTCAATGTGGACTTATGATCAGGTGATATCCTGAGGGATTAGGCGAATACAGTCCCATTAAAATAAATCTTCCAAGAATAGAGTATTACAATTAGTGAACTAGATCCTTAGTTTGAGATATAAACTGTGACCTAGTTCTACCTCCTACGTAGTGTGATTCGATAAGTGCAGTTTAAAACAAACTAAGTATCTCATGTTACATTGCGTAGAACACTAAGTATGCTTATAATTAGGTTATTTAACAGCTTAGCTTGAGATATAAACTGCGACTGGGTTCTGCCTCCTATTGAAGTGCACTTAGATAAGTGCAGTTTTAAATAAGATGTGTTAAGTCTACATTTCTTAGAAACATACAACTATGTGTATACAACCTTTCCAACTAATAATTTAAAGTAAAATCCTAAACAAAGCTAGTTATTGAAATTAGAACTGAGTCAAAATCTATTTAGATGGATTCTGCAAAATGGAGACACTTGATTTATTATCTAATTTTAAATCATTTTCTAGATTTTTGAATTTTAAGGCATGTAGCATGAATATGAGCATGATGTATGAATATCAGTGATGATTTATGAGTTACAAAATATTGCATACCTCAACAGAGGAAATTCAGGATGTTGAGACATCACGGTAAAATTTCTTAACAGGATGTATGTAGACATTGGACCGTACGACTCATAGCAGTTCAATGATAGTTCAGTTGTATATTAGTGGCATATTCAGATGCATGAATTCAGAGGCATACAACATAATTTTACATGTTATTACTCAATTTCAAATTATTTACTATTTTATCTACTTTCAGTATTCAGTTTGCAGTATAACTTTGCCTTACTTTACTTTAATTTTGTACAATTTTATTCAATTTTATACTTTTAGTTACTTGTATAATATTTTTGCAATTTTATTTTCACTATTTAAATGTTAAGTGAATAATTAAGACTGCTTAGATTAGTATCGATATGTTAGACTTATTGTCTAACACGTGGTACTTTTGGGATCCGACAATTTGCTAGATCTTTTGTAGCATATTGAGCCAGGTCAGGAGGACTCTCAAGATAAGAGGACTCTCAAGAGATTTATGAGATGTTCATAGAGCACTAGTGGACTTTTCTCCAATTTTATTATTTTGCTTAGTTACTATTTAAATTCAGTACTTAAACTCATTTCTTGTATTTCAGTAAATCATTTGTAATAATTATGGATGTTTCATTCAACTTCTGTGATGAATATTTCTGAATGTTTGCTTTAACTTTCGCACTCTATTTATATACTACTTATACTTAGTATTGTGATGTGATCAGTATATTAAAAATATTGATATTATATATATATATATATTGAATTCTTTATATTGTATTCTAAATCTAATTTATGTATTTGTCTAATACTTATGTTACAAATACTACTCCTATCTTAAGTATTAACTATCGACCTTCCTTTGGAATTGAGTCAGCAGCCTTTCAGATGGGTTTCTTTTTAACGTTAGTTTCAACTATTCTGGGAGATGGGATATTCCTTCCCGAGTGGCGCATCGCTCCGCTTCACCGTGAAATTGATTATGACTATTTATTTTGCGCGCGGTGATGGGGCGGTGCGCTACATATCAGTCTGTCCTGGCTTAACGTATTGTTTGTACAGACCTGAGATCAACATGAATGAACCCATGATACTAGTTTCCGATCATTTATTTCAAGTTCTGAGCACAAAATCTCTTATAAATATATCATAGTGGGTCAAAGCTTAATAGCGATGGAAATGCTGCAAATGAAATAATTAAATGAAAAGAATAATATTTTTTATTTTATTTTAGTAAAAATATCAATATTAATATTATCTTAGTTATTTATCTTTATATATTAAAAATAATAATTTATTTATCTTTTATTATTATAAGTAATATATATATATATTAAATGAAAGAAAATAATAGAATAAAAGTTGCAGAAATTAGGAAATATATACATATATAGAAAAAATGAAAATGATAGAAATGATAGTTACAGAAATTGGGAAATATATACATATAAAAAAAAAGACAAAAATGAAAGTTGCAGAAATTAATAAATATATACATATATAGAAAAAAAGAAAATAATATAAATAAAAATTGCAGAAATTAGAAAATATATACATATATAGAAAAAAAGAAAATAACAGAAATAAAAGTTGCAGAAATTAGAAAATATATACATATATAGAAAAAAAGAAAATAACAGAAATAAAATTTACAGAAATTAGGAAATATATATATATATATAGAAAAAAAAGAAAATGACAGAAATGAAAATTACAAAAATTAAGAAATATATACATATATAAAAAAAAATAATAGAAATGAAAGTTGTAGAAATTAAAAAATATATACATATATAAAAAAAAGAAAATAACAAAAATAAAAGTTATAAAAATTATAAAATATATACATATATAAAAAAAAGAAAATGACAAAAAAATGAAAGTATAATAGTAGTAATATTAATATTAATAATAATAAAAATAGTATTATTAATATTATTATTAAAGAAGAAGAAATGAAAAGAGTAAAAAATATTTCATTTTTTTCTCATTTCTTACCATATATTGGTATTGATGAGGCTTTACTGGAGATCAATGGGAGAAATTAGTAGTGATGAGGAAGAAGAGGGGGATATGGGAGGATAAGAGAGGTGAAAGAAGAGAGGGAGCTGGGGAAGAGAGTAGGGGTGGAGAAAAAAGTGGGTAAGGGATGAGAAAATGGGAGGGGGTAGGGGATGTATTTATAAACTTTTTTTTAATTAATAAATAAATAAATTAATTATTTTCTCTTAACTTTGAAGAAATTTTTTGTCTTATTTCACTTGAATGCATGAGTGTTAAATTTAGTTTTTTTCCCTTCCTCCTTCTCATCCTTTCATTCTCTCTCCTCTTTCTCTCTCTACTTTCTCTCTCTTCAATTTTTTTCCAAAAAATAATAAAACTTAACATGGATGTGTATCTTGATGAGAAAAGCACACTCCACAAAAATTTTTCAATTTGGAGCGATATTTTCCTATATATTAATTTCTGAAGATAAAAACTTTAACAATTAATTCAGGTCAATCCGGAGCTCTAAATTTGATAAAATATTTTTTGTAGCCTTTTTATAATATTCTTAATCTAACGACACTAAAGTTATTGAATTTAAACTTGTATTTAATTTTTCTAATTTACTGAATTTAAATAATTCAAAAATTAATTAAGGAGTATTAGTTTTCAAATTGCTCCCAAATTTGGGCATTACGATCACCAAAATATAATCTATCCAATGATATTTTTAGTTTTCCCTATTTTTGAAGTCACTCGGGATCCTAATTTTTGAGTTTGGTTTAGTCCTAATTATCATAGTATTGATTTGGGTCGTTACACATCAAGCTTTAAGCTGCACTATCATAAGGCACTGAGTGTATTTTTTCCCCCTTTATATTTTGTTTTTGGACATTGCTCTGTAGATAAACAAAAAAGTGATAGAAGTATACTCACATACTTTGTATAGTCAATAATCATAAACCTCCTCAGCACATTTTCCAAATACCCCTTTTAGGTAAGTCAAAACTTTCCTGTCTTTCTGTCCCTATATATTTCCATTCCCAATAGTTTTTTTGTCTCTCCTAAGTTCTTCATTTCAAAATTTTTTTAAAGTTAATCTTTCATGTGATCCATCTCAAACTTGTATGAAGTTTCCATCAATATTTCATCGATATACAAGAGTAAGAAAATGAAGTTACCTTGAGGCAACCTTTTGAAATACACATAGTGATCAAATTGGCTTCTTTGGTACTCCTCCTTTTGTATGAACTGATCAAACTTCTTGTACTATTGTCTTGGTGATTACTCTAGCCCATAAAGAGACTTATCCAATTTTCACACAAAGTCTCATTTCCTTAGCTCAATGTACTCTATGGGTTACGCCATAAAGATTTCTTCGTCTAGTTCTCCGTGCAAAAATGTTATTTTTACACCAAGCTGCTCAAGCAGCAAATCTAAATGTGCCACCAAAGCTAAAAGCACATGTATTGATGAGTGTTTGACAACTGGGGAGAACACTTTACCATAATCGATCCCTTCCTTCTAAGAAAAACCCTTACTTATCAATCTAGCTTTGTAGCTATAGCAACTCAAGGTTGTTAATCATCATTTAATAGTATAATCAACTTCAAATATCTTCTAACAATCTTAATTAGTCATTAAAAGCAAGTTTTGAAGTTTTGGTCCAATTTGGGAATCAAACGAGCAAAACCCTAATTTTGGATAATTAATTAAATCAGGAAAATGAGAAAATTATTTTAACATCAGATTAAAAATCAGAATTTGTCATTACGTGCCTCACCCCCAAAGTTGCTAGGGGTGATGTAACAACCCAATGTTGTTACCCAGCTTAATTTTAGCTTAATCGTATCTTAATTATCATTTTGTTATGTTCATCTAGTCATTAGAACCTATCCATGAAGATTTGGTGCGATTCGAAGCTAAATCAAATATTTTGGATTATTTTAATATTTAATTAATTAAAAAATTGAAGTATTTAATTTGACCTCAAAATCAAAATCCAACTTCACCATTACGATCGTCACCCCCAAATTAGCTAGAAGTGATGTTTTGGACGCGTTTGGAAGTCATCGGATTTTTGCGAATATTTTAATATATTTAAATGCCCTGAAAATTAGCATAATTAAATAATGGTCAGAATTAAAATTTGACTTCGTCGTTGAATTTCTCACTCCCAAATTAGCTAAGGGTGAATATTTGGAATTTTTCGGAGCTTGTTTATCAAATCTGAATTTTTAATAAATCGAAAAATTAGCAAGGAAATAAGTATTTATTTCTTAATTCTTTTCTTTCCCCTCTCTCCTAGATGGCTCCCAATTTGGCGCCCCCTCTCCCTCCAATGCTGGCGCACGCAAGAGGGGGAAAAAGTCCCTCTCCTTTCCTCCTTAACCCATGCCTCCCCTTCCTCTATAGCCATGCCTTTTTCCCCTCTTCTCTTCCTTTAAAAAAGAGCTCAGCCCCCTTCTTCTTCTCATTTTGCTAAAGCTGAAAGCTCCTCCCTCCTTCCACCAATACTGCGCTTTGTGTTGAAGAAGAAGAAGCTCTCTCTCTAAGGTTCTTGAAGAAAAATAGAATTTTTTTCTTCCTCTTCTAAAGACTAAGGTACCCATTTGCTCTACTTCCTTGGCTATTTCATTTTGCTATTATGCTTGTTTTGCATCTTTAGAAGTATATGATTGAGTATGGAAGCCATTACAGTTCTTCAGGATATTAAATTTCATGCTCTATTTTCCTTAATTTTTGCATACTCGAACCTTTAACTCCATTATTCGCATAGTTAGGATAAATCATTTATGCTGATTTTAGTATCAATGGAAAGATCTCGGTATATGGCACCACTCATGAGGTACCAAAATTGGGAGTATTTGGGTGCAAACGGAAGCTCATTACGGTTTTCACACAGGCGAAATCACCGTCGGGAGATACAGCGCAATGTAGCGCCCGAAGTTTCGAACTTGATCCGCCATACCGCGCTACCGCGCGCCGCAGCGGCAAAGTAAATTGTGATGTATAAAAATTAAATATTTTTGATGAAAATAATGAAAATCCGTCGTCGCGCGCTATAGCGCACCGTAAGGCCCGCAGTTCAGAGAATTAAGCTCCATAGCGCGCCGCAGCACCTGAAAGCACTACAGCCCGCCATAGAGCTAAAATCCATCGTAGCGCGCCACAGTGTCCAAAAGCACTGCAGCGCGCTCTAGCGCTCCGTACCCCCTGGCTTTCGGTCAGAAGGCGTTACAGTGCACCGTAGCGCCCAAAAATTCCTGAAAGTGCGCAGAACTGTCCGAAATGGCCGAAACTTCACATTCTTTGCATTTTAAGGTCCCTATGACCCTAGTGGGGCCCAATGATATCAAATTTGAACCTAGTTTAAGTAAAATTGAACATTACATAAAATTTTATGTAAAAACTAACTTTGAAAGTTTGTCCTTTACAGCATGCACTAAAACCTCTCATGTGTCTTAAATATTTTGTGCCAAATGTTAAAATAGAATCTTAGAATGTTTGTATTGACTAAGTAGATCTTGATAACAAAATTTGCATAAAACTTAAGTTCATTAGATTTATAATCAAGTGCTAATCTCTTTGGTTTGATTTAGGATTTAGTTAACATTAATTACCTTCTATTTTATGTCACATTACATTCCTATGCTTTCATAACATTATAATGTATGTTAGAGAACTTTAACATTCATTTGGATACCTTGATGTGCTAAATTAACATTAAACTATATTTGAACATAAGAATCTTAAGAACCCGATTAAGTAAATGATACTAATCTAAATCTAAAATTTGCCATCAATAATATATCAATAATACATCAATAATATATTAATTTGCCATTGATCTATAAACCAATAATTAATCTTAGTTGGGTAAGGATAGGGGTTAAACCCTAACCTATTTGATTATGATCTAAATCCTTAATCACGTAATCAAATGACTTGATTGTAAGATTATTCAATTGACATTATTCCAACAATACATCTGATTTAGTATTGATCTTAAATTATTGAATTAGAAGTGCTAAAGTTAATATTGAATCTGTGTAATTGAACCAGCTAAATCTAAAATTTATATATTTGATTTTCTCTTATATAAGATTATTAATATAAGATGGATAATAAAATTGTAATGATTTATGAAATGATCTAACTCTAATAATATTTTTGATTTCATCCCATGATTGTATGATATAATAGGATCATATGGATTTTAATCATCTGATTTGATCACTTTAATCTAAGGCTAATAAGTAAACCTTGAATGTTAATTTAAGAAATAGAAAAGTGAAATCTTAAGGGTCTTACTTAGGATCATTCTTGAAATGCTTAAAGACCTTAAATATTGATATATTGAGGCAGAAAGAACTTTTGTAACTTATTGAGGTAGAAATTTAGATGATCCTTCATAACCATAGAAGTTGATCTTAACACCTCATAGTAGGAATCAAGTAAAGCACCTAGAATGGAGCTTCTCCCTTGCGATAGAACTCAATATTGAGTGATCTTTTGATCACATCCTTGGAGCCTTGTGTAGGGCTCACCCATTTAGAGTAAGGATTGATAGCTTTGATAAATCCTTGTTGATTAAATAGAATTGTCTGAACCTAGATTATTAGTTGTGTATAGTAGGGTATACCCATAGTGCTGGTTTATTTTAGTAGTATTCAGGATTGGTTGAATCATCTTAATGTAGGATTATATCTATGTTCTATCCTGCAAGTTTAGTCGGATATAGTCCCACTTAGAATAAATCATCCAATCTTAAGAGTGTTATGATTAGTGACTTTGTAATAATCCAGGTTGTTACCTTAGTTAATTAGGACTAATCTTGGTCTTAAATGTAATCATAAGTGCTAATTAGGTTAACTGGAGTCAACCTCTAAGACCTAGTCCAAATCAGGAGTCAAATGGATCAAATTCTAATTTTTGGAAAATTTCTGAAAACCATAAAATTTGACTTATTTAAATTGACCTCTGATCGAAAAATAAACTTCACCATTACGCTCGTTGACCCCAAATTAGCTAGGGGTAAAGTTTTCGTGTCAATCGGAAGTCGTTGAAAATTCGACGAATATTTTAATAATATTTAAATGCCCCGAAAATCGAGGAATAAAAATACTCTTCGGATCGAAAATCTGACCTCGCCGTTGCATTCCTCACCTCTCAAATAGCAAGGAAAAACATGTTCAAAATTTTGGAATTTAAGAAAAAAAATTATTATTTAATTAATTACTTAACGGCGCCGTTAACCACTTAAGCGACGCCGTCAACTGTAGCCGATGGCGCTGTCTAATCGAACGACGCCATCGCAGCCGTTGGATCAGATCCAGATCGATCAAGTTGGATCGAGCCCGATCAATCGTAATCTGATCATTGTATACATTAGAAACCGTTAGAGGTTACGTCCGTCGAACCCTAGGACCTAGGGTTTCCCCTAGCCGCCGCCTCCGGCCACCTCCAGCGAAGGTCCGCCCACCGACGTGTAGGCCCCGACGTGGGCTACCGTCGGCCGTGCGGGCCTGAGGTGGTCCGGCACCGGGTAGGTTGGCAAAAGCGTGCCCTAGCCGGTGCCCTCGGGACGCCTCCACGAGGGAGACGAAGTCCGGGTCGGGCCGGGTCGACCCAAGCCCGACCCGACCATGTCAGGTACGCGTAAGCCCAGGTGGGGCCCACTACGCCACGTGGCAGCCTCTGGGCCCGCCACGTGTCACGTGGGGCCCATACGCAGAGTCCGCGACCCTTCGGCTTCGGCCGTGGGGCCCACCGCGCCATATGGCAGATGCTGGGCACACCACGTGGCATCTGGGGCCCACAGCCCGAGCCCGCGGCTCTTTGGCTTCGGCCATGGGGCCCACTGCGGCACGTGCCAGCCCCAAGGCACCCACGTGTCAGGTGGGGCACACTGCCCAGGCCTCCGCGGCTTTTCGGATCCTGCTGTGGGGCCCACTGCGCCATGCGGCAGTCTCTGGACACGCCACGTGTCAGGTGGGGCCCACTGCCAGGTTTACCGAGACTCTTCAGCTTCCCCGTGGGACCCATAGTGCCACGTGGCAACTACCGTGCATGCCAAGTGTACCGTGGGGGCCCACACACAGTGCAGGGCCTAATCAGGTGCTGCCACGTGTCATAAGTGGGGCCTACTGCCAACTTAGACAGAAAATTAAATTAATTAATTACTGTTAGACAGTAATTAATTATAGGTTAGTGGTTAATTAATTATAATTAGTACTAATTACCTTTCAACTGTAACCTTATAATTAATTAGCTGTAATTAATAATTAAAAGATTAATTAGGATTATTTTAATACTAATTAAATCTTAACAGTAATTAGAGTAATTAATTATTATTAAATAGTAAACTGTAATTAATTATTCTTAATTAGGCATTAGTAGATAATTAAGGTTAATTAAACAATAATTAGACTTAATTACTTTTCAATAATAAAATAATAATATTATATATTTAAATTAATTAATTATTAGATTAATTAATGCTAATTGATAATTAAGTCCTAATTAATTACAGATTAATTAAGAATTAATAATTTCAAAATTTATATATACAACTTTAGGGATGAACACTAAAATAATTCAATTTGAATAAATGAAAAGTAAAATAATAAAAATTGTATTTTTGAATAGTAAAACTTAAAAGTTTAATAACTTTTTGTAGGATGATCCAAATATAGCCAATATAGGTCTCAAAATACTCAAAAAAATAAATAGAATCAAATGGCATAATGTAAAAATTAATTTTGGGGTACGTATAATAATGTAATATTTTAGGACCTCTTTAGGACCCCATAACTTTTGACCTAGTTGACCAAACATAGTCAATATGGGTCTTAAAATGCTCAGGAGAGTGGCCTCATCACTGTGGTAGTATTAGTTTCCCCTTGTGGACATCAGGATAAAAAGTCAACACTAAAATTCCTAGTTGACTTTACGGAAAATTGACCAAAATGCTCTTAGAATTCAAATGACCATAACTTAGTCAAATCAACTCCAAATTAAAAAATTCAAGATGCTAACTAGTTCAAAATTTTAATGTTATCAATAAACTAAATAAATATTTAGGTTCTGAACCCTAGAAATTTAAAAAATGACCAAAATACCACTGGCCTCTTTTTGGTCATAACTTGACCATTTGAAGTCCAAATTGGGCGTACTTACTATCTATCTTCACGTTAGATAGTAAGGAATCACTCAGAATTAATAAAATTCAGTTTGGACCCTTAAGTCAAAAGTTGGCTTTAGACCCTTAAAGTAGGGGCAGAATAATCATTTTGCCCTAAGATTGGACTAAGTACTCTTGACTTTTAATTACATTCCAAAGCATTAAAATCAATGTTATAGTCATATTAGTAATATTTAAGTGAGTGAAATCAACCATTAGGTCAGATTCTAGGATTTTCCTAAGTCTTTAACACTACACCCTAAGGACCTTTCCTGATATTAGGACTATATCATATGTTAGAGTTCATTTATTGGGTAAATGAGTTACTCAATGGGTGAAACCTTGGTTTTATTAGTTTCTAGACTTTTCTTTCATTTTACAACTTGTTCTGATTATTTTGTCTTTTAACTTTAGATTTAAGATAGGAGATTCATCCTATTAAGTTTGATTACTTAATAGGATTGGCCTTAACTAGTAGATCACTTATAGAATAAAACTTAGAACTTAGTCTTACCCATCTAGGATTATGTGATTAAACCTAAATCTCATAGTATTTAATCCATAATCTATAGGTTTAGAAGATCTTGATCAGATCTTAGATAGAACGTCTAAATTCACCAAAAATTAGGACGTATGATTTATTGATTCAACTCATAGTCGTCTATCTGATTGAACTAGATTAGAACCTGATCAGTTCTAATCCTTTTTAACTTATAAGAATGAATTTTTAAGTTACACTCGATAGTAGGAAAATGGTGATCTTGAACATGTGTAACTTGGAATAATTAGAATGGTTAAGTAGAAAACACATGATATCACCATGTTTAGTAGAGTCTCTTACTTACTTTGATGATTATTGCTACGCATTCCTTGAGTTTTGTGCCATATTTCCTTGAGCATATCATTTAAGACATTTGATGCATAAATAAAATATTAGGAAAATATGGAGACTCCTTAGATTCCTTGTGAAAATATTAAAGTGATTGATTAAAGATAATAATTGTATGTGTTAGAGTTGCCTCTCAGTTATGTCTTCTGATTGCCTAGTCTTCTTGTTGATGCTAGGGGAAGACTTGTTTATATCTTCTATTTGCTTAGTCTTGTTGTTCACGCTTAGTCTTCTTGTTGACACTAAGAGAAGATCTGTTGTGTGCTGATTACCTAGTATCTTTATTGACACTAGGGGTACACGGTTCTGTGCCTTAGCCGTGATGGTGCTAAGATCGTTGATACTCGATGGACTAGATTAGCTCTTTTCTGTATGGCAGTTAGTACACAGATGTTTACATATATGTATAGTTTTGATATGTTGATTACTTTTTGTAACAACCCAGGTTGTTACTTTGCTCAATTAAGACTAATCTAAGTCTTAATTAAGATTCTAAGTTACTAATCAAGTGATTTGGAATTCATCTTTGAAACCTAGGTCAAACCAAGAAGTCAATAAAGTCAAAACAAGAATTCTGGAAAATCCCAAAACCTGGAAATTTGACTTTTTATCTAGACCTCAGATTGAAAATCTGACTTCACCATTGCGTTCAGAACACCCAAATTAGCTAAGGGTGAAATTTTGGAGGCATTTGGAAGTCGTTGATTTTTCGTCGAATATTTTAATATTATTTAAATACCCTAAATAATCAAATAATTAAATTCTCTTCGAAACAAAAATCCGAGTGCGCCGTTGCATTCCTCACCCTTCAATTAGCTAAGGGTGATTTATTGAGAATTTTGGGATTCATTTAATGGGTTAAAATTAATTAATTAAAACTGAATAATTTAATTTAAATATTGACCATAACTTGGTCAATTGAGCTCCAAATTTGATGATCTATAAGTCCATTTAGATCAGAAGAACTTAATTTTCAATAATATGTAAAAATATTTTAGATCCAATGGTTAGATTTGCTAATCACCCTTAATTGCTCTAAATCTTGATTAGTGAATTTTAGCAAATCTAGTAACTCAAATTGAGAGATTTAAATTTCAGAGGACTCCTAGATCCATTTAGAATCAATCTATAAGGTTGGAATAGTTTTTGAGTAATTAATTTTGTTAATCACTCACTAATCACCCTAAACCCTAATTAGGTCTTAGCTTAGTCAAATTAAGTCCAAATTGAGCCTACCACATGTCATTATGATCAGTGAGCTATTTGTAAACCATAACCACTGATTTTGCTTAATTTGGACATTAATTGGCAAAATTAGAATTTTTGACCTATAGTTAACAATTCCTTAATTAATCTTAAAACCTAGATTTTTGTATTGGCCATAACTTGGCCAATACTTATCAGATTTTAGCAAATTTAGGTTTTATGGGAAGCTTAGGCAGTAAAGAATAATAATCTAAAAGAAAAATTAGCTTTCACTTAGTCAATTTACTAAATTTCTCGTATGAGTCAAAATTACTAATTTGATCTCATATGGCTTAATAATCACCCAAAATTAACTTAGTTACTATCTAATCTTATATTAGACAGTAAGAAACCCTTTCCAAAAGAAAATTTCAGAATTTAAGCCCTAGATCAAAATTTGATCTTTTGAACTCTTAAGTAGGGGCAAAATGGTCATTTTGCCCAAATTTAGGGTTTAATCTTCTAAAGCCCTAAATTTAATATCCAATCATTAAAATCAGAAAATAGAATGATTCATAGTTGAAATTAATCAAATTTAAGTCTAAATTAGGTCTTGATTAAAATCTCAGAATTTGCTCATTAAGAAAATTCCTAAATCCTAAGTGAGTGTTCTCATTCTTTAATCATTCTTAGACCCATCCTTAGGTCTTATAACATTAGTTAGAATGTGTGTGTCTTGAGAGATACTCTTAGTAATTAAGAGCCTTATTTCCTAAGATTAGGAATAGATCTTAAGTTAGAATTCATCTATTGAGTAAATTGGGTTACTCAATTAGGTGAAACCTTGAGTTTTCTAGTTTATAGATTTTCTTAGTTTATTAAATGATTATTTGATCTTTAGACTTTAGAACTAAGAATAGAAATCCATCCTAATGAATTTGATTCATCATTAGGATTTGCCTTAACCTAATCTGTGAGATTTGGGTTCTAAACCTTAGACCCTTAGATTATATCTTTAGATTAAGTAATTAGACCCCATCATCTGGAGTCTAATTCTTAATCTATTCATCTTGATTTGGCTAATCAAGATGAGGTTGGGATGAATTAAAATACAAAACTAGGTCGATGATTTATTCATTTTAACCAAATAGTCGTCTTTTGATTAAGTTATAATTAGGACTTGGCCAGTCCTAATTATCTTCAACAAGTAGGATTCGAGATTCTAAGTTACAGAATGTGTAAGAATTGATAATTCTGAAACTTATGTAACTTAGAGTAGATAGAACGAATAAAGTAGATAACAAAGGATATCACTTGTGTTTTAGATAGAGTTTCTTGCACTTTAATTTTGATGCTTCGCATTCCTTAATTTTGAGCCTTATACCTTGAACATATATTATGTACTTAAGATATTTGGTAAATATCTTATGTCAATTTTGAACATTCATAAATAGCATTGTGTTCGTTTCACAAGTGGTTTGTAAGGTGTAGCTTGATTAGTATACCTCTTCGATCAACCCGTTCGGGGTCGGCAACCTTTCGAGGGTTTAATGTCCGACAGTCTATTGGCCATGCCTAGTCCGAGTGATAGGATGGATAGACTCTCGCCCTACTGACTACAGAGTCAGGATTCTGATATGGATATACTAATTCAAGTACACTTACATTCAGTTCTGTCTTAGCTCATCAGGCTAAGAGTTTCAGTGATGTTCAGTTCAGAGTTTCTTAGCTCATCAGGCTAAGAATTACTGAGTTCATGTTCAGTTCAGTTGACTTATATAGTTACTATAGTTTCAGTTTGAAGTTACTGTTTTACTAGTATATTCTGCATTTCAGCACTGTTTTACTTACAGCTTTCTTGCACGTGTTTTTATATATATATAGGATGCTAGTTTTACTTACTATTTTCACATGTTTACTTAGGATGATAGTGTTTCAGCTTTATACTTTTGTACTTTACTTAGCATAATCTATTTGATCATGAGCATGTTTAGGTTGTACTTTTCTTACTTTTCTTTTACTTTTACTTATCTGTCCTTGTTGCAGTTCTTGGAGGAGGTATGTTTTACTTCCTATTTGTTTAGTTATAAACTGAAGTTTATAACTTATTACTGTTCTTTTGATACGCGTTTCTGCACCTATTTTGCTCAGTTCTGTTTTATGGTGATATCTTCTTAATTTAATAAAAATTGTTTGCCCTAAAATGTGCTTAGACTTATTGTCTAACCAGTTTTTCTTTTGTTGGCTGGGGCCCTACCATTATGAAACTGATAATGGTAGGTTCTGAGTTCGTTGGTTTAGCAGATCCAGTGGAGAGTTTGCCATTGGAGGAGGAGCCCGTTCCTGAAGATCCGTAGATTTAGTTTTTCTTCCAGTGAGATTGAGAGTTTTCCTTTCAGTACTTTTAAACTCATTAAATGTTGTAATAATTCAGGAGTATTTTTCTTTCTCAGTACTTTACTTATTCTGTGTTGTTGTATTTATACTGTATTGGATGGATGTTATGTTTTATGCTTCCGCACTCTGAGTTCATGTATGATCATTTAGTGATAGTATTTCTGGATTGAATGGCAAAGTCCTTATTTAAATTGGATTAGTACGTGTATCTAATCTAACCTTAAGTGGGGACCTTGTCATTTGGTGACCCCTCCACCGTAATCATGTTAACTTAAGGGTTAACAGGACCACGGCGGGGCAGGGCCGCCACACTTTTAAACATTTTATTCTTCAGTCAGCTATTTTCTTTGTACTGCTCATATATTTTAGGATGTTATAATTTTGCTGCTATTTATATGTATTATTACTAAGCTCAATTATTTTAATTTGCATTTTTTTTTTATCACCAGCATATTTAGGATGCAGTATTTTCTTCCAATACTTGTTTAGTTATTTATATTCATATGCCTTACCTTGTTTAGCTTGCATTTGAGGCATGTCTTAGTCTCTCTTTTTTCTTAAGTTATAAATGATTATTTATAGCTTTTTCCTTTCCTTATTGTATTGCTTGATGCTCCCTTATATAGTTGTTACTTAGAGAATATAAATGGTGATATTACAAAACACATATAAAACTTATCAGCTTAAAATGTACTCAGACAATTGTCTAACATAAGATTTTCTCTCTTTTTTTGCTGGGGTCCTACATTGTGAAACCGACAATGGCAGATCCTCTTCAGTTGGATGATCAAGATCTTGGTGTGGAGCCATATTCGGAGGAGGAGCCTATGGAAGAAGCAGCTGTTTAGTCTTTCCTTTATAAGTGAGAATGAGCACATTTTACTTTCATTATTTTGAACTTAAATCGATATAATAATACAGGTACTCATGACTGTGTATTTGGATTCTATGCTTATATTCTGAGATGTATTTCTTTATATTTATGTTGTGATGCTTGGATGTTTCTTATTATAAATCGCTTCCGCACTCTGTAATGAATTCTTATTAAGTGACTGAATGTTTTTGATGAATATTTTAATAATATTTAAATACCCCGAAAATTGGGAAACTTAAATACTCGTCGGAATCAAAATCCGACTTCGCCGTTGGGTTCCTCACCCCTCAATTAGTTAAGGGTGATTTTCTGGGAACTTTTGGAAAACATTAAAACTATGTAGTTTTTTTAGGTAAAATTATGTTTTAAATTAACTAAATATAATTAAATATATCTTTCTTTATATCCTCTTTTTTCTTTTTTTTTTCCCGATTCTTGCCCTAAAGACCCATTCATACGACCCCCCCCCCCCCATTCGCACGCAAGAGAGGATCAGTCGACGCCTCTTCCCTCTCGATCGCACGCTCGCCCCTTCCTTCGTGCGACAAGCGCCTCCTCTGCCTAGGAGTCTCCGTCGTCTCGCCTCGCAATCTCCGCCTCCATAACCCCTAAAAGCCGAAGGCTTTAAGCCCTACATCTCTTAACCTCTCGGTCGACCACCTATCCACCTCCTAGGCCGAACCCCCCATCCAGCCGAGAGCAGTCATCTCCTTCCCTTTCGGCTTGGCCGAGAGCTCCTTCTAGCGCCATCAAGCCGGCTCTCTCGATCGAAGCGAGCGGCTCTCCTTCACATCTCGGCTGAACCTCCCTCCAAGCGTCTTCTTCCATGAACGTCGCCGACGAGGTACTCACTTCACCCCTTCTTCTTGCTGTACTCCAACTAATTCATACTCTCCATCACAATATCCTTTTTTTTTGTGAAGCTTTGTTCTTAATTTCAGCATATTCTTAATCAAATTCTTTTCGGTAATTTCTGTAACTTAAGTAATTTCTGCTTTCAAATATTAACATCTATTGAGTCGATCAGATTTATTAAGGTTCGATTGAATCTTAATATCTCTCGGAATTGAAATAGATCCACTTGTAAAGCATTTCTTCATTTTTTTTATTCCATATGTAAACTCAAACTTCACAGAATTATAACTCCTGTCTTTCGAAATTTAATTAATTACATCTGCTCTTATTTTATTTTATTATTATTTTTTTCTTTTCTTTCGTCTGGATGCGAGATATAAGGAAGAAGATGTATTTCTTTTGTATTGACTCCATCCATTTGTTTATTAAAAGTAATGTTTGGTTGTCACATTATTAAGTCCGTTTAATTTAATTTATAAATAAAAGTGCATGGTAGATGTTATTGAAAATATATTATATCAAATTAATAAATAATAATTAAATGTAAAATGAATTGATATAGTCACAGTTTACTATACTTAAATGAATTAATATAATTTATTAATTAATTCAGATTTTTATGAATTGATTAATTTTAATTTTAGTAATCCAAATGATATAAAATTTTATATCAAAAAAAAAAAGAAAGATTGAATAAATTAAATTAAACTATATTTGGGTGCTTAATAAATTAAATAAAATAGTTCATTTATTCTAATATATATATATATATATATATATATATATATATTTATATATATATACCGTAAGCAGGAAATAATATGCAAGTACGAATAGTTATATTTAACTAATTGATATATCATAGATAATTACTCGAACAAATATAACTATAGTAGATAATCTAATAATAGTAGGTTAGTTAAACTAAATAAGATTACTTAAATAATTTGATTAAATTATCATTTGAATTTAATGAATAATAATTTAACAGATAAATAACACATCTATATATAGTATTATGATCGGGTTAATTCGACTATTTAGTTACTCTTAAATATTAGCTAACATAGACTAATTAACTACTAAAGTTTAAGCAGTGAAATTGTATCTTAATTATTATAGTTTAATCGTCTTTTTAATTAATTAAGATAATTAAAACGATTAACACTAGTTATATTTAATAAATTAGTTTTAATTAATTGATGCTAATAAATTTTATTTGATTAATGAAATCTTAAGATAAATGAATTAGTTAGTATCCAATAGTAATTAGTTCAATTTAATTAATTAATTAATAGAAAACATATATAATATATAATTGTATACAGTCATTTACAACAGATCTGAAAGTTATTAACAATAAGTGTAGAATTTTATTTAAATGACTAAGATAGTCAAAATATAATTAAAAAAAAGTTAATTAATAATTAATCTAGACAGTAAATAAAGAGAGAATTTAATTAAGCAATAATGATCACATATTTAAATAGTGATATCACTTAAATAATTAGGATAATTAGCTTAATATCATTGAGCCTATTAAATACAATAAAATTCACTCAATATGAATAGTAAAAATGACGGATTGAATAGTAATGAGCGGATTAAATAGTAAGAATAGAGGATCGAATAATAGTTGAATTATGAGTTGAATTACACTTTTTTTTTGTGCAAAATTAAATATGTATTAAGATTCATGATGGGGACTTACCTCCCATCATGCCTTCATTAGAATCATTGAGTGAGTAAAAATCAATAATTAGGTCAATTCGTCAAAATTCTTGAAATTTCTCTAAGTCCTATTTCCTTAGGATTTCACTTCACATAAGGAATATTCTTGAGACTAGGACTAGATCATAAGTTAGAGTTCATTCATTGGGTAAATGGGTTACTCAATGGATGAAATCTTGGTTTTATTAGTTTTTAGAATTTTACAACTTATCCAGATTATTTTGTCTTTTAATCTTAGAATTAAGATAGGAGATTCATCCTATTAAGTTTGATTACTTAATAGGATTTGCCTTAATTAGTAAATCACTTATAGAATAAAATATATATCTTAGGTCTTATCCTCTTTGGATTATGTGATTAAGCCTAATCTCAGGGTGTTTAGTCCATAATCCATAGTTTAGAAGATCTTAATCAGATCTTAGATAGAACATCTAAATTCACAAAAATTAGGACGTATGATTTATTAATTAAACTCATAGTCATCAATTGATTGAATTAGATTAGAACATAGTCAGTTCTAATCCTTTTTAACTTGTAAGAATGAGTTTCTAAGTTACACTCGATAGTAAGAAGATGGAGATCCTGAACTTGTGTAACTTGGAATAATTAGAATGGGAAATTAGAAAACAAATGATATCACCATATTAGTAGAGTCCCTTGCTTACTTTTGATATTTTGTTGCTACGCATTCCTTGATGTTTAAGCCATTTTTCCTTGGAAATATCATATAAAAAAATATTGTTGCATGAAAATGAAAACCTAGAAAATTAAAAAAATATTTGCATTTGGGTTCAGTTTCTAGTGGATTATGGTGCACATTTACTCCAATGGACAGGGGTAAGGTGAGATCAGGATGCTTAACGCTACTCATTGAGGAGAGTGTGTTAAGCTTGGTACCCGTTTAGTCTTGTAGACGTGCTTGACTCCTCAGTTATTTTTAAAATTATCCACAGAAACAAAAGTAAAATAACTAAAAGATGTTGCATAGTATTATCTACCTCTTTAGTTACACAATTTTATTAAGATATGTTTGCCCTAGCCCAGAAAGGCTATGGGGATGGATAGATATATATGTTGGGCCAGATTGGCCAATTCATCTGATATGGCAGTTATACGTTCCTTTACAATTTTTAGCTTATTGTTTACGATGTTATTGATGCATATTATTTCAGTTAGCTGTATTATTTTACCTGCTCACTTGTATAGATACTTGTATAGGATGCTAGATTTTACTGCTCATATTAAATGTACCATCTCCAGATTTATGTTTTAATTAGCATATGTTATATGATCATCAGCATGTTTAGGTATAAATTTTTCTTTCAGTACTTGTTTAGTTATTTATATGCGCTCTACCTTGTTTATCTTATATTTGAGGCATATCTTAGCCTTCTTTTTTGCTTAAAGTTATAAATATTAGTTATAACTTTTTCCCTTCTTATTATTATGCTAGTTGCTCCCATGTTTTATGTAGTTGTTGCTTAGAAAGTATAAAATAGTGATATTATAAAACACATAAAATTCATCAGTTTAAAATGTACTTAGACAATTGTCTAACACAAGATTTTTCTCTTTTTTGGCTGGGGCCCTACATTGTGAAATCGACAATGGTAGATCCTCTTCAGTTAGATGATTAGGAGCTAAGAGTGGAGCCTTATCCAGGAGAGGAGCCCTTAGAAGCAGCTGTATACATTTATTATAGGTGAGGATGAGAGCATTTTTACTTTCATTACTTAAACTTTAAATTGATGTAATAATACAGGTACCGTTGACTGTGTGTTTGGATTATTATACTGTTTATTCTGAGTTATATTTCCTGCTATTTATACTCTAATGCTTGGATGTTTCTCATTTTTAAATCGCTTCCGCACTCTGCATGATTCTTCTTAGATAGTGACAAATATTTGAGTCTGTGCTTACTCTTTCCCTTATTATGTGGATTGTGGATTTTATCCTAATCCAATGATAAGAGAAGGGTTAGCCAAAGTGACACACCACCCCTTAGCTTAATCTTAAGGATTAAAGGGGTAGGGCGCCACAGATCAGTATATTGGAAATGCTAATATCTTATACATATACTGGATTCTTCATATTGTATTTTAAATCTAATGTATGTATTTATCTAATACTTAGGATAATGATATCACTCTTATCATAAATATTATCTCTCAACCCTCCTTTGGGATTGAGTCAGCAGCCTTTCAGATGGGTTTTATTTGAGCTATTCGGGGAGATGGGATATTTCTTTCCGAGTGGCGCATCGCTCTGCCACCTAAATTAATTATGATTATCTCTTTTGCACGCAACGACGAGGTGGGGCGCTACAGGTAAAAATTTGGTGAGTTTAGTGGATCGTCAAAATTTCTCGATTATTTATTGCATTTTTGATGTCTTGAAAAATGAAATAATTAAGACAACCTTCGATTAAAATTTGACTGTATTTTTGAGTTCGTCACTCCCGATTTACTTAAAAAACAAATTTTAAAATTTTTTTCAGAAGCATGTAGTTGCTTAATTCTAATTTAGTAAAATATGTTATTATTAATTAATTAATTATTAAATTTAATCTAAATAAATTTCATTATCTCTTTAGCTGTCATACCTCTATACCCTAATCTCGATTCGCACGCCATTAAGACAAAAAAAAAACTCCATTCTATCGCAGCATTCGGCCGATCCTTCAAGAGAAGGATCGTCTTCTCCTTTCGAATACGTTTGAGCGATGCATGGCTCGCACCGCTACCCTCACTAATGGAAGGCTTCGGTAAGGATCAGATCGCCGCTAGCCTTACCATCCGCGCCCATACTTTTCACATCTTGAAAAGGGGAGTACCGAGTCCATTAAAAGATTTGGAAAATGCTCTTGCAAGTTCTTTCAAGAACCTTAGCAGCTACATTACGACTCGCAAGCAAGTACTCCTCCCGATTCTCCCCTTAGGTTGGCCATAAGTATAGCAGCATCCCATACCATTGTAGCACCTTCTATTTGGATGGGGCTTTGTACAGCCGTCATATGGATCATTAGGTGGGGATACTGATGATGGGAGAGGATTTTGATTGGCGAGTGGAATTATTACTCTCTCCATCCACTCGAATAGTTTAGCCTGGGTGTTGACCAAGACTCTTATTGCCTCCAGCAATGTGGTGGCCTCAGTTGAGGAGCTATTAGAGACCTCAGAAGAGGGGGATGATCTAGGATTTATGGCTTTATCTGAGTTGTAGAAGTGACAAGGTGTCAGCATCTAAGAATAATTAAATGAGATTGATTTCACTTTATTAATCATAAAGTGACTGCATAAAAGGTATAGCGGGTTAGTGTATTTATTAAAATGAGATGGAAGTTAGTGTATGTATTATTACAAAGTTCTTTTCTTTATAATACATTCTGTTGGGTTCCCACCTCTACTTGTGGAAGGAAAGGCATTAGTGGAATAGAAGTTATAGATGCTAGTGAAGAGTTTTGATGACTTAGTACAATGGGTGGTCTCCAATTTAGTGCATTCTCTTCAGCCTTCCATTTACCAAGACTCTAATATTTTGACTAGTTTTAAACTCTTTAAAGAAATATTATTAGCCTTAATGATTCTTAAAGGTAGATTGTCCTATTATTATTCTTAAGGAGACAAAATTTAGGAAGTGGAAGGTAACTGTTTAAGAGTGATTTAAGACTTATTTACTGGTTAGAAATCTTATAGGGATTTATATGTCTCGGTACAAAAGTTAAGCCATAATATCTTAAGTTCTTGATCTTGTAAATCTTATAAAAGTTTTAATTTGAATTAGTTAGCTACATATTATACTTAGGTTTGATCCTATAAGTTTTATAAATGTTTCATTCATGTTACTTAGTTACTCATTCATCCTAATTTCCCACTTACTTACATTCTATTACTGTGACAATGTTCTTTATTTCTATACTCTTATTATCCTAAGCTCATGATTATAGTGCTTTGGATAAAACTCATGTATTCAGTTAGTAACTGATTGGCAGAAGAATCATCCATTAGGTAGAGTTGAATACAAATTCCAATCTAACACCTTATGGAATTCTCTGATATCAACTATGGCACCCCGCTCCTTAAGCCCACAATTATTAGACTCAAGAGGTGGTGTGCCACTAATAAGGGAAGGACATGCACAGAATAACTAAGAAGATTAGTCACTAAATAAGGCATACATACAAAGTGCGGAAGCAAAATAAAATAAATATTACATCCACCATACATCACGTGAGAAATAATATATAGCTCAACAAATAATAAAGTGCATAAAAGTAATCACAGTCACAGTACCTATATTATTACAATATTTAATGAATAGTTTAAAAGACTGAAATAAAATCTCTCATTCTCACATAAGGCTAAAAAGAAACTAGATAATGTCAGGCTCTCCTGGCTGGTGCTCCTCCTCTATGAATGGCTCCTCTTCCTTAGCACCTAGCTCCTCAAATCTATCTAAATCTGATATTATCGGTTTCATAATGTCATAGCCCCAACCAATACAAAAAATCTTATTAGACAATTGTCTAAGTACATTTAAGGCTGAATAATTTATATGAATTATTAATGTCACCATTTTATACTTAAATACAACAAAAGTGAACTAAAAGCATAGGTGCAGTAAGCGTACAAGGAACAATATAAGTTATAAATACAATATTTATAACTAAACAAAAAGTGAGGCAAAAGTACACCTCAAGCAAATTAAGCAAGAAATGGGCATATACATATATAATATAGTAAGTAAAAGTACTGAAAGTAAAGTCTAATTCTAGACATACTGATGATCATATGACATATGCTAATTAAAACAAAAATTTGAAAATGGTACATATAGTAAGCAGGAAAGTCTATCATCCTATAAATACATATAAGTGAGCAGGTAAGTATTGAAATACAGTTGACTGAAATATGCATCAAAATACAGTACACAGTAAGCTAAAACTGAAATAGGTATGTAAAGACTGCCATATTAGACAATTGGCCAATCGGGCCCAATAAAATTCCCAAAGCCTTTCTATGCTAGGGCAGACAGAAATTTCCATAGCCTTTTTGGGCTATGGCTGACAGAATAGCAATAGAACTGAGGAGGCAGTAAATACAAATGTATAATTTTTTAGTTATATTACTTTTATTTCTGTGGACACATTCAGAAATAACTGACGAGTCAAGCACATCTACATGACTATATTAGCTCTAAAATTAACACACACTCCTCAACGAGTAATGTTAAGCATCCTTATTACTCCTTACCCTTGTCCATAGGATAAATGTGCACCCAGATCTACTAAAATATACTAAACCCAAAGGTAACTGTTATCCTAATACAAAGAATACGTAGCAACAAGATAAATCAAGTAAGCAAGGGACTCTTCTATATATGGTGACACTATTATTGTCTAATTAGTTCATTCTAACTATTCTAAGTTACATAAGTTCATGATTTCCAATTCATACTATCGAGTGTAACTTAAAAGTACGACCTTATAACTTAAAAGGATGAGAACTGATCAGGTTCTAATCTAATTTAGTCAAACATGACTACAAGTTTAAATCAAAAAATCATAATATCATAATCTGATAAATTTAGATGTTCTATTTGTGATCTAATCAAGATCTACTAAATTATAGATTATGAATTAAACACCATGAGATCAGGCTCAATCACATAATCCAAAAAGAATAAGACATAAGATTTAGGTTTCAGTCTAAAAGTGATCTATTGATTAAGGCAAATCCTATTAAGTAAATCAAATTTAATATGATGAATCTTCTATCCTAAATCTAGGGTTAAAAGATAAAATAATCAGAATAATTTGTAAATGTTAGAAACTAATAAAACTAAGAATTCATTCATTGAATAACCCACTTATCTAATGAATGAAATCTAACCTATGAGCTAGTCCTAATCTTAAGAAAAGTTCTAATATGAGGTGTAATGTCCTAATAAAAGACTCAGAGAAAATTTTGGAAATTTATCATTTTGGCCTATTAGTTGATTTAAACACATATAATGATTCTATTACAGTTCTAATATTAGTATTAGTGACTTAAAAGATAATTTAAGGTTTAAAGATGCTTAACCTAAATTTTGGGCAAAATAACTATTTTGCCCCTACTAAGGGTCCAAAAAGTAACATTTTGATTTATGATTCTAAATTGGAATTTCTTACTATCCAATGATTCTTTACTGTTTAACATGGAGATAGACAGTAAGTACACTCAATTTGGATAAGAAACGGATCATATAGGTCCAAACTAAGGTTTTTGACCTAAGCGGTATTTTAGTAATTTACTCCTAATGGAATCTAACTTGTTATATGATTTACTGTTTGTTATTGTTTAAAGAATCCATAGAGTCCAAGAACACCACATTCTGAGGTCAAATGGCTAAGTTATGAATATTTCAATTTTTAAGGGCAATTTGGTAATGTTATCTGCTAACGGGAGACAAAAATCAAACTTTTCTATTTGAGGTCCAATTTCAGCAAACTTAGTTTTAATAGCTTCCCTATAATATACTGAGTGTGTTGACCGGGAGTAAACCCAATTTAGACTTCAAATGGTCAAGTTATGGCCTAACTAGGGTTAGGGGTATTTTGGTCATTTCTAATTTTCTAGGTTTCAGATCCTAAATATTATTTCAATTTATTAATGACACTAAAATTCTAAGCTAGTTAGTATTTTGAATTTCTGAATTTGGAGTTGAATTGACCAAGTTATGGTCAATTGAAGTCTAAGGACATTTTGGTCATTTTTAGGGTATGATCCTAAATATCACTTTTCAAACTAAGCTACAAATAGTAAAACTAATACTATTACAGTACTGAGGCTATTCTCATGAGTATTTTAAGACCTATATTATATATGTTTGGACAACTAAGTTAAAAGTTGTGAGAGTTTGATTAGGACCTGAAATGTCACTATTTTATACGTACCCAAAATGAATTTTTGAATTACGGTCATTTGACTCCTTTTATTTTTCTAAGTAAAATGAGTCATATATTTTCTATGTTTGGATCAATGTTTTAAGAGTTATTAAACTTTAAAGTTTTATTAAATTTAATTAATTTAATTAAAATTCACTATTTATTTATTCAAACGAAATAAACTTACTCCTTAATATCTAATTAATTAATTTTTATCTTACTGTTTTTAATGATTAATTAAAGTTTAATTAATTACTTACTGTTATAACTATTATATAATATTAATTAATTCACTAATCTACTATTTTAATTTAATTAATAGCTTAATCATTAAGTTAATTATCTACTGTTAATCAATTACTTAATTTAAATAACATATTGTATTAATTAATATTATATTATTAATTAAATCAATCTCCTAATTAATTCATGCTTATAGTGATTACATATATATATAATTATATATTAACCTTATTAATTAAGTCTAATTAAATAGAGCAAAACTAACCTAATATATATATAAATGTATATATATACCTAAAGTTCTGCATCTGCCACATTATATCTGCATATAATTATTTATCTAAGTTTATTGATTTTTTATGTATATATAATATATATATATATATATATATATATATATATATATATATATTACTTTTAATTATTAATACGCAGGTGACGGGACCCGCGCCAGAACACGTGGCAGAACGCGACTCGCTGCTGAGCCGCGGCGGGCCCCACTGAGGACGACAGCGCCGTCAGTGGTGGGACCCGCGCGCCACGCGCCGCTCTACCATACGCGGACAGAGGGCTGGAGGGCCCCTCCTGGCACAGTCGGCTTGACCACGGGACCCACAGCGGCACGATTTTACGCGCACGCGGGCCCCGCATAACACGCGTGCAGCGGAGGCCACACGTCAGCATGCAAGAGGGAGTTGCTTGGTACGGGGGCCCACTACCGCGGATGCGATAGCTGATGTGCACGAGACTTGCGCGAGGACGGGCCGGGCTCGGGTCGACCCGCCCCGAGTCAAAGACTCTCCGCCTTCATCCCTGACACGAAGATCTAGGTTTGGGAAAGATGGCCGCCATCAGTGATGCATGACCTTGACCCGCACCTCGATTGCATGGGCTTGTCGAGCCCTCACCAATCGTGGTTGAGCTGAAGTCGGCGAAGCCCGGAGCTACTAGGAATTGCTAACCCTAAGCTACGGATCGACGAGACGATGAGGTAACGAATTGTACTGTGGATGGTTCCTAAAATGCGAGGGATCGGACCGACGATACTTTAATCAGACGATGCCATAGCACAATCCAGATATTGAAATAAAGATGCAAACAAGAAATTGATCATTAGAGGAAGAGTTAGGGGGAGAAGCGGGGTACCTCGAATGGACGACTTCGGGACGTTGAAGACTCGACCTTCCTCAGAGGCTCGACTGCGCAAAGGGTGACCTTAAATGAAAGCTCCTGAGGTCCTTAATGGCCTCAAAACAGAGCCTGAAAGGTGAGCATAGCTTAGGTAGGGCGCTGCAGCGGCGGGCTGCCGCGTGGTGTCGCTGGACACACGCGGGACGAAGCCATTGACAACGAAGGAGCTCGATCGTTCGATTATTGATCGAACGATCCAACCGCACCTTTGATTCGGACGGGAAGACTAACTGAATCCCTATTGGGGAGACGACGCGGGGACAGCGCCGTTAAGAATAAAATTTAATTAATAATTATTTTAATTATTAAATCTATTTTCCTAATTTAAAATTAAATAATTAAATAACTTCAGAAAACTTCTAGATATTCACCTTTAGTTAATTGATGGGTGATGAATGTAACGATGAGGTCAGATTTTCGATCCGACGAGTATTTTAATTTCCCAATTTTTGGGGCATTTAAATATTACTAAAATATTTATCAAAATTTCGATGACTTCTGATTGACACGAAAATATCACCCATAGCTAATTTGGGGGCAATGAGCGCAATGGCGAAGTCTATTTTTCAATTCGAGGTCAATTTAGATATGTCAAATTTTAGGGTTTATGAATTTTCCAAAAATCAAGATTTGATCCATTTGACTCCTGATTTGAACTAGGTTTTAGTAGATGATCCCTAATGACTTGATCAACACATAGGATCAAGGTTAAGACTGAGATTAGTCCTAATTGACTAAGGTAACAACCTGGTTTACTACAATTGCTAAGGATTTTACTTAAAATTATTAGTTAGAAATATTTTATACACATGTTTGTATGTTTCCAAGAAAGGTGGATTTTACACTTAACTTGTTTAAAATTACACTTATAGAAGTGCACTACGAAATAAGGCAGAACCCAGTCGCAATTTATATCTCAAGCTAAGCTATTAAATACCCTAATTATAAGCATACTTAATGTTCTACGTAAGGTGACTTTAGATACTTAATTTGTTTTAAACTGCACTTATCAAAGTGCATTATGATAGGAGGCAGAACCCAGTTACAGTTTATATCTCAAACTAAGGATCTAGTTCAATAATTGTAACACTCTTAGTCTTGGAAGATTTACTATAACAGGACTGTATTTGTCTAATTCCTCAGAATAGCACATGATCATAAATCCACATTGGATTGACTCAACCAATCTTGAATATTACTGAAGTGACTCATCACCATGGATATGCATAATCATATCCAATTAATAATTTGGGTTCTAGCAATTCTATTTAGCAACCAAGGATTCACCCAAAGCTATGAATACTGACTCTAATTGGGTGAATCATACACAAGTTCCAAGATTGTAAAATACCAAAAATAATTTCCAAATTGTTTATTAATATTTTAATAATTTTGATCTCAAATTAAAAATCTAACTTTACCATTGCGTTCATCACCCCCAAATTAGCTAAGGGTGAAGTTTTGAATGCATTTGGAAGTCATTGACTTTTCGACAAATATTTTAATATTATTTTAAATACATGAAAAATCGAATAATTAAATACTCGTCGGATCAAAAATCTGAGTGCGCCATTGTGTTCTTCACCCCTCAATTAGCTAGGGGTGATATATTTAAAATATTTGGAACATATTTATTAAGTTAAGTTTAATTAAGTAAATCTATTAAATTAAATTAATTAATAATATATTTAATTTATATTAACTGTCGCCGTCAGTTGACCGTTGATGCCATCACTCTAAATGCTTTTACCGTCCAAATTGTAACGGATCTTGTGATCCGTCCGATCGAACGATCGGACGGCTCAGCCTTCATCCCTCTCGGAGCCTCTCGAAACCCTTGACGCGTGCGCTGGAATCGCACGCGGCACGCCGAATCAGGAGCCGCGCGTCCTCCGCCGCTCATCGGCATTATCTCATGCCTTTAAATGCTTAAATAAGCCATCTTACTTCGATTTACAATTATTGTTTGCTTATATCAACTAAAGGAGGCTAGCATCACTACTTTCGAGCCCTAGTTCTTCTTCACCAAAGATTCAGGTACTTCCTATCCTCCCTATTCTTTTGCTTAAACATTCTTACGAATCATCTATGATTTATTATGTACTAAGGCGAAACTGCGATCGATCGAACTACAATCGATCGATCAAAATCGCGCCAAAACCCTAATTCGCACTGAAGAAGACGAAGAGTCTCCCTCGAGCGAACCGGTCAATTACGACCAGTTCATCTTTCCGTTTGCTAACCGGTCTGGTTCACGCAAAAGCAGGATGAAGACATGCGTCACTCATCCGTAGGTTGAGGGCCCGCCGGCTTGTATAAGCGAATTACGCTTTGACATGCGTCTGGAGGTGCTGTCCGCGCGTCTCCCGTCTGCACTGATGGGGCCCACCAGACATACCGCAGCAAATCGCTGCTCGTCACGTCGCGGTTGCGGAACCCGCCACCTGTAGAAAAGAAAAAATTTAAAATAATAATAATAGTTATAATAAAATTTATATAACATTATATAAATTAACTTAAATATATGTAGGAATAATATTTATATAATATATATATATAATCAAAAAATAAAAATAAGTTTAATAATAATAGAATAAAATAAAATATTTTTTAATATAATAAGAATACAGAAAATTAATATAAATATTATTACTTATCATATATATATATATATATATATATAATCATCAAATAAACTTAAAACTATATGTATCAAAACATTTATAAGATACAGAAAATATAATATTATTTGATTAATAATAACAGAATATTAAATTAATAATAAATATAATAAATAATATAATTAATTTTGCTGCTGATTTAAGTAAAATAATAATAATATATAAAGGTTAAATTAATTTAAATATCAAATATTTATCACCCATATCTCTTAACATACATATTCAAATTTTATAATTAAAAATACTAAATTAATTAGAAAATTATGAGGAATTTAATGATGCAATTTATTATACTATAAGATTATTAAATCACATAGTGACATTTAGGGTATTAATTTAATTCAAATAAAATCACAAATATTCAAATAGCTATAGTTTAGTATCCAATAATTGGGTCTCAAAATACTCAGAAAATCCTAAGAAATATTTTAGCAGTGTTAATTTTGCTATTTGGATTAGATTTAGATTAATCACAATTAGGATCTAACCCTAATTAAGCCTTTAATCCTAGAATTTTCAAATAGCCATAAGTAAATCAATTTAGCTCCAAATTAAGTGATCCAAATATCAATTTAAATCAAAAAATTCTAATTTACAATAAACTGCAAAAATATTTTGGATCCAACGATTAGATCTTCTAATCAACCTTAATTATCTTAAAACTTGATTAGTGAATATTAGCAAATCTAAAGATCCAAATTAAGCAATTTTGTTTCAAAAGACTCATAAAGTAAATTAGAACCTAGCTGTATAAATAGTTTAATAATTTTGTGACTAAATTCACTAATCACTCACTAGTCATATTAAACCCTAATTCTTAAAACTCTAGAAATTGTATTGGCTATAACTTAGCCAATACATATCAGAATTTGATGATTTTAGGTTCTATAAAAACTTTATGACATAATCTACAATAAACTAATAGAAGATTTAGATTTTATTAAGGGTAAAATTACTAATATGCCCTTATAAGGTCAAATTCTTAATTTGACCTTATAAGGCATAATAATTAACTTAATAAAATAATTCAAAATATTCAATTATTCATTTCATTACCTTAAGAAGCCTAAATTATAAGCATAAAAATAGTAAATTAATGAATTAAATTATTTTTGGCAGATCAAAAGAATTGAACTTGTTATAAATTGTATCAAAATAGTCAGGTACGCAAATTTACTTATAAGTTTCATTTCAGTATTCTTATTTTGAGTCATTTTCTTTTGAGCACTATTTATTACAAACTACTTACCATTATTAAACCTACAAAAGAATGATATCAAATAGCATGTAACAAAAAGAATGAAATATGGTATATATTTTATGGTGTTTATCTTTGGAGGGTGGAACGCAACACTGAAAATCTGTACAGATTGGGCCTGCTGGCAGCTCTTGGGAGTTATATGGAGGGATTTAGCCCCTGTAGGAAGTGGGCAAATCCAGAGGAAAGACACACCATCAGTTCTAATTTTGAGTAAGCTACCGACGGGTAGCGAGATAAGCTTCATACAGGTTATGCCTATGGGTTTACCCATTTGGGCTCAGGAGTCTACGGACTCGACTTATTATTACAAATGCTTTTGATAAAATTTACTTATTTCATGCTTTACAGTTATATTGAATTTCACAGCTAACTTGCAGGGCAATACTTAAATTTGGAAATCTACTTTACTTATGCAGATATTTCAATCACTTTCATATTTGATTTATACCTAATTTAGGATGCTAGAATTAATCTTATAAGAATAATTTACATACTCCTACCTGACTGATAACTATGTTTTTCAAGTTTTGATAATTAAAGTTTAAAAGATCTGTCAAATAAAAGAGAAGAATAAAGAAGCAAGAAAATGTGAATATTTCATCTTTATTTTGTAAAAGATAAATTATTGTAAAATTTGATATATGTTTTGGCTCTATCTTTAAATGTATAATTGGACTTTGGACTTTTATTATTTTATGTCCTTTTGTTTATAAAAATGTATATGTTTATATTTGAGATGAATTGTTCTTTAAAGACTCTCGAACTTTGATCCCTGTTCACCACAGAATTGGTATCAGAGTGATGTTTGAGACAATTTAAGGAATGATTCATTAAAGAGCCAACAATATGAATATAGTTGCTAGATTATTAGTAGCTAGATTTTAAGTTGGAGAGCTTACTAAGAATAGTTTTTTATTTTCTAGATTATGAAGAGCCATAATCAAAACAATAACAACCAATCTCAAGAGGAAAATGTTCCTCAAAATAACCCAAGCCACAATGAGACTGTTTCACCTAACGTTGAAGCAGTCTACCTTTTTGATCATAGTGAAGCAAATCAGATACTTCAGTTCATGAATATGATGAGTCAATTCATGAACATTCAACAAATCCAGAACCCAAATCCTATTTCAATTCAGAAAAAAGCAATAAATGAAGATATGCATATTTTTCTTAAACTCCAGCCTCCAAGATTCAATGGCAAGGCAACTCCATATCATGCTGAGGAGTGGATTCAAAGGATAGAAAAAGAATTTAGATATGCCAAAAGTTTTGAAGATCAAAAAGTATTCTTAACTACCTATCTTCTGACAGAAGCTGCTGAGAAGTGGTGGAAGATAACCAAGACCACTACATTCTAGAATAGATTAGAAGAAGAAATTCAGTGGGAAGAATTTGTGAAGGCATTTTTAGGCAAATATGTGCCCAAGTCTGCTAGGCAGACAATGAGGAAGGAGCTCCTAAACCTGAAGCAAGGAAGTCACACTATGACAGAATATGAGGAAGAATTCACTCGTTTATCTATCTTTGCTCCTGAGATGGTTACAATTGAAGAAGTCAGGTGTCATTTATTCCTTAATGGATTAAGGAATAATTTTCAGCATATTCTAACACCTCTTCAGATTTCAAACTTTGCTCAATTAGTAGAGAAAGCCAAGCTCATGGAAGCTCAAGAAGAGCAGTACTCTTCAAGGATGAAAAGGCCAGCATTTTCTCCCAATTTTTCATCAAAGAGGCAGCAATTCTCAAGACCTCAAGGGAAAGTTTACAATATTCAAAGTAACTCAAATAGACCTACTCCAAAAACACCAAACACTTGCAGATTTTGTGGAAGAATACATAATACAGATAAGTGTTTTACCGGTGAAGGTCAATGTCACCGATGTGGAAGAACAAATCATTCAATAAAGTTCTGTCGTGCTACTTACACCGTTAACGGGCATCAACTCCCAATTCAAGGCAAGACAGTTATGAGGAATCAAGGCAGACCATCAGCAAACTAAGGAAATAACATTGCATCTTCTAGTAATACAAGGAATAATCTAGCTCAAGCCAGAATTTTCAATCTATCTCAAGAAGAGGCAAGAGATGAACCTGATGTAGTCACAGGTACCATTTTATTATTCCAGCACCCTTGTTTAGTTCTTTTTTATTCTGGAGCTACACATTATTTTATTGCAACAAAATTGGTTCAACAATATTCATTACTAGTAGAACAACTTTCATCAGCACTCAAAGTTAATTTACCATCAGGAGAGTTTTTAGAAACAAACATCTTTTGTAATTGCAAGTTAGTTATAAGTGGAATTTCTTGGGAAGCTAAACTCACTGTCATCCCTATAACCACTTTTGATATTATCCTTGGGATGGACTGGATGAGTCAGAATAAAGCATTAATTGATTGTGCAAAGAAGAGAGTATATATTTATAATGGAAGTAAGAAAGTAACCTTTGTTGGTCAAAAGAGTGTAATTATCAGTCTTATCCTAGCAAATAAGATCGAAAAGTTTATTAGAAAGAAGTACCCCATATTCTTAACCTTACTCTCAAGTTCCGAAGTTAAATCTATAACTCTAGAAGAAACTCCTATAGTGAAAGAATATGCAGATATTTTTCCAGAAGAACTTCTAGGTTTACCGCCTCAAAGAGAAGTAGAATTCAGCATTGATTTTTAAGTCAATGAACAAACCTTTTATCAAAAGCTCCATACAGAATGGCACCCAAGGAGTTAGAAGAACTTAAGAATCAACTTCAGGAGTTGATTGAAAAAGGATTTATTAAACTAAGTAATTCTCCTTGGGGAGCCCCAGTCTTGTTTGTTAAGAAAAAAGATGGGAGTATGCGCCTATGTATCGATTACCGGGAATTGAATAAGGTTACTATTAAAAATAAATACCCGTTACCAAGAATTGATGATTTATTTGATCAATTAGTTGGTGCTTTCATATTTTCCAAAATAGATTTGAGATCTGGTTATCACCAACTCCGTATCAAAGATGAGGATATTCCTAAATCTGCATTTAGAACGCATTATGAGCATTATGAATTCTTGGTGATGCCTTTTGGGTTAACCAACGCCCCATCCTATTTTATGGATTTGATGTAGCGAATAATGAAGCATTATTTAGATTCATTTGTCATCATCTTTATTGATGATATATTGATTTATTCTAAGAATGCTAAGGAACATGAAGAGCATCTTAGAATTACCTTGAACTTGTTAAGGCAACATCAACTATATGCCAAATTCTCAAAATGTGAATTTTGGCTTCACTCAGTCGCCTTCTTAGGCAATCTAATTAGCAAATATGGAATATCAGTTGATCCAAGCAAAATAATTGCAATCCAAGAATGGCCCCAACCTACTTCAGTAACAGAGATACGCAGTTTCTTGGTATTAGCTGGTTATTATCATAAGTTTGTTAAGAACTTTTCCCAGATTGCAGTTCCTCTTACTCGTCTTACTTAAAAAGATGTGCCTTATGTTTGGGATTCATCTTGCGAATCTGCGTTTCAGAAATTAAAAGAATATCTAACCTCAGCCCCTATTCTAGTTTTACCAGTTGAAAGAAAAGAATATCAAATTTATTGTGATGCTTCTGGAATTAGATTAGGCTGTGTTCTTATGTAAGAAGGAAAGGTTATAACCTTCTCATCTAGACAGCTTAAAATTCATGAGAAAAATTATCCATTTCATGATCTGGAATTGGCTGCAATAGTATTTGCACTTAAGGTCTGGAGACACTACTTATATGGAGTAAGATGTGAAGCCTTCACTGATCACCAAAGTTTGAAATATATTTTTACTCAGAAAGAAATAAATTTAAGGCAGCGAAGATGGTTAGAGTTAATAAAGGATTATGATTTATCAATTCAATATCATCCTGGAAAGGCAAATGTAGTAGCAGATGCACTAAGTCGAAAGGCAATCTCACATTTGCATATTTTAACCTCTAACCCTATCTTACTCAAGGAAATAGAAGATCTCCAATTAGAAGTCGTGTTGCCATCAAATGCTAATCTATTTCAAATGATAGTTGAATGCTCATTAATGGATGAAATTAAAGAAGCTCAATATCTTGATAAAGAATATAGCTCCTTTTCTGCATCTATTCAATCAGGAAAGCATCTAGAACTGAATTTAGATTCAAATAAGAATATTTGGTGTGGATCCAGAATTTAGATACCTAATAAAGATGAGCTAAGATCTAAAGTATTAAAAGAAGCTCACTAGTCTAGATACTCAATTCATCCTGAAAATAATAAGATGTATCAAGATTTGAAATCACACTTTTGGTAGCCAGGAATAAAGAAAAGTATAGCTGAGTTTATATCAAAGTGTGAAGCTTGTAACCTGGTAAAAGCAGAACATCAGAAACTAGGAGGATTACTTCAACCTTTAGCTATTCCTCAATGGAAATGGGAAGATATTTCTATGGATTTCATAACTAGATTTTCTCGTTCAAAAGATAATAATGATTCTATTTGGGTAATTGTGAATAGGCTTACAAAATCAGCACACTTTTTACCCATTAAGCAGATGGATTCAGTAGACAAATTGGTAAAAATTTATCTAAAAGAAATAGTAAGGTTGCATGGTATTCCAAAAACCATCATTTCTGATAGAGATAGCAGATTTACTTCAAAGTTCTGGAAAGCAGTTCATCAAGATCTTGGTTCACAGCTCTGTATGAGTACAGCATTTCATCCACAGACTGATGGACAAACTGAAAGTAAATCCATTCAGAGGAGTTTTAAGATTTGGAGTTTCTGGAAAATTAAGTCCAAGATTTATTGGACCTTTTGAAGTCTTGAAGAGAGTAGGCCAAGTGGCTTATCAAATTAAACTTCCACCACATCTGAGTCTGATGCACGATGTATTTCATATCTCCTCATTAAGGAAATATTTATCTGAACCTTCAATGAGAGTAGAAGTAGAAGATATCAATTTGCAACCAAATCTCAGCTATGTGATCAAACTAGAAGAAATTCTAGATCGAGATGAGAGGAAATTAAGAAATAAATCCATTCCCATGATAAAGGTTAAATGGAAGAATTGTCACAAAGAAAAAGCTACATGGGATGAAGAATCAAGTATGAAGAAATTATATCCTCACTTATTTCACTAGTAAGTAATTCTAAATTTAATAAATTTCTTTAAATTTTAGATTGATGTCGGGATGACATCTCATTTAAGTTGGAGAGAATGTAAAATACCAGAAATAATTTCCAAATTTTTTATTAATATTTAAATAATTTTGACCTCAAATTGAAAGTCTAACTTCATCATTACGTTCACCACACCCAAATTAGCTAGGGGTGAAGTTTTAAATGCATTTGGAAGTCATTGACTTTTCGGCGAATATTTTAATATTATTTTAAATACATGAAAAATCAAATAATTAAATACTCGTCGGATTGAAAATTTGAGTACGCCGTTGCGTTCTTCACCCCTCAATTAGCTAGGGGTGATATATTGAAAATATTTGGAACATATTTATTAAGTTAAGTTTAATTAATTAAATCTATTAAATTAAATTAATTAATAATATATTTAATTTATATTAACGGTCGCCGTCAGTTGACCGTTGACGCCGTCACTCTAAATGTTTTTACCGTCCAAATTGTAACGGATCTTGTGATCCGTCCGATCGAACGATCGGACGGCTCAGCCTTCATCCCTCTCGATGCCTCTCGAAACCCTAGACGCGTGTCGCTGGAATCGCATGCGGCACGCTGAATCAGGAGCCACGCATCTTCCGCCGCTCATCAGCATTATCTCATGCCTTTAAATGCTTAAATAAGCCATCTTACTTTGATTTACAATTATTGTTTGCTTATATCAACTAAAGGAGGCTAGCATCATTACTTTCAAGCCCTAGCTCTTCTTCATCAAAGATTCAGGTACTTCCTATCCTCCCTATTCTTTTGCTTAAACACTCTTGTGAATCATCTATGATTTATTATGTACTAAGATGAAATTGCAATCGATCGATCAAAATCGCGCCAAAACCCTAATTCGCACTGAGGAAGACGAAGAGCCTCCCTCGAGCGAACCGGTCAATTACGACCGGTTCATCTTTTCGTTTGCTAATCGGTCCGGTTCACGCAAAAGTAGGATGAAGACACGCGTCACTCATTCGTAGATTGAGGGCCCGCCGGCTTGTATAAACGAATTACGCTTTGACACACGTCCGGAGGTGCTGTCCGCGCGTCTCCCGTCTGCACGGATGGGGCCCGCCAGACAGACCGCGGCAAATTGCTGCGCGCCACGTCGCGGTTGCGGGACCTGCCACCTGCAGAAAAGAAAAAATTTAAAATAATAATAATAGTTATAATAAAATTTATATAACATTATATAAATTAACTTAAATATATATAGGAATAAATATTTATAATATATATATATATATAATCAGAAAATAAAAATAAGAAGTTTAATAATAATAGAATAAAATAAAATATTTCTTACAATAATAAGAATACAGAGAATTAATATAAATATTATTACTTATCATATATATATATATATATATATATATATATATATATAATCATTCAATAAACTTAAAACTATAGGTATCAAAACATTTATAAGATACAGAAAATATAATATTATTTGATTAATAATAACAGAGTATTAAATTAATAATAAATATAATAAATAATATAATTAATTTTGCTGCTGATTTAAGTAAAATAATAATAATATATAAAGGTTAAATTAATTTAAATATCAAACTTTAATCACCCATATCTCTTAACATACATATTCAAATTTTACAATTAAAAATACTAAATTAATCATAAAATTATGAGGAATTTAATGATGCAATTTATTATACTATAGAATTATTAAATCACATAGTGACATTTAGGGTATTAATTTAATTCAAATAAAATCACAAATATTCAAATAGCTATAGTTTAGTATCCAATAATCCTAATATACCCAATATGGGTCTCAAAATACTCAAAAAACCCTAAGAAATATTTTAGTAGTGTTAATTTTTCCATTTGGATTAGATTTAGATTAATCATAATTAGGACCTAACCCTAATTAAGCCTTTAACCCTAGAAATTTCAAATAATCATAAGTAAATCAATTTAGCTCCAAATTAAGTGATCCAAATATCAATTTAGATCAAAAAATCCTAATTTACAGTAAACTGTAAAATTATTTAGGATCTAAGAGTTAGATCTCCTAATCAACCCTAATTATCCTAAAACTTGATTAGTGAATATTAACAAATCTAATGACCAAATTAAATAATTTCAGTTTCAAAAGACTTATAAAGTAAATTAAAACCTAGATGTATAAATAGTTTAATAATTTTGTGACTAAATTCACTAATCATATTAAACCATAATTATTAAAACCTTAGAAATTGTATTGGCTATAACTTAGCCAATACATATCAGAATTTGATGATTTTAGGTTCTATAAAAACCTTAGGACATAATCTACAATAAACTAATATAAAATTAATATTTTATTAAGGGTAAAATTACTAATATGCCCTTATAAGGTCAAATTCCCAATTTGACCTTATAAGGCATAATAATTAAGTAACTTAATAAAATAATTCAAAATATTCAATTATTCATTTCATTACTTTAAGAAGCCTAAATTATAAGCATAAAAATAGTAAATTAATGAATTAAATTATTTTTGGCAGATAAAAAGAATTGAACTTATTATAAATTGTATCAAAACATTCAGGTACGCAAATTTACTTATAAGTCAGTATTCTTATTTTGAGTCATTTTCTTTTGAGCACTATTTATTACAAACTACTTACCATTATTAAACCTACAAAAGAATGATATCAAATAGCATGTAACAAAAAGAATGAAATATGGTATATATTTTATGGTGTCTATCTTTGGAGGGTGGAACGCAACACTGAAAATCTGTACAGATTGGGCCTGCTGGCAGCTCTTGGGAGTTATATGGAGGGATTTAGCCCCTGTAGGAAGTGGGCAAATCCAGAGGAAAGACACACCATCAGTTCTAATTTTGAGTAAGCTACCGACGGGTAGCGAGATAAGCTTCCTACAGGTTATGCCTATGGGTTTACCTATTTGGGCTCAGGAGTCTACGGACTCGACTTATTATTACAAATACTTTTGATAAAATTTACTTATTTCATGCTTTACAGTTATATTGAATTTCACAGCTAACTTGCAGGGCAATACTTAAATTTGGAAATCTACTTTACTTATGCAGATATTTCAATCACTTTCATATTTGATTTATACCTAATTTAGGATGCTAGAATTAATCTTATAAGAACAATTTACATACTCCTACCTGACTGGTAACTGTGTTTTTCAAGTTTTGATAATTAAAGTTTAAAAGATCTGTCAAATAAAAGAGAAGAATAAAGAAGCAAGAAAATGTGAATATTTCATCTTTATTTTGTAAAAGATAAATTATTGTAAAATTTGATATATGTTTTGGCTCTATCTTTAAATGTATAATTGGACTTTGGACTTTTATTATTTTATGTCCTTTTGTTTATAAAAATGTATATGTTTATATTTGAGATGAATTGTTCTTTAAAGACTCTCGAACTTCGATCCCCGTTCGCCACAAAGAGTGTGACCAAGAGGTCACTCAATATAGGCTACTACCACATAGGATGAATCTCATTCTAAGAACTTTAGGTTATCCTACCATAAGGGTTTAAGATCAATCTTCTAAGGCTAAGAAGGATCATCTAAGTTTCTACCTCAAGATATAATAATATGTTCTTCCTACCTCAATGTGTTAATATTTTGTTATGGCTTTCAATTACATAAAAAAATTCTATTGCAAGATCATCAAGATCTTACACATCTAACATTTAACTTATCAATTTTCCCTAAGATCATAAGTTGTATTTGTTATGTTTGAATTGGTTTGATCAGATCAGACGCTTAAACCCATCTAATCACATCTTATACTACAATCATGGGATAAAATTAAGAATATTATTGGAATAAAATAATATTGTAAATCATTTCAATTTTATAATTATTTTCATGCTAAGAATCTTATATAAGATAACATCGGAGATCTCAAGCTTAAGTCGAGATAGTTAATCACATAGATTCTTTTAATAATCTTAGCACTTCTAATATAATGCATTTTAGTTCAATATCAAATCAGATATATTATTGGAATTATGCAAGTTGAATTTTCTTTTAATCAAAGTTACTTGATTAAAGTGATTAAAGTTTAGATCTTAATCAAGACAAGTTAGAGTTTAACTCCTATTCTTACCAAAATTAAGACCAATAGTTGATTTATAGATTCAATGACAAATCAATGTATTATTGGTGTATTATTGATGGCAAATTTCAAATTTAGATCAAGTATTATTTACTTAATCAAGGTCTTAAGATTATTATGTTCAAATATAATTTAATATCAAATTTAGGTAACTCAAGGTATCCAAATCAGCATTTAAGCTCTCTAACATACATAAATATTATATTGATTAAAAAAACGAGTAATTAAGGCTAATAAAATCTCAAATCAAACACAAAATGGATTAGCACTTAATCATAAATTTAAAGCAATTATGTTTCATGCAATTTGATTATTAAGATCTACTTGGTCATACAAGAAATCAAAGATCATAACATTAACATTTGGCACAAATATTTAAGTAAACACATAAGAGATTTTAGCACATGCTATAAAGGATAAATTTTCAGATTTGAATTTCACATAAAATTTTATACAATGCTTAATTTTCCTAACATTAATGTGCGGTTGTCCTGTGTTCAGCGGCTCGTAGAGGATTTCAACTGTTTTGTTAATGGCCGTTGGATCGGCTGATTTTGAATAAATATATATTTAATTTTTTTTATTTAATTAATTAAATTATAAATTTTTATTTAATCAAAATTAAATAACCAAACAAGTTTCAAAATATTCTAAAAATTCAGAAACTCAAAAATATAATCAGATTTTAGATTGAAGATCAATTTAATCATCTTAATTTTATGGGTATTTAAATATATTAAAATATTTGAGAAAATTCGGCGACTTTCAAACATTCCCAAAATACCATCCTAGCTAATTTGATGGTAATGAGTCCAATGACGAACTCCAAATTTGATTCTGAGGTAAGAATAAAATACGTATTTTTAGGCTGATTAAGATAATAAAAAATATTTTGTCTATCACAAATGATCTCTAAATCACATCAAACTTCAGGTGTAGACTCCTAATACTATTATAAGAGTATTAAAAGTGAAATGAAATTAATTAGGCTACTCAATAATAAATAATAATAATATAGTTGTTACAAATATAACCTTACAAATCCTAAGAACCATCTTCTTCATTCAATGGACATGCTATAGCAAGAGAAAAAAAAAAAATCTCAGGCGCATGGAAATGCTAATATTCAATTTTAAGTGCAAAGAAGAGAGCTAATGGGGAGAGAGAGGGAATATAATTAATTTTATTATACTTCTCCTACAACTATAATATAGAGGGACATTCACAAATCTTTGATCTGACTTTATAATATTAAATTAAAAATATCATACAATTGGGAATTAAAGAAAAGGTATGAATTGTAGAGATGCAAGGAAGAGAGCTAATGGGGAGAGAGAGGGAATCCGATGCCGTGCCTAGTGGAGGGGAAAGTGAGGAAGAAGGCGCTGGCGAGGACGCCGATGGCGACGGGTAAACCGGAGACGACCTGAGCCGCGCCGCCGGTGAGAACCGGATAGAAGCATGAGACGGAGTTCCGGTCGAGGAGCGCGACGGCGGCGAAGACGGCGACGGACATGAAGCCGTGGGCGAAGTCGATGAACCGGACCCTGAAGGCGGCTGCCCTGACCGGAGGCAGCTGCTCGCTGCCGTCGATGACCCACATGCCGGTGAAGGTGGCCAGGCCGTACCGCACGGTTCCGGCCGAGTCCCGGAAGCTGTCGGTGAATGAGAGGGCGAAGCAGAGGAGAGAGCAGAGGGCTAGGAGGCCCGCGGACATGATGCGATTGGCAGGGCAGCAGCTGCCTGCGTTGGTGAGAACAGGGGACAGGATTTGGAAGGCCAGCACTGTGCCCGTCGGCAGCAGCTTCGACAGGTTCGCCGTCGATTGGAACGTCTGCGAGATTGCGCTCTGAGACGCTTCCTCGAAGGGGAGGAGGGCTTCCCCCGACTCTGACCCCATTCTTTAGGGATTCTTCCAACCTCCCAGTTATTTATACATCAGAGTGAAGCGTTCGTTCATCGCTTTTGCTTGCAAGGAAAGGTTTGGAGAGGCCAGAGGGCTTCTGAATGAGTAAAAGTTGAAGATAGACTGGCGCGCAAGTTTGTTCATGTCAGCATCTCTGTCTTTTGATTTTATGGAAAGACTTGTTCTTGCTAACAATTAACTAGTGCTTTAAAGGCTCCAAATTTTCAGGACTGACCACATCTCGATTCAACCAATCTTCGGATTCAATCTCCCATTTGCTTATACATCAGAGGGATGCGTTCGTTCATTTCTTTTGCTTGCAAGGAAAGGTTTGGAGGGGTCAGAGGGTTTCTGAATTGAGTTGAGTGCAAGTCGAAGCCATTTTTGTTTTCCTTGATTTTACAGACCTAGGAAAGACTTGTTCTTGCTAACAGAGTACTAGTGCTCTGATGCTGTTGTTGTCGGTGTTTGGTGATCCGAATGGTTTCAATTTCGAATCAATTTTGATTTATCTTAAAATCGGATTGCATAATTCTGATTTGGGTTTTTGAGATTACTATTAAATAGGCTGTATATGTATTTTTAATAAAGTTCTGGTCTAGTTTAGTTCGGCTCATACCTTGCATTTTATTTTTGAGTCAACTTGAATCCATTTTGAGATTGAGTTCAATTTTTGAGTCAACTTGAATCAAATTTTGCTTGAAGCCAAATCTTACTTTGGGAGTTTAGGCTTTCTCCTTGAGCTTTATATGCCATATATCTTCACAGATATTGCTTATTCTCAATAATATTTGAATTTTGATTTATTTATATTCTATAAAGTTCTTATCTACCAATATCTCTATGTTTTCTATTATTTGAAGATTTTATTTATTTATTACTTATTTATCTTCTACTAACATATCTGAAGAACTCGAGTTTGCACTTTTGACATATTAGAAAGTTCAAATAACCCGTAGTTTTTCTAAAGGGAAATCATTGAAATAGAGACATTTTTATTTTTATTCGTCTCAAAATGCATCATTGATAAATATTAAAAATTGAAAGTTCAAATAAATGCGTCAATAAACGCGCGCTTTCGGTGGGAAAGACTCGATCTCATCATCCAACGTGTTCATGTGAACCGGCCGGTAAGCAAGCCGAACCCTCTCATCCTCCCAATATCTGCGCAAAGCATATTCAGCCATCAGATTACCCAACAATTTCTAATTTATCGTATAAATTCTCAAATACTGCAATCTCAATTCGACACTGTTACTTAGATATTTCTTTAACTATTCATCATTCATTCATATGTTTAAACCATTCTTTATAATATATTTTTTCTTTAATCTTTACTTGAATATCTTATTACTACCGTCAAGCATCTTTATTATCTCAGTTACTCTCACTTTTATATCACTAAGTATACTTTCAACTTAAACTGCAAATCCAATTAGCAATCAAATTCTATAAGATTGCAGTATTATACATATAAAATGATGATTTGCTGAAAAGAGGAGTGAATCGCATACCCGAGCGAGTGCTTCATCCAGTTGGCATCATCTCTTATCTACAATTACAAACAAAAAAAAAACATTCAGCAAAAACTATAAAAATAAATAAATAAATATTTATAAATCATTATAATAAAAAAATCTGACAGTGAAGTCTTCACGAGCATGAGCTCCTCTGCTCTCTTTCCTTGCTTCAGCCGAATGCATGGTTATGCATGCGTTTATCAATAAATTTTCAAGCTCTATAGTCTCTATCAGATCAGAATTCCTGCAAACAGAGCAACATAAGAAAGGAGAGAGGAAGCACAAATCCTGGGAGGGTGTTATAGCTACCATATCAGGCTTCGATCGCTAATTTTGACATCATGAAAACTTTCCCAAGTTTTGTCAATCAATTTGCAGCCTACCACAAGTTCAAAAAACAGTTTTTTGAGAGCTCTGTTAGTAGATTCACATACTTAGCATGCTGTAAGTATTCTTGGAAGAAAAAAAAAAAGCTTCAGTAAAATGTGAAGATTGGGCCTACCTTCTTCCAATGTCTCCTGAGTTCTAAACACAGCAGCGTTATTTTGCATCACCCTCTGCATGTTGAGGCGAATTTTCGAAGTGAACAAGGAACCGTTGGAATTCCTCAGTTTATCTAGCCAGGCGATCGTCCTCTCCCCAGCATCCTTTTCCAGAGGATTCTGTTTCTCACCTTTAATAATGCCGCAAAAACCGATATATGAATATGCCTGCCAAGACTCGAACAAAGACAAAACTTGCTGTGCGCACTAATTGGATGAAACTGAAAAATCGAATCTCGCCGATCATATTTGGTCGGTTGGATTCAGTTTATAAGTAACTGGTTTGGTTTTCGGTTCAAAAAGTATAGCTTTTTTGTTTTTCATCTAACAGAAAAATGAATCAACAAAAAATTCGAACTTGCACATCTCTGGACAACAAAACAAAGAAAATATACCCGGTTTGTGAATCTCTGCAACTCTATTTGCACAGGCCCTGCCAAATACAACAATGTCGAGCAGGGAATTGGCACCAAGACGATTTGCTCCATGAACAGAGGCGCAGGCAGCCTCTCCTGCAGCCATTAAGCCAGGAACTACCGCATTTGGATCATCTCCTTTAATGTGAACTACCTGAAAAACAGAAATCAGGAGCCATAAAATTGTAACGAACTTCAATGCACAGGTCAAATTTACCTCCCCATGGTAGTTTGTAGGGATTCCACCCATATTATAGTGTACTGTTGGCAAAACAGGGATGGGCTCCTTGGTGACATCAACCCCAGCAAATATTGCAGCAGTTTCTGATATGCCGGGAAGCCTTTCCTTGAGCACCTCTGGAGGCAGGTGATTCAAGTGTAGATATATGTGATCTTTCAGCGGTCCTAAAATGACGAACCATTAAGGAGCATCTTTAGATTCAACAAAAAAAAAAGGAACATTTTGAAACACAATAAAGGCAATCTTCAAACTGAGATTTCAAAATAGAAGATATTCATCCTATTAACTCTTACCAACACCTCGGTCTTCTCGAATTTCCATAGTCATAGACCTCGATACCACATCCCTTGATGCAAGATCCTTCGCCGAAGGAGCATAACGCTCCATGAAGCGTTCACCTTCACTGTTCCTAAGGATGCCGCCTTCACCCCGAGATCCTGATAAATTGAACATGCCATTAAAATTCCACAGCATGAAGCCAGGTGCTTGCCTTATTATGAAAATTTTTATTTTCTTGTTTTGTTTAAGAGCATCGTTATTGTAAAGCGTCATAGAAATTGTAATAATGCTGTGGACTTTTAAGTCTGTTTTACCTGTGACAAGGTCTTTTCTTATTTTGGTGGGGGATATTATTCCCAATGGTCTTTTCGGTATCTTTCGAGAGAATAAGGTGGTAGCTAGTACCCAGGGCTGCTGCTTCTATTGTTGTCTTTTGGAATATAATATATAATGAGTGCTAGCCGAATTTTCGCAAAAAAAAACCAGCACATACACAGCCATCAAGCTTTTGATCTTGTGGCATGTCTTAATGACAAAAATAGAAATGGTGAGACGAAGTTGCTTGTGGGCCATTGTTAAATCTCTCTTCACCTTTTAAGCTTTTGCCTAATTTTTTACCTTTTGCTGGGATGGGCAGCATTTTTCATTATAAATGTCACAAACTATCATATGGGTGAAAATTTGCCTTTGATGTTTATAATTGAGATATTAGAAATTAAATTCCTTCAAAAATAAATAAATAAAAGATCTTAATAACATCATAAAGTTATGCTACATGGAGCGAGAAGCTTAGAGTGAAGAATAAACCTTCTGTAATGAGACAGCCAGCACCATATATGCCAGTAGGATGGAACTGAACAAACTCAAGATCCTGCATGATTAATAATAAATAATCAAATACATGATTACACGCTGACCATAATCTGAAGCAATTATTTTTTTTTATGAAGTCACATACGAACCTCAAGTGGCAAACCAGCACGAGCAACCATAGCATTACCATCACCAGTGCATGTATGTGCTGAGGTAGCGGAAAAGTAAGCTCTTCCATAGCCCTAAAAATTTATATGTTACATAGTTTATTTATTACAAAACAAACAAACTACAAATTTAAGCACATGTTTTTACCCCAGTGGCTAAAATTGTGGATTTGGCGTGGAAACGATGAAGTGTCCCATCCTCCAAGTTAAGTGCAATTACCCCTTGACAGGACCCTAAAGCATGATAAAGCAATTCCCAAAATAAAAGAAGCAATTTTTAAGGATTAGAAAGTGTAAGAAAATGTATGAAAAAACAAAAAAAATGCAGACAATTGATACCAGATGACTTGGAATCAAAGGTTTTTACAAATAAACCCATTAACCACAAATGTCTACTTCAACAGGCAAGTAGCAATGATAATCGATAAACCTTAAGTAATAAAAGGTCTTATTGAACTCATGATGGATCGATCCATCATGAAGGTATGTACCATAACTAGCTCAAGTCCATTCTACGAAAGTAATTATCTGCCCTCGTAATTGGGATATTTCATATTTGGAAAAAACAGACAATATTAGTTAGAGCATAAAAGCGCCCGCACAGGGCGTTGAAGTCTTTGAGTGGAATTGCGCTAATTTCCGGTAAGGTCATCACCTTCTCTTCATTTAACTCCTTTTTTTTTTTCCTTTTCGCCCATGCAATAAACTTTCTTGCTATAGATCCCAATATGGAAGGCCTATGCCTGAAGTCATTTTAACAGAATAATTTTGTAGCTAACTTCTCTTGCTTCTCTCTGATTTCCTCCATTTATACAACCCATATTCTCTCTAACGTGTCTTTCCTATCAATAGAGTCCTCTGTATAAAATTTAAACAGAATAATATATGGTTGAGTTAATTATAGGGATCAGTTAAATTTTTATAGGGGTCATTTAACTAATTATACTGATCAATTACCTACTATACATGGCTGTTACCTTATTATACCGATCAACAAATAGCCATAAGAGACGGGTACTTGTTGGATTGAATTATTACAAGGGTCTTGTGTTTTTGAAGTGGTATGGGGTTGGATTAAGCAGAACAATAGGCATGATTTATAGGGTACACTGTTGTGGTACTTTTCCCAATATTCTTATCTTTGGTCAACATCAACATCAACATCAAATAGATATCAAAATAATGATAAACACACGCTAATACAATGACAGCAATGAAATTGGATGGCCTGTCTAGACTCATAAATTTTGCATTCTCAAATCAATCAATAAGAAAAGCATTCAAAAAAAATTCCTACTCAATGACCAGAACTAGACTTTAAGTAATAAGAAAACAAATAGTTCAAACTAGCAAAGCTAAAAAACATTTTTTAGAACCTACCACTGCTATCCATAAGAAGATCCAGCGCAAAATATTCAACAAAGAACTGAGTATTATGCTTCATTGCCTGGCCATATAGTGTATGTAATAGTGCATGGCCGGTACGATCAGCAGCACAGGCACAGCGATAGGCTTGGCCACCTTCATGTATGGCAAATTTTATAACAAAAAAATTTGAGAGAAATGAGCTGAATAGGAAAAAGGTTTAAGAGAAAAAAACCTTTTCCAAAATTCAAGCTTTGCCCTCCAAAAGCACGCTGATATATTTTTCCATCTTCTGTTCTAGAAAATGGTAAGCCATAGTTTTCAAGTTCAATGACCGCTTTTGGTGCCTCTCTACACATATACTGAATAGCATCCTGATCACCTGAACCAAACAAACCATTCAATGCTTGTTAGAGCATGAAATGACATTACTGTATGAAATAAAGGACCAGATTACCGAAAGGCAAACACTACAGCTCCATACCTCTGATTTAACAAATAAACTTCCAGTGACAAAAATACCAAGTGAAATAAATAAAAAAACCCATAGAGAACACCATATTTTAATACATTCAGTTCAAATGCAAGCAGGAAATAATTTCTTCCAATCTTGGAATAGTTTAGTATGATGATACATGTAATCGTTAGAGGAAAAACAATGATTGCATATTTATCAAATAACAAAAAGACTTAAAGAGTTTTAAATATTTACCATCATGTTTTAGAATAGAAATGGATAAAAGAAAAAAAAAACTTATGGTCCCTATTTTGTATGATACAAAGAAGATTAGTATGGTCCCCATTTAGCAGCCCCAAAATTTCTCCGCAACTTAGAGCCATCAGCATGCTTATTAAAATTCAGCTCCCTTAATGGCTTGCTTGGTCTTGTGAGTCTTAGTTGTAAGGTTGTCTGGTTATGGCCTTGTTTGTTGATTGTATGGATTTGGATTGGTGTTCATATTACGATTGACTATTGGCCGAGAGTGTCAATTATAGTTTGATTATATTTTCTAGCTTATCTCTTTATGGTTTGCTGATCCTAAAATTAAGACAAGCAATAATATTCTTACCACTACAAAAGCAAGTTACCACTGAGTTACTCTAGTTTAGAAGAACCTGATGCTGGATAACCCAGCCAAAGAGAACATACCCGAGATTAAGATAAGTGGTAGCATATCCTTTTTCACATACATAATATTAGTGCTAGAGCTAATATTTTTGAGCTCTAAATTCCTTGCATCAGCACTTTTATTTCCATAATTAATATTCTGCTGAAGATTTTGTGGTGTAATAGCAATTTGAACTTGAAGCTTATAGTGAGTGTTTGGATGTCCAGGATATTGAGGAACCCTTAGAAGAATTTTAATTTGCATGATAATTTAGTGCATTTAACCTTCCAAGCTCAATGGTTGCAGCTGATCATTTGGTTTGGTGGTTTATTTTGATTTCCCTTAATTTTGTACTTTTTTTTTGGATTTTCTCTTTGGTTGTTCTCCTTACGTTTGAGGTCCAACCCCTGCAGCTCCATTTTCTTTTATTTTTAAGAACTATGTATGGTTTGATCTCTTGACCGAAGCTACGCAGGCACCTTAAAAGAGGGTAAAGCTTTCTACTCAAATTTAAACCTGCACCTAGGTTTAGTTATATGGCTAGTTGGCTGGAGCCTTGGATTAATAGTACTCCAGTATTTTTTCTTGGTCAATCTTATCAACTTGGAGCCAATAATTTGATTTTCCATTTGATATTGAGATCCAACCTTTCTTTTGTAATGGAAATCTTACTGACCCATTCTTTTCCTATAATTAATTCACTATATTCAGGCACTAGTTTTTAAATATTAAGCTTTAGAAAACTTTCACTCTAGATGGTGCAACCATTGAAATTTGATTTAAAAAGAGCTTATGGGAATATCAGGAAAAAACGAAGCTGAGAAAAGATCCTCCTTCACACGTATAAAGACTAGAAAGAGAAATGAAAATCCAGAATTAGAAACTACCTAACCAGTCACTTCCTTTAACTGTATCGTACATGTGCCATCTCCAGTCATCCTCAGTCATATTTCCCAAAGCTGCATTAATCCCACCCTGCATGAGAAGCAAAAAAAATATCAGACAACTTACAAAAATGAGTTACAAAATTGAATGGGGCTGTTCTGAGTATGTCAAATGATTTGAATATAAATTGCAAGTTGAACATTAAACCACATAAATATCAGGACATCAGTAGAATAACAAAATGCCCAGATAAAAAGATTGGTACAAAGTAATTACAAGAAACTGCCTTTAGTGAACAGAAGTTAAGATCTATCGAGAAGTTTAGTCAGGAATGCAGACATGCTGGAAAAAAAAACAAAATGTTGGCTGCATTAAGAAGAATGTTGAGGCTAAATATCAGATCAAATATACTAAGTATATATCAAAACATAAGAAATAATGAGACGTTGAATGAAGCTATCCAAAAAAATGTCACACAGCCAGGCCCAAGCAGCAAGTAATTCATAAGCTTAGGCTAATGGCGAAACTTAAAAAAAGGGAAAAGCATCAAAAGTGAACCAAGACGCACATCTTGTTGTTCTGACAAGTTGCCAGTGTGCTAACCAAATTTAGCTCTTAGTTCTAATTTTCATGGTTCATTAAAATTGAGGCTTCAAACGAATGTTAGACACTTCGGAGTTGATGATTTTAAAAACCCAAATAGAAGATTCAAGGGAAATGCAATCACAAATTCTTGAAGTTTGTTAAGCTTATAAGCAATAGAGATATGCCTTATAACTTCAATATTAAGGACCTAGTTTAGTTCATACAAAACAATACCTCAAAAACCATGAGCACAACAATCGATTTGATTAATTAGTTCAACATATGTCAAATAAAATAAAGTTCAAAATTTTACAGTACTGAGTTCCATCATTTTATTGAGACAAAAATGATATTTTCAATGCATAAATGCATTTATCATGATCCACATAATTAAAGTTATTAAATAATTTCAAAAGATCAAAAACATATTGGAATAACTACTCTTTAAAACATAAATATCTATCACATTTATTTTAATTTTTACAAAACAATTGCTTAATCTAGATATCATCACATGTAATTATTAAAAGGACATGTGGATAATAATTTTGTTATACTAAGAAGGATTTGAGTGGTTATTAAGTAAATATTAGATTTTAAGATTTAAATATGTAAATAGTGAAAATTTGAGTTGTATCTATAAATTCCCCCAAATATGTTTCATAGGTTAGATATAATCATGGAATGTTATATTTCATAGTCGTATCAAGACACTAATGCTTTATTTTATTAGTTTTGTTTAATCATTGTTCAAGATATTAAGTAAATGATTAAGCAAAAATAAGCACTTTAAAATGATAAAAAATATATTTAGAATGTGCACATATTTTATAGCTTGATACATGCACTTTTTATAAATTCAAGTATTAGTGACATCAAATGTAGAAGAATTGCATTATGATCACTTAAAAATCAGTTTTAAGAGACCGTAATTTCGACTAATTTCACTATGTCAGTAACTTTGGAAGAGCTGCCACGATGTAGAGCATGCCTTAAATGTTCTTAAGAATTTAATTTCCTCACCCAAATAGTACAAGTTATTGTGGGGGCTCAACTAGTAAAATTCTCAATTTTAAAAAGTACAATTTTCAACTACTTGTATCACCGCAATTTATATCTCATCTTTGTGGTATTAAGAGCTTAATTTTTTCACATTTTGACCTCTTAAGCCACTTTTAATAGAAATACTGATTCCAGCAAATTTCATTCGATTTGCAACTTTGGAAGAGCTGCTACGATTTAGAGCATATCTTCAATGTTTTTAAGAATTTAATTTTCTCACCCAAAAAAGTAAAAACTATTGTAGGGGGCGCTCAGGTCAAAAAATTGCCAATTTTAAGTAGTACAATTTTCAAATACTAATAATATCACAGCGATATATATCTCATTCTCAGGATGGTGAATTGTACCATTCTAGAATGCATGTTAGGTTAATTTAGAGTTATAAGTTGCATTTATTGGCTATTTATATAAACCCTAAGCATTGCATATGCAAAACTACTTATGATAAATCTTAAAAAAACCTAAATGGCTCAATATATTCTTTGTTTTAAAAAGGGGAAGGGAAAAGGTCTCATTCTTGATTTCTCTCCAAGTTCTTAGTGAGGATTCTCATTATGTTCGGTAACAACTATCCTTGTTCCTATTTTAATGGGTGTGCTTATGTAAGGCTTTTAATCATTATAAAAAAAATTTGAATTGAGGGAAATAGGATGTGAAGATTTTGATTATCTCCAAAAAACTTGTTTGTCTTAAGGGAAATATCTTCCATCTCATATAAATTTGTTAGTTGATATGCTTTAGAGAGAGTCTAAATCTTGGTGAAACTTCGATTTAGAGACTTTGCACTAATAACCTTTGCTCGAAGGATGTTGAAAAAACATTGCTTCACAAGCCAAGAGAATAGGTAAGAAGTTATAATCCTACAAAGAATGGTCAAACGGTGAATGTAAGTAGGTATCAAACCACTTGAAATTCTTTTTTCCTCGTAGTGCTCTTTAGCTTTATTTTCTTTACTTGCCTTCACTAATTCATTTGCACTTGTGTTTAATAGCATAATAGTGAATATTTCTTTACTTAATTCTTAAACAAAAGCGAATCAATTTAATGTTTCATTTAATTCACAATTCAGATTTGTTCAACATCCATCTCTTACATCACCATACATCTAATATTAGACACACTGTAACTATAATCTTGGAACAAAGAATTCACTATTGCTTGTTAAAAGAGACTTTAATTGCTTGTGCTGGTGCAATATTTAAATCTCATATTTTACATCATATTTATTACCACCAAATATATTTCTAAATGCTTTTACATTTGGTTTTGGCAAATGCATTGAAGTTTCATTTGACTTAAATTTTTGACATATACAATTCACCACTCTATACTAACGAGATTAATAGAAAGTTTGTTAAAGAGATTGAATTCACTTCTCTAGAGTTTGGTAATGAAGAAATACAATTTTGCATGGTTGTCATTTTATAATGGACACTTAAATTTAATATATCCTAAAATAACATATTCTGAACTATAGCTAGCAAAAGGAATAAAATGCAAATATCTTTAGATTTTATATGATTCAGATCTCTAGCTGAGATCTTAGGATATTTGGATTCTAGTTCTTAAATTTTTTCTTAAAAATAAAGGAAATCCAGTTGACTTATTTAGTGGTTAGTTGCGATTTACATGCATAACATCATTTTAATTGCATCAAATCCATGTACTATACCATAACCAGACATACGCCAAACTGACATAATAGCTTATAGTTGCATTAGGTTGACTAAACGTAGAGCATATTAATTGGGTTGAAATATAATATATTAAAAACAAAAAAATGCAATTTAGAAGAAATCATGTAAGTTATGATTAGAGAAAAAAATGATGTGGTAGTCATGAAAAGTGGCAAATATAATTCAGTTAAAGGGAGGTGCCAGCTTAGAAAATTGCCATGATAGATCAACTAATAAGAAAGTTTCTTTGGTGCATAGTTTGTTTTTGAACTAAAAAGAAATGGATGTCTAAAGCAAAATTAATGGGTCATGTTCAAACATTCAGTATAGTGCCCCTAACAATGTTGTGGGTTGACATGAAACATAAACTTGAAAGTAATAATTAATAAATATAATGATCATATATGTGGTCAATTCATAGATGTACAGGTACATAGTATTTTGCAATTTCATGAAGCTATATATTATCTGTTTTACATTATTTTATTGCTACTAATTATTTTACTAGCGGTTAATGCAAGAAATTGGAAATGAACTTAAGTACAAGTCACCTAAAATATTATATGAAACTATAAATAACATCCAAAAACAACAACACCAAGCCTTAATTCCACTAGGTTGGGGTGGCTACATGAATCCCTTGTTTGCACGATCAATTGGAAGTCCTCCCTAAGTTCCAAATAGAGAAGGTCATTCCTAATAGTTTCTTCCCACGTTTTTTGGGTATTCCTCATATTTTAATATGGGAGAAATTCATAAACTCAATTTTTCAAACAAAGGCATTGCACGGTCTATGCTTAATATGCCCGAACCATCGAAGTGACATTCATTAATATTATTGGAGCCACTCCAACCTTGCTACAGATAAACTCATTTCTCATTCTATCCTTACGAATATACCACTCATCCACCTAAGCATATCAGCATCTATAACACTTATTTTATCGATAAGTTTCTTTTTTATTGGTTAGCATTTAGCCCATATAACATAGCTGATTGTATAGCTTCCCTATAAAATTTTCATTTAAACTTACACTCCACATATTCTATTTTAAATCTACTAAGAAATTTTTTTTGGATTCTAAAGTAATCCTCTATAACTCAAGTTTTGCTTTAATTTCATCCCTAATCTTATCAATTAATATAATATTATCTACAAATAACATGCACCAAGGAGAAAACTATAAATAGCATCCAAAATCTAAAAATACTACAACTACTATATCACTAAAACTTTCAATATTAGCATGTCATATGATGTGTTATAGCCTTTATGTCATAAGATATTCCATCAAATTCTAAATTTTCCATGAACACAAACATAAGCTAATCACAACAAGACATCTTAGTATTCTCTATCCACTTTAACTAGTTATATACTAAAACAATCTCAATTTAGACTCCCAAGTCCTAAAGACTTCTCCATGTTTGCCAACAAAAAATGTGCAAAACTACAAATTTGTGTAGAGATGTGAGTGAAAATTTTTATACTTCAGGCTTGACATGTTATATATTTTTCATGATTTATTGTGCTGCTCAAGATATGTTATTCAATGTTCTTATACATGTAGCCTTGAGTTATTTCCCTTGTACCAAGAAAATGATGAAATAACCTCTTTATATTTTCAATATTTATCACATTACCTTGTTAAAAGTTAGAAATCAGCTTGGTTAGTAGGGGCCAAAAGAGAATGGAGTTGGTAGAAGAAAACATTGGCAAACACCAGTGATCTCTTATCATTGTTGGAGAAATTAAACAAAGCTTTGATAGCCTCTAGTTATCACTAAGCTCTATAGATCCAAAGTCTAAGGGAAATGCAAATTGAACTTAGAGAACTCCTGATAAGCAATGACAAGCTCCATGTACAATAACAACAATTGCAAGAACGGGCAATGTCAAGCCTTGCTCCCATTAAGTGTAATCGGTTAGATGAATCCTTGTCTCCATTGTGCACCGTCAAAAAAGCACACCTTCCTCCATAAGTTAATTATATGAAATCTTTCCTAAAAGCTTTTTGCAGTTTTTTTAGATTTTCCTTTACTATATTATATTAATGTAGGCAAAATTCATAAACTCTAATGTAAGAAATCAACATCTGAGATCAAGGGTGGATTTAAGGGGAGCAGATGCCTTGCAAAAATTTTAAAGTCTATTATATATAATTAACCAAATTAATGTGCAATGAAAATAGCTCCACTAAGAAAACTTATAATTAAAATATTGAAGAAATGAATAAAGTCCTTAAAAATTCTTAACACCTAGCTCCACTAAGAAAACTTTCTAGCTCCCCTCTCTAAGATTAAATAATAAAATTCTAAAAGAGAAACAAAAATTCTAAGCACACCATCAAAATAATAGGCTTGAGATACATTTATTGAAAAACAAAAGAGATTTACATGATAGCACCTATTGTATGACTCAATAAAACCTACAAAAAATGGAGATTCCTAAAGCTAAGCCGACCCAACATAATTATAAAATTGATATTGCAATCAAACATATAAATTTCATCATTTAAATCTAACAGTGTGTGGGCTCGATACTTTATGCTCTTGTCAATGTTGGTTTCTGAGACGAGACTAACTTTTGGGCTCCCCCGACTCTTTTGAGCCCCTCTACCACTTCTAGATAGCCCCCTGACCTGTTGGCAAAAAGCCAACATTCGTGAATCATTCAGATATGATAAGCAAGACACCTACAATTAAGTTGTTGTCCGAGATGATCGTGACCAGCTAGTTATTGCAGGTTGTGCTTGTTTCCAGGCTCATTACCCATTTGAGGTAGAGATCAAAGTGGATCTTCTACTTGGATAGGTCCACTATGATAGAACTCCCAAGCTGGATGGCCTTATTGTTGAGAGTGACTACTATGGAGCTTTAAGCAGACTTCGTCAAACTTAAGAGCATACTCAATGGAAACGTGGTGCATGGAGACATGCTGATCACCTAGCATTCCTTCTAGACCTCATTCGTGTTATATTTGTATTAGTTTGCGCGATTCGAATCGCATAATAGATTTTTGTGTTTTTTTGCTTGACATGGGACTTTTCTTTTGTTATGGGAGATGTGTTCCCAATGAAGCTTTTGGATCTCTTGATTGATGACACTGTAGAGTATGATCTCGGCTGAGAGTATACTTTTGATATATATATATAACAAACTAACAAGAATTTTGATACTAAGACATTCAAATGAATATTAAAGTAATGTTGAAGTTCAAAAAAGAAAAAGATCACATTGAAATACTTCATTATTTTCTCTCAATTAGTAGTGAAAATATGGAAAACATTCCATCAAGTTGTTTTCAATATCATGTCCAAAGCAGATAGTGAAGAACTTCTATATGGCATATTAGTGCTCATGCATAGTTACTATAGACAATATCATTAGAGAAATTCAAGAGAGAGCTTTGATACATTTAAGTAGAAGGAAACTATGTATATAGCCATGGAAACTCTTATCAACACTTTCAATACTGAAAATACAAGAGAGCAATGAAACACAAAGCAAAGTTACCTGTGCAGCAACAGTATGAGACCGAGTGGGGAAAAGCTTCGTGATGCAAGCCGTATTAAAACCATGTTCTGAAAGTCCAATAGAAGCTCTAAGCCCTGCACCACCCGCCCCAACTACCACAGCATCATATGTGTGATCAACAATGGTATACGAGGACTGCCCCAACATAAAAAATAAATAAATATAAGAACAACAAGTGATTTCTTGCAAAAAAGTAAATATATGACAATGTGCTTAATTAAAACAAAACAACAAAGAAAAAACAACACTTTCAATCCATAATCATACAGACTAAGTTGGGATACATTAAATAAGAATAATTAAGACAAGAGCACACAAGTGACAGAAAAGAGTAACAGACTGGCTAAGGAAATTCAGATAAACTCTACTTTGTTGAAAAGCTTATAATCTAACTTGAAGCCCAAATACCTAGTGGTAAAATCGTGTTAATGTGATTAAAGGGTACAAATTAAAGCTTCCAACAATCCGCTCAACCTCCACGGGTATTCATTCAGGTAAATGTATTATTGCAATCTCTTCAGTCAACTAAAATGATAATAATAATAATAATAATAATTTAGAAAAACAGCAGAAATAAAAGGTTAATAATATATGTAAAAATAAGGTTTTGGGTATTATGCGGGTACACATCTCAACAAAAAAACAAAAAAAACAAAGATCAGCCAAACCATCGATCTGGACAATATGTGAAGCCTCTAAACTCGCCTAAAGACGAATTACACCAAAAATCTGGATCTCTATAACCGGAATAGAGGTCAGACAAACGGCAATCCAACCGGGATCAAGTATCATAAAATTAACTTCAGCAAGAAAAGGGGATTCGTTACCGAGACGGTGGAGAAAGAGCTCGCAGATTTGAATAGGAGTTCCCTCGCGATCGAGGATTTCTTCGACTGCGAAAGGCGGACACCATTGGAAAGAACTGACCGCCACATCGTTCTCTGTTTAATAATGCTTCTTCTGCTCAAGAATCACGATGTACGCCGTCCGCCGGCAAAGCGAAAAAAAAACTTTTTGCGTCAATCTGCACGATTCAAGGGAGAGCCGGAGCAGTTCATAGCCTAGACGCAAGTCTATTTGGTGCTGAACCGAAAAAGGCCGCACCTTAGAAAGGCGAAGTTGGGAAATGGCAAAGAGCAAAAGTTACATCATTCTTATTATTTTTTTTTCAAAAATATTGTGGTTCTTCTGTATAAAAAAAAAATTCAGCAATAAAATTTTAAATATTATTTTATTAATATTTATTTATTTATATTAAAATAATATAAATATTATTTTTAAAATTTTATTAAAATAATATTCAAATTTCATTAGATAAATTTTTCTGCAATGCATTTATCTTCTAAAATTATATAAACTATTTTTTTTTATTTTATATATGTCTCACAAAATAAAATATATTAAATTAATACATTATCTATATATTTTAATATATACTAATTTATAATTATAACAATAAATATTTTTTTTGTTAAGATGTTGAGTGCATCTCTTAATAAATAAATTAAAATTTAAATAAAATTAATTAGTTACTAAAATAAAATTTACATATTTTCAATAAATAAATTGTAATTGTATTCTTATATAAAAATATACAAATCTAAGAAACTTATGAGTCTTTAGGATAAAATTTTTAAATTTAATATTTAACTCAGCATTGAGATTCGTAAATTAAAATTAAAACTATATATTATTAAAATAATTAAATACATAGATAAAAGAGATGCAGTATTTTTTAGATAAGTATTTCTTATATAAAAATTATCAGATCATTAAATTTAATTTTGATATAAAGAATAATAATATTTATTAAATTTTATCGAATTTATTTAATAATTTATTTATTGAGAGATATATGATACGTATAAATGAAAAACAGAGAAAAACTGAATGCACGATCTCACTTCCACAGTTGCGCTCTTTTGGCAAGCAGCGGTAGTGGAAGGACGGAGAGAAGCCGCTCAGAATGCCTCTCCTCTTCGCAGCAGCAGCGCTTCTTTTCCTCCAATTATGGCCTCTCTCCCACGCTCTGAACGAGGAGTGCCTCATCCTTCTTGAAGCCAAGGGCGGCTTAGACGATCCCTACGGCGCCCTCGCCGACTGGAGCTCCGGCGACAGCACCCCGTGCAACTGGTCCGGCGTCATCTGCTCAGTCTCCGGCTATGTCACCACCGTCGATCTCACCAACTTCAATCTCAGCGGCCCCTTCCCTTCCTCCATCTGCCGCCTCCCCAAGCTCTCCTTCCTCTCCCTCTCTTTCAACTACCTCAACTCCTCTCTCTCGCGCGCTTCCCTCCTCTCCTGCTCCACCCTCGCCCACCTCGACCTCTCCCAGAACGCGATCATCGGCCCTCTCCCCTCCTCGCTCCCTTCCCTTCCCCTCCTCCGTTATCTCGATCTAGCCGCAAACAACTTCTCCGGCCCCATCCCTTCTTCCTTCGCCCTCTTCCCCTCTCTTGAGGCCCTTTCCCTCACCGCCAATCTTCTCACCGGCTCCATCCCTTATTTTCTGGCCAACGTCTCTACTCTCCGGCAGCTCAATCTGTCTTACAACCCCTTTTCCCCAGGTCCCATCCCTCCGTATCTCTCCAACCTCTCCAGCCTCGACACCCTCTGGCTTGCCGGCTGCTCTCTCACCGGCCAAATCCCCTCCTCCCTTGGCCGCCTCTCCAGGCTCGCAAACCTTGACCTCTCCACCAATTTCCTCACCGGGGCCATCCCCAGATCCCTCTCCACCCTCTCCTCCGTCGTCCAGATCGAGCTCTACAGTAATCTCCTCTCCGGCCGCCTCCCCTCCGGCCTCTCCAACCTCACCGCGCTCCGCCAAATCGACGCCTCAATGAACAGCCTCGCCGGACCCATCCCGGATGACCTTTTCTCCATTCCCAATCTCGAAAGCCTCCATATCTATCAGAACCAGATCACCGGTTCCATCCCTCCCACCTCTGCCGCGGCTCGCAGACTCGTTGATCTCCGCCTGTTTTCTAACCGGCTATCCGGAATTCTTCCTCCGGATTTTGGGTCCAGGTCGCCGCTCGTGTATCTGGATCTGTCAAATAACCGACTCTCAGGCAAAATTCCAGAAAGTGTATGTGATGGACGTGCGCTTCAGCAGCTCCTTCTCATCCGTAATGACCTCTCTGGTAGCCTCCCCCATGGCCTCGGGCAATGCCGGAGTCTGCATCGTGTGCGTCTGAGCAGCAACAAGCTCTCCGGCGACGTTCCGGCGTCAATGTGGGGGCTGCCCCATGTGTGGATCCTCGAGCTCAGCAACAACTCCTTCAATGGCGGAATCACTAGCGACATCGCCCGTGCTGCCAATCTCTCCAAGTTGCTGATAGACGCAAACCACTTCAGCGGAGAAATTCCGATGGAGATTGGCTTTCTTAGCAGGCTCTTCGAGTTTTCGGCCGGCGGTAACCGGCTTTCCGGCCCGTTGCCGGAATCTTTACAGAGATTGGCTGAACTAGGGCAGCTTGACTTGCACGGCAACTTGCTTACCGGCAGGCTGTTGTCTGGAATCCAATCATGGAAAAGGCTCACGTTCTTAGACCTTGCAAATAACAATTTCACCGGGGGGATTCCGCCAGAGCTTGGGGGTCTTCCTGTTCTCAACTATCTCGATCTCTCCGGCAACAGCCTCAGCGGAGAAATACCGCTTCAGCTGCAGAATCTGATGCTTAATCAATTTAATTTATCCTACAATCAGCTCTCTGGTTCCATCCCTACCACTTTCAACAATGAAGCTTACAAAACTAGTTTCCTTGGAAACCCTGGCTTGTGCCGGGATGCATCTGGGCTCTGTACAGGCTACTCTAAGACAAGCCGAGACAACAGTTATGCCATATGGCTCTTTCGATCTATTTGTATGCTTGCAGCGATAGTGCTGATTGGGGGAGCTGTATTGTTCTTCTTCAAGTACAAGAAGATTAAGAATGGCTCAAGAGCGCAGAAGTCCATGTGGACTCTAACTTCATTCCACAAACTAAGGTTCAATGAGTACGAAATACTGGAATCCTTAGACGATGATAGTGTCATTGGCAGCGGTGCTTCTGGGAAGGTCTACAGGGTCTTGCTTAGCAATGGAGAAACTGTGGCAGTGAAGAAGCTGTGGAGGACGTCGAGGAAGGGTGATGGGAACCAGGAGCAAACTGCAGATAATACTTTTGAAACTGAAGTGGTGACTTTGGGGAAGATAAGACATAAGAATATTGTGAAGCTTTGGTGCTGCTGTGCTCATAAGGATTGCAAACTGCTGATTTACGAGTATATGCAGAATGGGAGCTTAGGGGACTTGCTGCATAGCTGTAAAGCGAACCTTTTGGATTGGCCCGCAAGGTATAAGATTGCTTTGAGTACAGCGGAGGGGCTCTGCTATCTTCATCACGACTGCATCCCCCCGATTGTTCACAGAGATATTAAATCTAATAACATCCTTTTGGATGCTGAATTCGGGGCTAAAGTTGCAGACTTTGGAGTTGCGAAGATGGTGGAAGTAGAAATGGGACAGAGATCTATGTCTGTAATTGCTGGTTCATGTGGATACATAGCTCCAGGTTTGGGATTCCTTACTCATCTTGATTTGTTCATTATACATTTTGGTTTTTTCTGCTGTCTTTGTAGCACCTAAGTTAAATAGCTTTTTATTTTTTTTTGAAAATGGTGAGCGCAGGGACCTATATATTATAGAAAATCAAGTCTTACAAGATACAGTCTTAAGCCGAAAATATATACAAGCAGTAGTACTAAAAGTACTAAAAATAAAAAATGCTAAAAAATCAAATAAAACCTAACGGACGAGAGACTCGAGACTCAGCATGAAGTCGAGGCCCAAGACTCAACTAGGCTTCATAACACAACTTACAATTATTGTGTATCTGATTGTTCCGTTCAATCCAAATATTATGAATAATGATATCTAAAATCAGAAGAGATGCTCTCTTGATCAATTTCTTGTATCCCATAATGTCCTCAGTAAATTATAAAAATAAAGGCTCATCATATATTTTTCAGCACATGGAAGAAATGCCTTTAAAAATAGTAAATGAAAAAGGACAAGTGAAAAATAAATGATGATTTATTTTCAAAGCTTCATAACACAACCTACAATTTGGATTACAATTCGTTCTACACTTTCTTAGAATATATGACGTTTTAAACACGTTCATAGCCTCTTTCCATAAGACACATTTGTATTTCAGTTTAACATGTTTACACCAAATGGTGTTGAACCACCATGCATTGGAAAGATGATTATACAGCAAGTCTTATTTTTGAAAGTGAAGATCGAATTCAAGTTGAATAAAACTTGAGCATTGTTATGATCTTTTGTGATATACAGAGTCAAAATAGCAGAAAACTTGCTTAATTTCTTCCAAAACTGTGAAGCATAATTAAAGAAAGAAAAGTAAGTATCAAATAATTTTAACATGTACGCTTTCCACCATTTCATTAGGAGAGAAGTATTATAGAGATAGAACCAGCAGAGGGAGAGCTTGCAACTAACAACCAATTTTTTGGAACTTGTTATGCCAAGCCCCCCATTACTTTTTGGAGAGACAATAATGTCCCAAGCAATAGTGTGAAGCTTTTTAGCATATCAACCATGGTCAAAGAAATTAGCACAAATGCTATTGATGCTTTTGATAATTCTAAGAGGGACATGAACAGCCCTAAACCAATCCGTGATAAGTGGCCAAATTGAGAATTTGATGAGTTGTAATCTGTTGGCAAGTGGTAAACATTTTTAAGCCCATCCCGAAGTCCACTTTCTAATTTTGCGACAGAATAGGGAGGCCCAAATATTTCACGGGGAAGGTAGAAATCTTTAGATTGAGAACATTGGCTAGCTCAGGACCATTACCAACCAACGCTCTTAGAAAAGTAAATGGAAGATTTGTTTTCATTATAGGTCAAACCGGAGGATTCAAAAAGGTTATCAAGAATATATTTAAAGTTCTAAATGTTTGTCAAAGAGAGTTCCCCAAAGAGAAGGATATCATTTGCGAAAAAAAGATGAGTGCATTGAAAGCTTGCATGGGTTAGAGGATTTATAAAGCTGTTTTGGACTGCATCTTCAATAGTGGAAGAGAGACCATTCATAGTAATATTAAAGAGCAAAGGAGAAAGGGAGAAGCCTCGCCTAAGACCTGAGGAAAAGGAAATAATTTTTTAATATTCTCATTAATATATTGATCGAGAAATGAACCTTTTGAGTACATGCTTGCACCCATTTAATGAAGAAACCAAGGATTGTCATTGCTTTGAGAGAGTTAAGAATTAACTGCCAAATGCATATCTTAAGTCGATTTTTGCACAAAATAATTTCTTGGGACTACTATTGAACATCCGAATGATTTCATTTGCAAGAATGACGTTATGGGCACCTTGCCTTCCCCGGACAAAAGCTAATTTGTGTCGGATTAAATAGTTGCTGTTGAAGGCATTCAAAAATCCATGATGTTTTTAGTGTAAGGAGTGAATCATTGAAGCACCAACATTGACCTAGATGTGATTGTCTCTAGGAGAAGGCCACTGATTTTAGCATTCAAAAAGCCATATGTTTTAAATTTCATAAATTGGACTTAATGGCGGTTTGGCTATCTGCTTTTTACTAGAAATATTATATTTTCTTTTAATGACATTAAGACAATATGCAGTCAAACTCATGTTTTGTTATCTTAAGTTTAATTTAATTACTGAAATGCCACTACTTTATGTTATCTAAATAACACTTTAAATTATCCGATATCTAAATAGTATATTAATATATAAAAACAATAACACTCAACCAAATCGCTATTGTCGTTTGAATAACATTGGTACCTAAATAACATGCTACAAAACATGCAACCAAACTACCCCTAAATTCAATGCTTCCGTTACCTTAACACCCTCTCATACATGAGATAGTCCTGTGTGTCAATCACAAGTTTTCTAATAATTATTTTCAAAATATGGAACAGTCATGTACCAAGAACTTGTTCATACACATGGTGATGTTGTGAGAATTATCTACTTTTAAAGCCTATTCATTCATTGCTACCAAGACCCATAAAAGCCATACTAATTGAGAGTGTTCAAGGTGTGGATGGGAAAGCTTAATGATCTTATTATTGTGTTTGACAATAGCATGTGATTTTGCGAATTTGATAGCATTGGGAACCCTTGAGGTGGAAGAAGGGTGCTGCACTTCACTCTGGTCCTTTCTCCATTTTGCTGATATGTACATTTATTTTATATACTCTCAAGACTCGTGATTGTAATCATGTTGTAGATTTTTGGTGCTTAAATGTGATGACATCTATGTAATCCTTCTTAACAAAACGCATTGCAATGCTAATTGCCATACAATCCTTGTATATTCGCCGCAGAATATGCATACACCCTACGCGTTAATGAAAAGAGCGACATATATAGCTTCGGTGTGGTAATCCTGGAGCTGGTAACTGGCAGGCTCCCAGTCGATCCCGAACTCGGAGAAAAGGATTTGGTCAGGTGGGTTTGCAGCACAATACAAAGTAAAGGGGAAGAACATGTCATTGATTCTAAGCTTGATCTCTGCCTTTATAAGGAAGAGATCATCGGAGTTCTTAGTGTTGGCCTCCTCTGCACCAGCACTCTTCCCATCAACCGTCCCACCATGCGGAGAACTGTCAAAATGTTGCTTGACGTGCGCAAGCCGCAGCCGCCGTCCAACGGCAAAAAATTATCTCCCTGCGACCACAGCTTAAGCTTTGAGCATTACTAGGTGATGGATGATATGGCACTTTCTTGATGTTAATATCTTCTGTAAATAGATGATGTTTTAAGACAGTTGTTTTCAGTGAATGAGAGCGATCAGCATCTTTAAATTAAGATAAACAAACAGAGAGAAGTCGCTGATTTGTAGCGCTGAAGGCATAAAGGTTGAGGCCCATAATAGCGACTTGCTTAATGATTGTATTTGTAGGCCCATACACTGTGTGCTTAATAGGAACTAAACAAATGGAAAATCCCTATTTAGCTATAGTATGCACATAATAAAGCTCTAAAAATATCAAAAAAATACTTTTAAATATATAGAAAAAATAAAAAATGAAAGATCCAAGTTGCAACAAGTTTAATCTTAGTTGAACATTCAATTAAGGCTCACAAAATATTATGAATTATATATGAGTAGACTAATCATGCACTTGATTTCAAGGAAAGTAAAAACATAGGATTTCATTGCTTTAATTATATATCATGTATCATTGTTTATTATTGATTTCGGCTACCGGCTTTTGAGCATACATTTTCTTTTGTGTGTGTATTCATATTTATTTCATATTTGAAGTTTAATTAATTTAAAAATAAATTTATAATCTAAGAAATTAGGCAATTATTATTTAAAAATAAGTAATTCCAGTATTCTTAATATATATATATATATATATATATATATATATAATTTAAATTTTTTGAATAAAAATATATTTTCAAAGTGAATTAATTGGGTTGTCCACTTGATTTTGCACTAGAACTATGCATAAAGCTTATGTGTCTGTATGAGTTTTTGATGTAGGTGTGGTATACAATACCGTTTTGCTATCTTTGGTGAGTTAACTGAGCTTATGAGCTATTTGCACTAATTGATGTGAAAAAAATAAAAATAACGAAATTTAAACCTAAAACATTTTTACTACAACTTTATTTTCAATTTAGTGAATATATCTTGGATGTTACATGTACGTCAAGACTAAGGTAAGACGATGTTTGTATGATTAAAGATGAATGGTTCTTTCAGAGATTACTATGATAGCAACCAAATTGTCAAATCCTCAGGTTTGGGCTTGGCCCAACCTTCTGGGTTCTCATAAGCATTGCACCCATGCTCTGACGTGCCTGATCCCATCTCACGCTCGCGTCTAGGACCAACAACAAAATTTAGGTATCTATATCTATACTATATATATATATATATATATATATATATATATATATATTGATATAGGAGAGAGAGTGTGTGTGAGAGAGCCATTTGAAAATAAGTAAAATCTCATTAGGAGAGAAATATAAATAAAATAAAAAACTCAATACGATAAAAATGAATTGTGTACATATTTACGGTACTTTATGAGAGATCTATATTAGATTTTACTCTCCTTCATGCATGCTTTAAATCCTCACCGTTTATTTCATCTTTTTTTATATATATTTATTGCGTTTCTGTTTTTTTTATAAATTTTGAAATTAATCGTGGCTAATAAAAAATTAAGAAAATAATATATATATATATATATATATATATATATATATATATATATATATATGAAATTTGTGCAATGAAAATATCCTCGATTGCGGGGCACAGCCTCGGCGCCGCCCTGGCGGTGCTGATCGCAGACGAGCTCAGCAACGGGGAGGGGATGCCGCCGGTGGCGGTCTTCTTCTTTGAGGGACCGCAGGTGGGGAACAAGGCCTTCAAGGAGAGGCTGGAGGATAAGGGGAGGGTCAAGGTGCTGAGGGTCGTCAATGTGCATGACTTTGTGACCAGAGTCATAGGATTCGACGGCTACAAACACGTGGGTAGGGAGCTTAGGGTGGACAGCAGGTTCTCCCCCTTTTTCAAGCCCAACGTCGACCCCTCCTGCTGCCACGATTTGGAGGCTTATCTTCACCTCATCAACGGCCTCAGAGGCGGCGCTGGCTGCCGCTTTCACCCCAACGCCAAGTGCAGCTTGCTCAGGCTGCTCGGCCACAAAAGTGGCAATGTCAAGAAGCTCTACGTCAGCAAGGCACGGACGCTTCGGCCTCAGCGATTGATCCGCCTTATTTTTCTCATATAGATATCTGCTCGCGGTTTTTTTATCTTAATTTTTTTATTTAACGATTTATTCTTCTCATTTTTAAAGGATACTTTGCATAAACTTAATGTATCAATAAATTTTGCCAACTATGGTGGCTATTTTAAATTATTCTCATTCTTATATATGTTGAAAAGGTAAATAATGCCCAAATATTTTAAAATATTTGAAAAAATCTACATATACTTAATGTTCGAGCCATCAAATATTGATTATAAAATATAATGTTTTGAGCCATAAAATATTAATTTTAAAATATAAATTTATTTTCAATAAGAATAATCATCAATAAAATAAAATAAAAGTAAGTTAATACTTTTGATATCTATATCCTCAAACATCATAATATCAAATTTATAGAAGTAATTTCATAAGTTTTTTTACTCTTTTTTTTTATTTTGATTGTTTTGGTGAATGTATTAGTTAATTAATAAATATTGCTTAGTGCTTATTTTTGTTTAATAATATATGTTGGATTTTCTTAATTTGGAAGTAAGAAAAAAAGAAAGACTTCTGTTTGAAATAATTTATATAGTTCATCTGCAACAACATAAGAAGTATACTGTTTTATGCTTAATGAGAATATATTTGATTTAATGTTCTTTTACATAATTTCAATTTAATTATAATGTCAACTTTATTTAATCCATGAATTATTATTATCTATATGACAATAATTTAGACTCTTCTTTTCTGTTCCTAAACTTTAAGAAGAATGTAATTTTAAGTTTCAATTATTTTCTTAATTTTTTTGTGCATTTTTTCATTGTAAGTGCAACTTGATTTTGAAGAATTACATCCCCAAATTATGAGTCTTTTACGATATTATATTCTGTGTTTTATTTTCTTTCGGTGTGTTGTCACCCTGCACAATGTGCGAGTTTCATGCTTGTATATCAATATTGGTCAGGATTGTACTCACCAAAAAGAGATTATGACAATCAAGGTAGCTTAAGTGTCCAAGATTCTCATCTAGTCCAAAAGTAAATCAAACTAAGATCTTCATTAGATATATTCCTAAATTTGAGAGTATTTCGAATAACATATATTTCTAAATTAATTTTTTTAAAATTTAAACTTCAAAATTTAATAAAAAATAAAATATAAATATAAATTTATAAATTTTGGTGTCATTAGATAAATATGATAAAAATGTCTATGTTTAAAATTTCATCAAATTTGAAACTCCGGATTATCCAAAATAAAAATATAGATACAAACATAAAATTTTTTTGGGCAAATTACATAATTCTGCCAAAATTTGAAATATTAGGAAATCATGACAAGAATGCACATTATCTAAAATGAGAAAAATATTTTCAGCCATTTAAAAAATAAAATAAAATATGGACATCATCATGACGTCAATGGCCAAGAATAAAACTATCGACCGGCCTTCCTCTCCTAATTGCTGCCTGCGTTCTACTCAACGTCCTGGTAAAGAGAGAAAAATAGAGAGAATGAGATAAAATAAATTATTATTATTATTTTATTTTTTTAATAATAATATATATTAATAATAATAAATAATAATAATAATATGTATGATAAATTATCATTATTTAAATATCTTAATTGTCTTAATTCATTATCTTAATCAATAAAATAATTATCTTAAGATAATATTATATTAATAATTTTAAAAATAATAATGATTATATGTGTGATAAATTATCATTATTTAAATACTCTGACTATCTTAATTAATTACCTTAAGAAATAATATAATAATTATCTTAAGATTATATTATATCTATCAAAATAAATGATAATAGAGATAATATTTATGATAAATTAACTTATTAAGGAATTCTACTATCTTAATTAATTATTTTAATTTTAAGATTATATTATATTAATAATAATAATGATAATTATGTGATAAATTATTATTTAAAAATCCTAATTATCTTAATAAATTGTCTTAATAATAATACATAATAATAATCATAGTAGGTATGATCAATTATCATAATTCAAATATTATGATTATCTTAAATATAATCATAATAAATAGGATAATTGTTTTAAGATTACATTATAATTATAAAAAATGATAATTTGTATGATAAATTATAATTATTTTAAGAGCATCTTAATTAATAAGATGATTATATTTAGTAATAGTAATATTTTTATATTAAACCTTATTTTAATTATGAATAATTATTAATTGAATTAATAAATAATAATTATTTTATTAAACTAAAATATTTATACAAATTGTCATTGTCTTGCTAAATTGTTATTTTATCATAAATATTTTGTTATTCATTTATTAACTTAAAGAGCTTATTTGAAATATCTAATCTTAATTACAATCCTAGGTTTAATCTTAAATTATTATTTACCTTAAAGCTTCTTCTCCACCAATGGACTCCTTCACGGCGCTGCCCCCATCGCATTGCTACATGAGAAGGTCTCTCTCTCTCTATTAGTTGATCTCACCATCATCAGTGTCCCATATAGAGAGGTTCAAATGGCCACTGTGAAGGCATGTTGGACATTCGGGCTTAAGCATCCGCCAAAGTGCAGAAAAATTTGAGTTCAGATAAGATTTTTGTGATATTTTATAAGTTTAGAAATCTTTTGTAATGTTTAAAAATTTGTCGTTAAATATATAAAATATTATTTAATTTGTAAATAGGCACATGATATTTCAATCGGCTTCAACATTTCGAAGGAAAAAAAGGTACATTGTTTGAATCCACCATCAAAGAAATAAAGGAAGATGGAGTAATCAGAGCAAGAAAAGGGATCCTTGTTCATCGGAACCGGACTCTGTAGATGAAAGCTGCTCTCCTGCAGAGCAGTGGAAGCCGCCGCCCCTCTTTCCCTCACTCCCCATCAGAAGCTCATCCAGATCTCCAAATGAAAAAAGTTGCTTCTGAGCTTCGTCATTCCCTTCAGATCTTTCCCCGGACCCAAGCAGGTATCCCATAATCTGCCAATCACACATATCCACCTGCCCTCTGTCCACGCCTGCCGCCGCCCCTCTCGGTTTCTCCGTCAGATAGCTTCCTTTATGCCGGACTCGGCAGAGAACCCATTCATCCAACTAAACGCAATGAAATTCGCAACTCAACATTTAAAGCTTCCGAGAGAGAGAGAGAGAGAGAGAGAGAGAGAGAGAGAGAGAGAGAGAGAGAGAGAGAGAGAGAGGGGGGGTTTTACGCGCATGGTGTGCTTGGGATTTGGGGAAGGAGGGGAGGAAGGATGAAGGAGGCGGTATTCGTGCATGAGCCAATCGGTCTTGACACCTTTAGGAGCGCGGCCTTTGTGGAAGACGAGAGCTTTCTTGACCCCAATGCAATGGCTTCCGCCGGCGCCAAGTATGGGCTTGTCAATGCCGGTTGCCTTCCAGTACCCGGATGCAGCCGCCCGATTGGGCCGCCCCCCGTTGGGGTACTTGCGATCTCTGGGGCTGAAGAAGAACCATTCCCCCTCCCCAAACAACGCCTTCTCTGGAAGTTCCCACGGGTTGAACTTGTAGATGTCGGTGTCCGCGATTATGGAAGAGCGCAGGGGGAGTGAAGAGGTGATCTTCTTCTTCAGGTACTCTGTTATCAGCTCTTGGTCTGTCGGGTGGAAGCGGAAGCCTGGAGGCATCAGCTCACTGTCTGCCACTGAAAACCCACCGCTTTCCATCATATATTATGGATTCCGCCCATCACTTTACTTCAACCTTCCTCTCTTTTATAGTCCGCCATCAAAGGGACCACTGCTGTTTTGGGAGGATGGATGGCTTCTTGCCAGCGCTTTTGTATTGGTGAGCTTCAAATCCCTCTAGTTTATTTTCTTATATTTAGCCGTGCCCTAATTTAAAAGATATATCATATATTATCTTGTTGGCAATATTTTCAAGAGATTACTTGCTGTCTCCAGAGTGGGTGCCTAGTGAAAGTGACATCTTTTCACTGGAATTGAGGGCTTTGATTTAGCCCAAATTGCTCTCTTAATCGCATTTCTTACCCACTTAAATCAATTCTTTAATTCTAAATCTTAGGCTAGGCTGCAGTAACAATCATAGATTGTTATCCTAATTAATCTTGACTAAACCTATTTTTGATTGTCATTCTACTAGGCTTAACTAGTCAATCATATCTCAATTAGATTAATTGGTTATTTTGTCAATTTTTTAAGATCCAAAAAATTAGTTAACTTAATTTGATCTCCAAATTAAAATCTGATTATCTTTTTGAATTCCTCATCCCAAATTAGTTAATAGTGAATTTTTAGAAATTTTTAGAGATCATTTGGTCATAAATTGTGGCACCCCAACCCCGCCGTGGTCCTGTTAACTCTTAAGTTAATATGATTATAGTGAAGTAGTCACCAAATGACAAGTTCCTCACTTATAAATAGATTAAGCATTTAACCTAATCCATTATAATTAAGGAGTTTTCCATTTACAAGAGTTATTCACTAAATGATAGTACATGAAATATGGCACCCCACCCCTTAATCCACAAGAATTAAGTTAAGGGATGGCGTGTCACTCTAGCTAACCCTTCACTTATAATTGGATTAGGATGAAATCCACAATCCACCTAATAAGGGAAGGAGTAAGCATAGAATCAAAGATTCAGTCACTATCTAAGTAAACATGCAGAGTGCGGAAGCGATTTTCAATATACATAACATCGAAGCATCACAATACGAGTATAAGGAAATGTATCTCAGAACATAAGTATAAAATATAAATATGCAGTCATCAGTATTTATATTATTACATTATTTAAAGTTTAAATAAAAGAAAGTAAAGACACTCATCCTCTTTTAGAATAAAAGGAACAACGGCTTCTTCCACGGGCTCCTCCTCTGGGTATGGCTCCACTCCTAACTCCTGCTCATCTAACTGAAGAGGTTCTGCCATTATCGGTTTCACAATGTAGGGCCCCAGCCAAAAAAAAAGAAAAATCTGGTTAGACAATTGTCTAAGTACATTTTAAGCTGATAAGTTTTTATACATGTTAAGTAATATCACCATTCTATAACATTTAGGCAACATATGCATAAAGGAGCAGCAAGCAATACAAGAGAAAAGGAAAAGCTATAAATCATCATTTATAACTTAAGCAAAAGAAGAAACTAAGACATGCCTCACATGTGAGCTAGATAAGGTAAGACATATAAATATACATAATCAAATAAGTGCAGTAAGAAAAATGCTACATTCTAAATATGCTGGTGATCAAAAGAAACATGCTAATTAAAATAAAATAACTCAGTAGTGGTACATATAAATAGCAGCAAGATTCTAACATTTTAAATATATATAAAAGCAGTACAAAGAAATAACTGACTGAATAAGAATACTGAAAGGTGACCAAACATCAACTGCATATAAACATACGTGTACAATCTGCCATATAGAACAGAGCTAATCTAGCTCACCAAAAAAAGGCTGAAAGATCTTAGCACCAGTATGGCTAAGGCACCAACAGTATAATCGAAGGATTCTAGCACCACTACGGCTAGGGCACCAACGGTGTACCCCTAGTGTCAACAAGGAGACTAGGCAAACAGCACACAATAAAACAGAGGCCTTCCCCTAGTGTCAACAAGGAGACTAGGCAATCAAAAGGCAATACTGAGAGGCAGCTCAAATATATCCAATTATTATCTTCTTGTTAATCACTTTAATATTTTTATAAGGAATCTAAGGAGTCTCCATATTTCCTAACGTTTTATTCATGCATCAAAAATCTTATGTGATATGCTCAAGAAAATATGGCACAAAATTTCAAGGAATGCGTAGCATCAAAGATCAAATAGAAGCAAGGGACTCTACTAAACATGGTGATATCATTTGTTTTCTACTTAACCATTCTAACTATTCCAAGTTACACAAGTTAAGGATCACCATTTTCCTACTATCGAGTGTAATTTAAAAATTCGTCCTCATAAGTTAAAAAGGATTAGAATTGATCAGGTTCTAATCTAGTTCAATCATATAAATGACTATGAGTTAATCAATAAATCATATGTCCTAGTTTTGTGAATTTAGATATTCTAACTAAGATCTGATCAAGACCTTCTAAACCTATAGATTATGGATTAAACACTACGAGATTTAGGTTTAATCACATAATCCAAAGATGATAAGACCTAAGTTCTAGGTTTTATTCTATAAGTGATCTATTAGTTAAGGCAATCCTATTGAGTAATCAAGCTTAATAGGATGAATCTCCTATTTTAAATCTAAGATTAAAAGACAAAGTAATCAGAATGGGTTGTAAAATAAGAGAAAAGTTTAGAAACTAATAAAATAAGGTCTTACCCATTGAGTAACCCAATTTACCCAATAAATGAACTCTAACCTAAGATCTAGTCCTAATCTCAAGAAGGGTCCTTAAGGTGTAGTGTTTAAGACTTAGAAGGATCCTGGAATCTGATCTAATGGTTGATTTCACTCACTTAAATGCCACTAAGATGATTATAATGTTAGTTCAAGTGCTTTGGAATGTTAACTAAAGGTCAGGGGCACTTAATCTAATCTTAGGGCAAAATGACTATCTTACCCTTACTTTTTAGGGTCAAAAAGTCAACTTTTGACTTATGGGTCCGAATTGAATTCTCTTAGTTCCAACTGATTCTTTACTGTCTAACTTGAAGATAGACAATAAGTATGCCTAAATTGGACGAGAAATGGTTGGTCAAGTTATGACCAAAATGGGGCCAAGGGTAATTTGGTCTTTTACCTAAATTTTTAAGGTTCAGATTCTAAATATTATTTTAGTTTATCAGTGAAATCAAAATTTTAAACTAGTTAGCATCTTGAATTTTTAAATTTGGAGTTGATTTGACTAAGTTATGGTTGTTTGAAGTCTAGGGGCATTTTGGTCATTTTCACTGAGAATTCTAGGGTTGACTTTTTATCCTGATGTTTAAATGAGAAAACTAATACTATTACAGTGATGGGGCCGCTCTTCTGAGCATTTTAAGACCCATATTGACTATATTCTGATAACTGCGTAAAAAGTTATGAGATCCTAAAGAGGTCCTAAAATGTTACATCGTTATGCGTACCCCGAAATCAATTTTTACATAATGTTATTTGATTTCTTACATTTTTTTGAGTATTTTGAGACCTATATTGGCTATGTTTGGATCATCCTATAAAAGTTATTAAACTTTTAAGATTTACTATTCAAAAATACAATTTGTATTAATTTACTATTCATTTATTCAAATTAAATAATTTTACTATTCATTCCTAAAGTTTATATATATAGTTTCTGAATTTATTAATCTTTAATTAATCTGTTGATTAATTAGGCTTAATTAGTAATTACAATAATTAATCTCTTAATTAATTAATTAATTTATATTTATTATTATTTTAGTGTTAAAAAGTGATTAGCACTAATTACTATTTAATTAACCTTAATCACCTGTTAATATCTAATTAAGAATAATTAATTATAATTTACTGTTTAATAATAATTAATTATTATAATTACTGTTAAGGTTTAATTAATCTTAAAATAATCCTAATTAATCTCTTAATTACTAATTACAGTTAATTAATTATATAAATTACTGTTCCAAAGTCATTAACACTAATTTTAATTTAATTAACCACTAACTGAAATTAATTAATCACTAACAGTAATTAACTTAATTTAATTACAGATAGTGGCCCCCACCAGACACGTGGCACTGTGGCCCCACAGGAAAGATGAGTTGGCTCGGGTGACTGGGCAATGGGCCCCACCTGACACGTGGCACTGCTAGAGGTTTTCACGTGGCACTGTAGGCCCCACAGAGGAGCTGAGTAGGCTCAGGTGACTGGGCAGTGGGCCCACCTGACACGTGGCACTGCCAGAGACTGCCACGTGGCACTGTGGGCCCCACAGGGAGCCTAAACGCCGCGGGTGACCGGTCAGTGGGTCCCACTTGACACGTGGCGGGCCTAGCGGTTGCTACGTGGCACTGTGGGCCCCACGGGGGAGCCAAAGCGCCGCGTGGGCTCGGGCTGTGGGCCCCACGCGACACGTGGCGCGTCGGATGGCTGCCACGTGGCGCATTGGGCCCCACGGCTGAAGTAGAAGGGACACGGCGCGGTTGGTGGGTCCCACGTGACGGGTGGCAAGCCTGGAGGCTGCTATGTGGCGCTGCGGGCCCCACCGGGATTACGCGGACCCGGACGCGGCCGGGACGTGCTCGGGTCGGCCCGGCCCGGCCTGGACTTCGTCTCCTTCGCGGATACGTCCCGAGGGCGCCGGGCTAGGGCACGGCTTTTGTCGGCCTTCCCGGCGCCGGACCACCTCGGCCCGCACGGCCGACGGTAGCCCTCGACAAGGCCTACACGTCGGTGGGCGGACCTTCGCCAGAGGTGGCCGGGATCGCCGGCAAAACGAAACCCTATGTCCTAGGGTTTTCGGGTTAACGGTTTCTACTATGGACCTAAGCCTAAATGCCGACGATCCGGTTGGGCTAGCCTAGATCAGAGCCGATGGATCGTCAATCGGGCTCGGGGTAAAAATTTCGAAATGTAGATTGCAATTATTGAGTGCAAAACGAGGGAGATCGGAGTACCGGAATTCGACGGCTCACGGACTTCGGGATGGCTCGACTCGGGTTCGTCACTTCGGGGCTCGGGTTTTGCAAACTCGGAGCCCAGAGCCTGCCGAAGGTTTTATAAGAGGTGTCGACGACCTCGCCGAGGCCGGGGGGGGGGGGGCTGGATTGGCCGCAGGAGGCGGCGGGGCACCGCGTGTCGCGCAGGACGGAGCCGTCGAGGACGACGGCTCCGTAGCCGTTGGATTTGGGTAGGATCCAACGATCGCGAAGGCGCCGTCTGGATAGACGGCGCTGTTAGCTACAGTTAACGACAAGCTTAAATACTTAACGGCACGCCGTTAAGTATTAAAATAATATATATATATATATATATATATATATATATATATATATATTTCAAAAATTTTGAACATGTTTTTCCTAGCTAATTGAGGGGTGAGGAACGCAATGGCGAGGTCGGATTTTCGATCCGACGAGTATTTTGATTCCTCAATTTATGGGGTATTTTTATTATTAAAATATTCGTCGAAATTTCGACGACTTCCGATTGACACGAAAACTTCACCCCAAGTTAATTTGGGGTCAATGAACGCAATGGCGGTGTCCGTTTTCCGATCTGAGGTCAATTTAGATAGGTCAAATTTTAGAGTTTTTGGATTTCTAGAAATCAGGATTCGATTCATTTGACTCCTGATTTGGACTAGGTTTTAGAGGTTGACTCCAATTGACCTAATTAGCACTTATAATTATAATTAAGACTTAGGATTAGTCCTAATTAACTACGATAACAACCTGGGTTGTTACATGAAATATTCAGAGTGCGAAAGCAAAAATATATATATTCATTTCATCACAATTCATTAAGTAAATACATCCAGCTCAGAATAAGTACAGTAAAAGAAAATGCAATTTAAATTTGTATTATTATAAACATTAAAAGCTTAACTGAAATAAAAGGAAAAACACTCAATCTCACTAACAAATAAGAAATAAAAGCTAATGATCTTCGGCAACAACATGCTCCTCCTCATGAATCAGATCTTCGGAAGGCTCCACAACATCGAACAATTCAGAATCTACCATTGTCGGTTTCACAATGATAAGGCCCCAGCCAAAAAATTAAAATCTTGTTAGACATATTGTCTAAGTACATTTTAGGTTGAATGTATTTCAAGTTCTTTTAAGATATCACCATTTTAACTTAATAACCTAACAAGCAAATATAGGTGCAGAAAAAATTATAAATAGGAAGGTAAAGTTATAAACAATAAGCTTATAACTTAAGTAAGAGAAAGTAAGCACATACCTCCACCCAAAACTGCAATAAGGTTAGGCATGTAAATCATTATAAAATTTAATAACTGAAAGTGCCAAAAGAGAAAGACTCATCCTAAACATGCTTATGATCATGTGAAATTATGCTGATTAACGTAAGTAAAGGAACATGTGATACATATAATAAGTTGAAAACAAAGCTAGCATCCTATATAATAAGTAAGAAAGTAAGTAAGCAAGAACTAAACTGCAGTAAAAGTAAGCAAGAAATAGAAAATAATAAAAGAACTAAAAAATATGTACAATCTGTCGTATCAGGAGAATTGGCTAATAAGCCAATGAATTTGTAACTGAAGCATGCACGGTAATCACTTAGCATGCTGGGCTAAGGAAAAAATATAACAGAACTAAATTGAAGCATGCATATAATCACTTAGCCTACTGGGCTAATGCAGAAATACCACAGAGATGAAGAGGCAGAAAATACACAAATGCAATAAATTTTAGTTATTTTTTCTTTACTTTTGTGGACACATTTATAAGTAGTTGAGAAGTAAAACATATTTGCAAGACTATGCGGGTTCCAACTTAACACACCTCTCCTCAATAAGTACGTGTTAAGTAATCCTTATTTCTCCTTACCACCTATCCATTAGCAGTAAATTGCACAAAATCTAACCAAAAATTGAACCCAATGCCAATGTGATTCTAATTTTTTATGTTTTCATTTTCATGCATCAAATTATCTTATATGGTATGTTCAAGGTAAAAAATCAAAATATAATATAAGCAAAGTATCAAAATTCAAAGTAAGTAAGATACTATACTAAAACACATGTGATATTTGTTATTATCTAATTATTTATTCTAACTATTCTAAGTTATACAAGCTCAAGATCTCCAAATCATACTATAAAGTATAACTCAAACTCACAACTTTATGAGTTAAGAGATATTAGAACTGATTTAGTTCTAATATAATTTAATCAATATCAACTATATAATTTGAATAAATAATCAATCGACTTATTTTATTGATTTTCAGTAACCCAAACCCATCTTAATCAAGATAAATTAAGATTGAGGGATTAAGAATTAAACTCCAAATATTGGTTTTAATCACTAATCCTAAGGTGATCCTAAAGGCTAAAGCTTGAAACCTAAATCTCATAGACTAAAGATTAAGGTGAATTCTATTCAGTAAAGTCAAACTTAATAGAATGCATCTCTAATCTTAAATCTAAGATTAAAAGATCAAATAATCATAATCAAACTATAAAAATAAAAATTAATAAAATTAAGATTTCATCCATTGAGTAACCCATTTACCCAATGTATGAAAACTAACCTAATTCTATTCCTAATCCTAAGGAAGAAGATCATAAGAATTGAGGTACTAAGGAACTACTTAAGAAGAGATTTAGAGAAATGATTCAATTAATTACCATTAGAGTTATTTGAATCTTACTAAGCTTATTTACTAATTTAAAGAACTTAGGAGGGACATAATGTGAGATGAATCTGACATTATAAAGCTTAAATAATCATTTAGGAATAACTTAGAATTTCACACAAAAATCTAATTAATAGCTTAAATCATATAAATTTAATTCTAAATCACTTTATTCACTAATTTTAATGATTATATTATGATTCTAAGGTCTAAGAATACTTAAACCTAAATTTGGGCAAAATGATCGTTTATCCCTATTTAAGAGCCTAAAAGTTACTTATTATTTTAGGGCTCTAAATTAGAATTTATCAATGGCAAATGATTACTTACTATCTAACATGAAGATAAACAGTAAGTACACATAATTTGGATAATAATTAAGCCTTATGAGCTCAATTTAAAAAATTGACTTATAAGGAAAAAATAGTAATTTTACTTAATAAAGTCTAAAAATTTAGTCAGTTTGTTAAAGCTTACTGTTCAAGGATTCCATAGAGTCTAAGAACACTGAATTCTAATATCTAATGATTAAGTTATAATCAAATCAATATTGGGATTCAAATATGTAAATTTAGGGTTTTAAGAATAAGTCAAAACCTAACTTTTCCATTTAATGTTCAAATTCAACAAACTCAGTGGATATAGCTTTCCTATAACATACTATGTATTTTAACTGGGAGTAGATCTAATTTAGACTTCATTTGCTTAAGTTATAAGCTAATCAAGTTCTAGGGAAATTAGGATAAATTTGGAAATCTAATTATTAAAATCTAATTTTTTTTATAATTTACTATTAATTAGGTCTTCCTAATCAAATGGTATACTGGATGACCTAATTTGGAGCTAAATTGACTAAGTTGTGGCTAAATGAATTTTTAGGTCAAATATTATAATTAGGGAAGGTGCCCGGTGCCCAAAAATCATTAGTCAAAATATAAGACCAACATCAAAACTAATACTATAGAAAAATTCCTGATGATCTCCTAATTAAAATAAGACCCATATTAGCTGCTAGGATCAATAGGTACAAAGTTATGAGCCATGAAAGATATGGTTAAATGAGATTTAATTTAGGAGTCCTAAATGTCATTATTCAAATTCTACTCCAAACAACAAATTTGATACTACTAGAATGATCTTGGCATTCACCTGAGCAAAATGAGATATAACATCAAGACATTTAGATGAGTGGATTAAAAGTTATGAATGTTTGGAGTTCTATCAATTAATTAATTTAAGATATCTAAATCAATTAATTTAAATTCTTATGTTTATAAATTAATTAATTTATCTCAATTGGCGGCGGGGCCCACTGTCGGGTCAGACAGAGGTGGTGCGGGCCTGACAGATTTGCAATGAGAGCGAGCCCAACTGGTACCAAAAGATGGGCCGACCCAAAAATGCAACCCGAAATGGAACATAGGTGGGCCACATGGACCTACTTGATGACATGAGCCCGCGGGCCTAGATCAATGGAAAACGGAGGGAGGAAACGGGACAAAATGAGCTAGCCCAGCATATTTCACAGACAAATGGGATGGACTGCACGGACACAGCTCGGCCCATCAAAGTTCTTTATCCTTGATAAGAGTTGTAATAATCCTAGTGTTGTTACTCATAAATTAGTGACCTAATTGACCCAAAGCCTCTTCCATTACTCTTATAATATTCTTAAGAGTATCCACCTCAAATTTCATACAATTTGAAGACAATTTGATAATTTCTAATATTTTCTGGTTTTCTGATAATTCTGAAAATACTAATTTATTTAAACCTCAAAATTGAAAATGGAGTCCGCCATTGTACTAAGCACACCCAAATTAGCTAATGGTGGTATTTTGAAAGTGTTTAGGAGTCGTCAAAATTTTTACGAAAATTTTAATAATATTTTAATGCCTAAAAAATTAGGTAAATTAAATATACATTTGATCAAAAATCCGATTGCATTATTGAGTTCCTCACCCCTCAATTAGGTAAGGGTGAAAATATGGGATCTTTCATAGTGCGTTTAAGTGGTTAAATTAAAGAAATAAAATTAAAATAATTTATTAATTAAATATTAGAAATTTATTAATTATTATTTATATTATAAATAATTCCAACGGCTGAAATATAAAATCGCGCGGATCCGCTGTGTGAATCCAAACACGGGACACCGCTGCATCTTAATCTGAACCGTCCTCTCCCTACTTAGGAAATCAAACGGCCGAAACGATCTCTACATAATTAAAATTGATTTGACCGTTCGATTAATAGATCAAACGAACGGTAAGATCTATTTAACTGTACATTCCTGGAATCACCTCCGCCATGATTGCCCGTGACAGACAGGAAAGTCCGGCCTTGCTAGTTGCCCTCTCGAGGTCCTTTAGGCTTTAGGAATATCCCCAAAGCTTCATTTTCTTGGATCTTGAGTGTTTTGATAGTGTTGTTAGAGGGTGATAGGAGCTGCGGGAGATCATAAGGTGCTGCTAAGAATTTTTGCACTAACTCCATCGGTTTAACAGAGGATCTTAGAACCTTCAGGTACTTATTCCATCAATTACTCCTTGACATAATTGCTCTTTGCAATTTAGAAGAACTCCAATGAATTATGTGAGCTCAATCGAGTGATATAAAGCCTGATTGAGCTCGCATTTGACAGAGTGTAATTAGGGTCACTCTAAATTCGAATAACAGGAACTAGGTGTAGCGCCCCACCCCGTCGCCGCGTGCAAAAAGGTAAAACTTAAATATCTGATTTGTGTCAGAGCGGTGCGCTACTCGAGGAAATGAGCATCTCCTCGAATAGGCTAAAAGATTGAGCCATGCGGAAGGCTGCTAACTTGAACCTAAGAGTAGGATCGAGAGTCAATACTTAAGATAAGAGTAGAATACTTATCTTAAGTATTTGACTAATACGTATGTTAGATTTAAAGAGGAAATATGAATCCAATATGCGTTATCAATATATCAGCATTTCCAATATACTGATCACATCATAATACTAAGTATAATAGTATAACAGAGTGCGGAAGCTAAAGCAAAATATCTAGAATACATTCATCATAGAGTAGTAGTAAATATTTGTCTCAAAAAAGAAAAGTAAAATACATCCAGAATTATTACAAATTGATTTAAAAGATGCAAACTAAAGTCTATTTGAAGTACTGAAAATAAAGCAATAAGAAGAAGGTGGAAGACTGATCCACTAAGGCTCCACGTACTCCTCCTGAATCCCCTGTAGGTCCTCTTGCCCTGTCTCCACAAGTTGCTCGGGATCTAGCAAATTGCTGGATCCCAAAAGTACCCCGTGTTAGACAAGAAGTCTAACACATCGCAACTAACTAAGCAGTTCTAATGTAAATGTAATAGACAGTAAAGTAAACATGACTGTAGAAAATTATAGTAAAGGTAATATGTAACAGAAACTGTACAAACTAAGCAAAGTAAAACTGCATCAAAATTGAATACTGAAAGTAAACGAAAATATCAAATGCTCAGAAATCAATATGAAAATGTTCAATGTTGTACTATATGTCACTGAAAAGATGCACCCAAATATGCCACAATATGGTATACTACGATATGTAATAGAACTATCACTGTAAAGCTATGAGTCGTACGGTTCAATGTATACATACACCAAGTTGGGAAGACAGTATGGTGATGCTGATGCATCCTGTAACTCCCCAGTCAATGTATGCAACATTCCGTAAATCATAATTTGTCACCGATACTCATAGATTACCACTGAATCATTCGTCATGCTCATGCTCATGTTTATGCCCATACTTTTATTCTACATGAGGAAAATATGGAAATCCATAAGGCTTTAAATATAGATGATGAATTCAAGGTCTCTATTATGCAGAATCCTGCTAAAAAAATTATGTCTCCTAGCTTATAGAATGATAATTGGTTAAAGTTGAGGATTTACTTAAAAATCATTATATTGGATGATTGTATACACATATATAGCACGTTTACAAGAAAGGTGGTTCTTAGCACTTAGTTTGATTATGCCACCCTAACGAAGCGGTCTTTGATAAGAGGCATCGCCCATTGGAGATTTGTATCTCAAGCTAAGTCAGTAAGATGCCCGGCTTACAATCACACTCAGTATCTTAAGGAAGGTGATTCTAATTACTTAGTTTGTTTGAGCCACACCTATTGAAGCGGTCTTCGCAAGGAGGCATTGCCCGTTGGCAATTTGTATTTCAATCAAACTAAGGAATGAGCACCTGTTTAATACACTTTTAGTCTTGGGAGATTTACTCTAATAGGATTGTATTTGTCTAATCCCTCGGGATAGCACCTGCTCATAAGTTGACATTATAGTGAATTAACTAATCCCGAATACTACTGAAGAAAACCAGTACTATGGGCATACCATATTACACCAACCAATAATATGAGTTCAACAATTCTATTTATTCATAAGGATTTATCAAAACTAGTCATCCTTATACTAAGTAGATGATTCTTACTCAAGGCTCTAAGGGTGTGTTCAAAGATCACTCAATATAGGTTTTATCATAAAGAAAAAGGCTCACTCTGAGTAGCTTAGGTGAGTTCTACCACAAGATAGTAAGATCAACTTCTAAGGTAAAAAAGGATCATTTCACCAAAATACATGTCTAATTGTGTGAGGTAGCCAATACTATTTTTATGCATTCAATTTTAAATTTTCAAGATAATGGACAAAACCACTCTAATATGCGTCATTGGGCAAGGTTTATGCCTCAATGTAAAAATAAGGGATGCATAATGTTATGATGTTGTAAAAGAAGAAAAACTTAAATAGATCTCTTTTAAGCATATATTAAATTAAGAACATAATTTTTTTTTAATCTATCTACTTTTATATTTAGTTAAAACTACTATAATAAGTTTAGTCTATTTTTATCCATATGCATGCTTATCAATTGATTTAAGGAATCATTCTGTAACAATATGCCACTGTTGTTACCCTAGTTAATTAGGACTAAATCAAGTCCTAATTTTAATTTTATCACTCTTAATAAGTCATTAGGAGCACATCCTAAAGTTTTAGTTTAAATCAGACGTCAAATAAATCAAACTGTAATTTTGGAAATTTCAGGAACTTTGAAAAATGACATAATTGATTTGACTTCAAATTGAAAATTGGACTTTGTCATTGCGCTCATCACCCCAAAATTAGTTAGAGGTGATGTTTTGGAAGCATTTGGAGGTTGTTAGAAATTGGACGAATATTTTAATATATTTTAAATACCCCGAAAAATACAAATATTAAATACTCGTCGAAATCAAAATCCGTCTTCGCTGTTGCATTCCTCACCCTCAATCAGCTTGGGGTGAATTAGTGGAAATTTTTGTAAACCATTTAATTATATACTTTTAATTAATAGAAATTACATTTTTTAATTTAAGCAATATTTTTAAATTTTCGTTTAAAAGACGCCGTCTCCCCCATCCATCCGCGTTGTTAGTATGGATGGAATCCCTCGCAACATTGAATTAACCGATCGGGCGGTCGAGATTGTATCTCCTTTGCATATGCTGCGGGTGGCAGCTCGCGCGAACACGCAGCCTCCTCGCCGACAAGTGGCTCTTCCCACCGCCATTAAGTACCGTTCAAGTCTTCATTAAGGCCCTCGATCGACCTCTCTTGCTGGTTTACACGATTTGAACTCTGTAGAAGCTGAGAGAACTCCTAATTAAAGCTTAAGCAATCCGAGCAATCAATTTGTGGTACTCCTGATCCCACTCAATTCTTCACGTATGACATGCAATCTTATTTCGATTTTCTATTTCATATCTGGGATTATCGATCAAGCGGTTCTGATCAATCTCAACTGAGATCAATCGAGTGAATTTAGGGGTTTACAATGGCTCCCCACCTCTTAACTCACAATCATTAGACTGAGGGGTGGTGTGTCACTTTGGCAAACCCCTCACTTAATATTGGATTAGGTGTAAACCCTAATCCACTAGTAAGGAAGAGATGAGCGACCGCATACATGCTATATAATCTGTCACTAAGCAAATACCAAATCAGAGTGCGAAAGTAAGGTAAAATAAATATACATCCAATTCACCACAATAAATAGGAAAAATATAACATACAACTCAGAATAAATAGTACAATAAGGAAAACACAGTTAAAGCTACCTATATTATTACAACATTAATTAAGTTTAAATAAACTAAGAGAAAAAAACACTTATCTTTACAATAATAAGGAAAGACTAAACAGGCTCAGCTTCTGCCTGATGCTCCTCCTCAAGGTAAAGCTCCTCCACAGGAACAGGCTCCTCAAATCTATCTGAATCTAATATTACCGATTTCATAATTCCAAGATTGTAGCTAACAAAAAAAAAACTTATTAGACAATTGTCTAAGTACATTTATGCTGGATATTTTTCATATGTTATTAATGTCACCATTTTTCTTAAACAAAACAAAAATAAACTATCTAGCATAAGAGCAATAAGCATACAAGGAAAAGAATAAGTTATAATTATAACATTTATAACTAAACAAGATTTGAGGCAAAAAGGCACACCTCAAAGTAAACTAAGCAATGCTAGAAATATATGTATAATATAGTAAGTAAAAGTGTTGAAAGAAAAGTCTAATCTTAAACATGATGATGATCATATGATATATAGTGATTAAAGTAAAGAATCCGATCGTGATACATACATAATAAATAGCAGTAAAGTCTAGCATCCTATAATATACAAGTGAGCAAGTAAGGTAAAACTGATTGAAGTAACATAAATTAGTAAACCATAAACATAAACAAAAACAGGTATGTATAAACTTCCATATTATAAATTGGCCAATCAGGCCAAGCATATTCCTAAGCCTTTCTGAGCTAGGGCATACAAAAATTCCCAAAGCCTTTTTTGGATAGGGTAAATAGAACAGAACAGCAGAACTGAAAAGGTAGTAAATACAAATGTAGTAAATTTTAGTTACTTTACTTTCACTTCTATGGACATGTCCAAAAGTAGCCGATGAGTCAAGCACATTTGCAAGACTATATAGGTTCGAAGCCAAACACACACACTCCTTAATGAGTAATGTGAAGCATCCTTATTACTCCTTAACCCTATCTAGTAGGTTAAATGTGTACTGGAACCAATTAGAATATAACTAAACCCAAGGAAACTATTGTCCTAATTATTCTAAGTTTTCATTTCATGCACAAAATTCTCTTACATGACATGTTCAAGGTAATAAGAACAAAATAAAGGAATGCATAGCACAAATAATCAAGTAGTAAGCAAGGGACTCTTCTATACATGGTGATACTGTTGTTGTCTAATTTACCATTCTAACTATTCCAAGTTACACAAGTTTAGGATCTTTAATTCCTATTATCAAGTGTAACTTAGAAATATGGTCTTATAAGTTAGAAACAATTAGAACTGATCATGTGCTAATTTAGTTCAATTAGAATCGACTATAAGTTAAATAATAAATCATCATGTCATAATTGATGAATTTAGACGTTATATACTAAGATTTGATCAAGATCTCTCAAACTAGGGATTATGATTTTAACACCATGAAATTGGAGTTTAAGTACATAATCCAAGGGTCAAACATAAGATCTAAGGTTTAAATCTAAATGTGAACTAAAGATTAGGGAAAATCTTATTAAGCAAAATCAAGCTTAATAGAATAATTCTCCTTTCATTAATCTAGAGTTAAAAGATAAAATAATCAAAATCAAAGTATGAAAATCTAGAAACTAAAAAAAAATCAAGGATTCATTTATTGAATAATCTCGTTATTCAATGAATAAAATTTAATATAATATCTATCCTTATTCCTAAAGAATAGATCCTAAAGTGAAGTGCTAGATTCATAATGAGATGACTTAGAGAAATTTCAGGAAAAATGTGGATATCAATTTTTCTTTGTCATTTTACTTATTTAAGAAAGTTAAGAATGAATCTTAGCTAAGTAAGGCATATTACCCTAACTTAGAGATTTTCAAGCATAAATTTGAATTTTTACCAATTTATTCAAATTGAGAGATTTCTGACTTAAATTGACCTTAAATCAATTTTAATACTGATTTTATTGATCTAAAAGGTATTTTAAGAGTTTAGGACACTTAGCCTAAATTTGGACAAAATGACTATTTTGCCCTTACTTAAGGGTCCAAAAAGCTACTTTTTGATTTAGGGCTCCAAATTAGATTTTATTATTGCCAAATGATTCTTTACTATCAATATGAAGATAGATAGTAAGTACACTCAAATTAGATAAGAAATGGGTCCTATAGATCTAAACCAAGAAATTTGGCCTAAGGGGAATTTAGTGATTTTCACTTAATAAAATCTAAAAATTTGTGCAGTATGTTATTGGTTGCTGTTCAAAGATTCTATAGAGTCCAAGAATACTAAACTTTAAGGTTTATTAGTTAAGTTAAGAGTGTTCCAATTTCTAAGGGCTTTTATGCAAATTCTAAAACTAAGAGGGGTCAAAAATCTAACTTTTCCATTTGATGTTCAAATTCAGCAAATTCAGTAGCTATAGCTTCCATATATCATACTGAATACTTTAACTAGGAGTAGACCCAAATTGAACCTCATTTGGCCAAGTGATGACCTAACTAGAGTTTTTTGGATTCAGAACCTAAATTTTATTTTAGTTTACTGTTGGTACTGAATTTTGAAGCTAGTTAGCACCTTGAATTTTTTGATTTGGAGTTTAATTCACTAAGATATGGCCAAATTAATATATAGGGTTTTAAGGGTCATTAGGAAGGTCCTAAAAGTGATTAGCCACTTTAATAATCAAATGGTAAAATTAAAACTATCAATGTATTCATGAGATTCTCTTGATTACTTTAAGATCCATATTGGCTAAGTTTAGGTCACTAGGGACAAAGTTATGAGGATTCAAAGTCTTGGTACAAGTGAGAGGATGTCCTAAAATGCCATTAGGTGAAATATTTGTCCTATCATAAAATTGACACTACTATTAAATTCCTCTCATTTTTCTAAGCAAAATGAGATATACATTTGCTATGTTTGAACTTATGATTAATTAGATATGAGCCTCTAAAGTTTTTGTATTTTAATTTATGCAATTTAAATAAAATCTAAAGTTTTGTGATTAAATTAATATAATATATGCAAACTAAATAACAAAATTAATTTAAAATAAATAAAATAAACAAACGGCAGCGGCGGGATCCACATTGAAACACGTGGCGCACTCTGACTGGTCGAGTCAGAGTGGCGGGTCCCACTGCTGGCTACAGAAAGGACGCTGGGCCGCACCTGGAACACGATATGGGCTCGGATTCATTGCAGGATTGCAGGCAGGACCCACGAGCAGACACGGAGGTGGACCGTGTCAGTGAGGCGGGTCCCACACTGTGGCGGCCCTGCCCCGCCGTGGTCCTGTTAACCCTTAAGTTAACATGATTACGGTGGAGGGGTCACCAAATGACAAGGTCCCCACTTAGAATTGAATTAGACACATGTTCTAATCTAACTTAAATAAGGACTTTGCCATTCAACCCAAAATACCATCACTAAATGATCATACAAGAACTTAGAGTGCGGAAGCAATAAAAGTATAACATCCATCCATACAGTATAAATACAACCATACAGAATAAGTAAAGTGCTGAAAAGAGAATGTTAACCTGTATTATTACAACATTTAATAAGTTTAAGAGAACTGAAAAAGGAAATTCTCGATCTCACAAGCAACAGAAACTAAAGCTAAGGATCTTCAGGAACGGGCTCCTCCTCCAATGGCAAGCTCTCCACTGGATCTGCTGCTCCAACAAACTCAGAACCTACCATTATCAGTTTCATAATGGTAGGGCCCCAGCCAACAAAAGAAAAACTGGTTAGACAATATGTCTAAGCACATTTTAGGGTAAACAATTTTATTAAGTTAAATAGATATCACCATAAAAATAGAACTGAGCAAAATAGGTGCAGAAAAGCGTACAAAAGAACAATGATAAGTTATAAACTACAGTTTATAACTAAGCAAAAATAGGAAGTAATACATACCTCCTCCAAGCAACTGCAACAAAGATATGTAAGTAAAAGAAAAGTAAAACTGTAAGAAAATACAACCTAAATATGCATATGATCAAACAAAAATATGCTAAGTGACATACATCATTTAACAGTGTGAAACTGAAACAAACTAACATTTTAAAAGCATAAGAAAATAGCAAGTAGAACTAGCATACTATATAGTGTAGGAAAACTGTAAGTAAAATAGTGCTACAATACAGAATATATATAAGTAAAATAGTAATTGAAAATGGAAACTGCAGTGACCATCTAAGTCACTCAAACTGAAAACATACTTAGCAAATCTTAGCCTGATGAGCTAAGAAACTCTGAACTGAACATCACTGAAAACTCTTAGCCTAATGAGCTAAGACAGAACTGAATGTAAGTGTACTTGAATTAGTATAACCATATCAGAATCCTGACTCTATAGTCAGTATGGCAAGAGTCTATCCATCCTATCACTCGGACTAGGCATGGCCATAGACTGTCGGATATTAAACCCTCGAAAGGTTGCCGACCCGAATGGGTTGATCGAAGAGGTATACTAATCAAGCTACACCTTACAAACCACTTGAGAAACGAAAATATAATGCTGCTTATGAATGTTCCAAATTAACATAAGATATTTACCAAATATCTTAAGTACATAATATATGTTCAAGGTATAAGGCTCAAAATCAAGGAATGCGAAGCATCAAAATCAAAGTGTAAGAAACTCTATCTAAAACACAGGTGATATCCGTTGTTATCTACTTTATTTGTTCTATCTACTCTAAGTTACATAAGTTTTAGAATCATCAATTCTTACACATTCTGTAACTTAGAATCACGAATCCTACTAGTTGAAGATAATTAAGACTGGCCAAGTCCTAATTATAACTTAATCAAAAGATGACTATTTAGTTTAAGTGAATAAATCATCGACCTAATTTTGTAATTTAATTCATCCCAACCTCATCTTGATTAGCCAAATCAAAATGAAAAGATTAAGAATTAGACTCCAGATAATGGGGTCTAATCACTTAATCTAAGGGTATAATCTAAGGGTCTAAGTTTAGAACCCAAAACTCACAGGTTAAGTTAAGGCAAGTCCTAATGATAAATCAATTTATTAGAATAGATCTCTATTCTTAATTCTAGGGTTTAAAGATCAAATAATCATTTAATAAACTAAGAAAATCTATAAACTAGAAAACTCAAGGTTTTCACCTATTGAGTAACCCAATTTACTCAATAGATGAATTCTAACTTAAGATGTATTCTTAATCCTAGGAATTAAGGCTCTTAATTACTAAGAGTATCTCTCAAGACACACATCCTAACTAATGTTATAAGGACCTAAGGGAAGGTCTAAGAATGATTAGAGAAGGAGAAAATCACTCACTTAAGACTTAGGAAATCTTCCTTAAGGAGCAAATTTTGAGATTTTAATCAAAAACTAATTTAGACTTGAATTTGATTAATTTCAACTATAAATCATTATAATTACTGATTAATAGGATTATAAATTGATTTTAGGGCTTTTGAAAGCTAAACCCTAAATTTGGGCAAAATGACCATTTTGCCCCTACTTAAGGGTTCAAATGATCAAATTTTGATCTAGGGCTTAAATTCTGAAATTTTCTTTTGGAAAGTATTTCTTACTGTCTAATGTAAGATTAGACAGTAACTAAATTAATTTTGGGTGATTATTAAGCCATATGAGATCAAATTAGTGAATTTGACTCATAAGGGAAAATTAGTAATTTCACTAAGTCAAAGTTAAATTTTCTTTCAGATTATTGTTCTTTATTGTCTAAGCTTTCCATAGAATCTAAATTTGCTAAATTCTGATAAGTATTAGCCAAGTTATGGCTAATACAAGATCTAGGGTTTAAAGTTAATTAAAGGATTCTTAATTATGGGTTAAAAATCTAACTTTGCCAATTAGTGTCCAAGTTGAGTAAAATCAGTGGCTATGGTTTACAAATAGTCCACTGATCATAATAACATGTGGTAGACTCAATTTGAATCTAATTTGATTAAGTTATGACCTAATTAGGGTTTAGAGTAATTAGCAAGTGATTAGCAAAATTAATCACTCAAACACTAATCCAACCTTACAAATTGATTCTAAATGGTTCTATGAGTCCTCTGAAACTTAAATCACTCAATTTGGATTACTAGATTTGCTAATATTCACTAATCAAGATTTAGAGTAATTAAGGGTGATTAGCAAATCTAGCCATTGGATCTAAAATATTTTTACATATTACTGTTAATTAGGTTTTTCTGATTTAAATGAATATTTAGATCATCCAATTTGGAGTTCAATTGACCAAGTTATGGTCAATTGAAGTTCTAGGTCTAAATAGGGTAATTAGGATTAGGTCCTAAATATGATTAGTCAAATACTAATCCAAACAGCAAGATTGACCCTACTAAAATGTTCTTTAGGGTTTTCTGAGTATTTTAAGACCCATTTTTAATAGGTTTAGATTATTAGTTACAAAGTTATGGGCAAATAAAATTTTGTAACATTATTTGGACTTAAATTAATACCCTAAATGTCACTTTGCTAAATACAGGTCCAAATATAAATTGACAGCACCAAAATGTTCCTCTATTTTTGCTGATCAAAATGGTATATTTATTTGCTATGATTGGACTTATATTTTGCAAGTTATTAGGGTTTAAAGATTTGAATTTAAATTATTTAACTAATTCTGTTTTAATTAATTTAATTAATCTGATTATTATTAATATATATATAATTTCATTTATAATATTTAATCCTTTATATATATATATATATATAATTTTTGAAATTAAATTTTCTGTAGGTACACGTGTCGGGCCCTTATTGGCTGAGATGAGGACAGTGGGCCCCACGGATTCAGATGGCAGAAATGTAGGCCACGTGGCGTGCTGCGATACATTGCTGAACGAAGGCGGGGTCCACCTGCTTTCACTGTGCAGTCGAATCAATGCGAGTGGGTCCCACCGCAGAGTCGCAGCCAATGCCTGGATGCCACGCCTCCGACCCGGCTGACCCGCTCAGACAGCGGACCGGGCCCGAGAAACCCGGTTCGACCCGGAAACCAGCGTCTTCCCAAAGAAGGCGCAAGATGCAGAAATTAGGGCTTGAAATTTGGAGGTTCTTTCGGCATCACCGGAGGCTAACCCGCATGGCCACGGGTAGGACAGGATGAGGGCTCTTCAATGTTAGTTGAACCCTAACTTGAGGTGGCCTGAACAACCTAACATAGCTAACCCCAGTTTAGGGTATACGGTCGACAGGCGCGGCGAGACAGGGCAATATCGCTCGCAGAGTTTATAAATTTTCGATCGAACTGAAACAATTTCAACTTGATTGATTGCCACTAGATTCAATAACAACTGAAAGTATTGCTCAGACAATTTAAATTGAAAATAAGACAAAAGAAATGAAGGAGAAGGTGGAGGTACCTAGAAATCAAGACGGATAATGGAGGTGAGTTCCGAGCTCCAGACACCTTGCTTAGCTTCCAGAACGGCAAAATTCTAACCCAATGGTCGATCTATGCTTTTAACCTCGAGCTCTAAACAGTGCATGGCGTGAAGACCCTCCCCCTTCGGCGCGAAGCAGAGAGCGCCACGCGTTCCGTGCATGGCGAATTTGGTAGGGACGAAGAGGTGTCCGTCTGATTTCAGATCGGACGGTCACGATGGACCGTTAGATCTAATATATTTAGAGAACGGCATCAGACAAAGAAGATGGCGCCGTTAACTCCTTTTTAATAATAATAATATTATAATTATTTATTTAATTTATTAATTAAATTTAGATAATTTAAACGCATTTCAAAATTTTTCCAATATATCACTTCTAGCTAAATGAAGGGTACTGAACGCAACAGCACACTTGGATTTTCGTTTCGACGAGTATTTATTTATTTGAATTTTTCAGGTATTTAAATATTATTAAAATATTTGACGAAAATCCAACGACTTCCAACTGCCTCCAAAACTTCACCCCTAGCTAATTTGGGGGTTCTAAATAAAATGGCAAAGTCGGATTTTCAATTTGAGGTCTAGATAAAAAGTCAATTTTCTAGGGTTTGGGATTTTCCAGAATTCCAGATTTGATTTTGTTGACTTCTGGTTTGACCTAGGTTTCAGAGGCGAGTTCTAAATTATTTAATTATTGACTTAGAACCTTAATTAAGACTTAGATTAGTCTTAATTGAGCAAAGTAACAACTTGGGTTGTTACACACACTCTCGGATCCTGTGATGCATGCGGACAGCACGTGGCCTGCGAGTAAGGCCCGGGTTGACCTGGTCCGACTCGGAGCCTTCATCTTCTTCACATGGGGCTCAAGATGATCGGCTAGGGTTCGCAAAACGGGAGATCATCCGTCGTTCAATTGGCCCAGCCCGCACGCCATTCGATGGGGGGCATCGAGACCTAGATGATGGTGGATGGATCTCGGCCTGAGGTGATCCCGATCAGGCAAAAATTGCAACCATAGGCTAGCCCATACGGGATCCTAATGGTTTCTATAGTGGACCTAACCCCGATCAAAATCGTTCAGTCTTTAATTGGGCATTAGCAATAAGATTGCAAAATGGAGAAATAATAATCCGTTGCATAGAGTAGAAGGTTAGGGAGGTACTTAATGGACAATTACGAGGGATTAGGGCTCGGATCAGGCACCTGGGATCAGTTCATGCAAATGATATTCCTCACACGTGAATGAGGATCTTATTAATGCTCGGGCGGAGCAGCCTAGGCTATAAGACCACTGGTTGGCCAACGTGAGCAACGAAAGAATCGCGTGGTGCGAACGACGCCATCGAATGAGAAAACACGGATCCTGTCGTTCAATCCGATCCCCCGATCGAACGGCGCACGAGGAATTGGGCGGACGTGTCCGATTAGAAAAATCTGACCCGCAAGGCTATCAGGTCCGACCCGATAAGCGAGATCTGACCCGATAGGGAAATTTAATTATTTTAATAATTAAATTCTTGATTTTAGTAATTAATTTTAATAATTAATTGACTTCCAAAAATTCTCAAATATTCAGTCCTAGCTATTGTCTAAGTACATTTTAGTCTATTTAAATGAACTGACTTCCAAAAATTCCCAAGGTTATAGTTAGACAATTGTCTAAGTACATTTTAGGCTATTTAAATGAACTGAATATTAAAAGATATCACATTTTATTTAACTACACATGCAAGCAGTAAAGGGGCAACAAGCTATGAAAGAAATGGAATACTATAAACTATCTATTTATAGCATGCAACATGTATGTGAAGTAACATACACAACACTAAATAAGCAAGGTAAGGCTAAAAGCAAAAATAACTGCAACTACAGAATAAACATGATCCTAACATGATTATGATCGAGGTAATATATGCTGAGTATAAAAGAACACAAGTACTGAATACGATAAAATTCAAGCATCATAAACATGCCATTCATACATATATCTAAGCCATAAAATATACATACAACATGCAGATTAATATGAAAGAAAGGCCACTGAGACATGTGGCAAAAGCAAAGAAATATATGAAATATAAAACCACTGAGACATGTGGCAAAGTGAGCAAATACTGAAAATAAGGCCACTGAAGCATGTGGCAAAGCAAATCAGAAAACAAAATAATTCAGCTAAAGTAGTAATAAGCCTAAGTCCTAGTACTGTCATACAAGCCAATAAGCCATACAGAGCCTCTAATATCAATCCATCAATCCCTAGCCTAGCCATCCAAATATGCTAGGTCTGAGTCCAGTCTATACAATACTACTACTGAAGAGGCAGACTAAGCTAGGACATATTCTACCCACTGCAAACAAGACAAAACTGAATGATATGTAATTTCAATACTAGCTTAGGATGCATCATCCTAAGTTTTTCCTATTATGCTCAAGGGCTAAAGCTCAAAATCCGAGGTATACAAAGCGATCTAGTCAAAGTAAGCAATAGACTCAATCTAGACTTATGTGATATCTGTTGTTGTCTAATTAATAAATCTAACTATTCTGAGAAGGTACAAGCTTAGGATCTCCAATATCCAGCTATCGATTAGAATCTCAGATTTACGTCCTTAAAGTTAAATATTAGAACTTAACAAGTTCTAATCCAAAATCATGCAACGACTATATAGTTAAGTAAGCAAATCAACGACCTAAATTTATGAATATTTTACTCTCTTACCCAAATCTTGATTAAATAAATCAAGATTTTAAGAATTTAGAACTTAAACCCTACGTTGAGTTCAAGTTCCAAAGCCAAGGTGAAATTCTATATAGGATCTAGGATTCTTACTTAATCCCAATTTAAAGGTAAAGAATCCTATAAGTTGAAAGATTCAGGAACTAAGATCTTAGTAAAAGGCTATTCTACTAATTATAAGATAAAATAATCAATTAAGAACTTGAGAATCTAAGATCTATATTCAATCTTTAAGATAATTTCATTATCTTATTGATTGAATCATCCTATACCCACATGGAAGGTTTCAAAAGATTAAACAATCAATCATTAAAGAGTTTCAATTGGAGGTGGTTTGATTCAATTTGAATGGCTTTAGCTAGGAGATGGAGGGAATTTTAGTGAGCAAAGGAGCTCACTGAGAAGCTTAGAAGGCATTTATAGGCCTGGAGAGACCTAGGGAGTGGATGCCAGAGCTCTGGTTTGGAGCTTGGCTCGGCCCGGGGTTCACTCGCCATTGCCTCTTATGGAATGGCTCAGCCATCCCTGCGTCTCGGCCACAATGGGAAAGACCTCTAACAGTTCAGCTGACCTGGCGGGAGGATGGCAGATAGGATCGACGTGGCTGGGTACGGAGAATTTTCCGCTGTCGGGTAGGATCATCGTGAGAATGACGATCCACAGTGGCTGGAATTGCCTCCGCCGTCTAATGCCAAAGCCGTTGGATTTAAATGATCTGATGTGGGGGTTAAAAAAAATAGAAATGCGGATTAAATCCTACACGTCTAATTTTTGATGTCGATCGCACGGCTATGATTCAATCCTGGCGGGGAAAGATCGCACCGTTGGAAAAGCCACGCCGAGATGCGTGCTATGCATCCCACGGGTGCATCTCTGTGCACCGCTGTCAGGACCCCGCAGCGGATTTGCCGCGGTCCCGACAGCAAATCCCACCGCAATCTTAATTAAATAATTTAATTTAATATAAACTAAATTCAATTAATTAATAATTAATAAAATCCTAATTATTCTAAATTCACTTTTGGGCTAGATGAGCTCCAAAAATTCCCAAAAATTCACCCTTAGCTAATTTGGATATGAGAAATTCAAAAATGAAATCAGATTTTAATTTGGAGATCAAAATAATTTAGGTATTTTTCAGGGCTTAAAAATAGCCAAAAATACCAAATTTTCCAATTTAGCTCCGATTGATTTCAAACTTCTAGGTTTAGGTTAAATGACCCTTTGAATCCAATGGAATTAAAATCAAACCTTGGTTTAGATTAATTAATCTAGTTTTTGCTAAGATAACAACCTAAGGTTGTTACAGACTCCCCCACTTAAGAACGATGTAGTCCTCGACATCACCTAAGTGAAGAAAAAAATAATCTACTGCGACAATACGAGTTTAGATACAATTGAAAAATAAATAAATAGTACCTGAGTTTGCAAAGAGGTGGGGATATTTATTGCGCATATCCACCTCTTTTTCCCAGGTAGATTCTTCCAACGATCTGTTCTTCCACTGAATTTTAACCATAGGAATGGAACGATTCCTCAGCTATTTCTGATCACGAGCTAAAATTTTGATAGGTTCTTCGGCATAAGAAAGATCAGGTTGAATTTCTATTGCTGGAAGTTGAACGAGATGAGAAGGGTCTCGAAGATATCTTCTCAATGAGGATACATGAAATATGTTGTGAACAGCTGCAAAGCCATCAGGTAGGCTTAACCGATAGGTATATGACCCTACCTTGGCCAATACTTTAAAAGGTCCAACATAGCAGGGACTGAGTTTCCCAGCTACACCAAATCTGAAAACACCCTTCATTGGGCCGACCTTCAGATAAGCAGAATCTCCCACATTGAATTCTAAGAGATGGTGGTGAGAGTCATGATACTTACTCTGATGATCTTGAGCTGAACGAATTCTCTGCTAAATTAACTTGATCTTGCTACTGGTTTCTTCTACCAATTCTGAACCAAACAGTTGAACACTTCCTATTTCAGACCAAGCTAGTGGAGTACTGCATTTTCTACCATACAAAGCTTCATATGGAGCCATCTTAATACTGGCTTGAAAGCTGTTATTGTAGGCAAAATCCACTAACGGGATGTGATCTTTCAGGAACCAGCAAAATCAAGAATACAGAGCCTAAGAAAATCTTCCATAACTTGATTTACTCTCTCAATCTGACCATCCGTCTGAGGATGAAAAGCTGTACTCATGGCTAGAGTCGTACCCAGGTCTTGATGCACAGCTTGCCAAAACTTTGAAGTAAATCTGCTGTCTCTATCTGATACAATTGACTTTGGAATTCCATGCAATATGACAATCTCTTTGATGTAGAGCTTTGCCAACTTCTCTACTGAATCAATTTGACGAATAGGAAGGAAATGCGCTGATTTAGTTAATCGATCAACAATAACCCAGATTGCGTCGGCACCAGATTTGGCACGAGGCAATCCCATGACAAAGTCCATGGATATATCAAACCATTTCCATTCTAGAATATCTAATGGATGCAGCAGACCACCAGGTCTTTGGTGTTTGGCCTTTACTAGATTACATGCATGACATTTGGCCACAGAATTAGCTACACCTTTCTTCATACCTGGCCACCAAAATGATTACTTCAAATCTTGATACATCTTAGTACTGCCTGGGTGAATATGATACCCAGAATTATGGCCTTCAACTAAAGCCTCTTGATGCATAGACTTAGGGATCCACAATCGATTTCCATGATAAACTACACCATTCTGCAACTGCAATTCCTGACGACGACCACCTTCGATATCTGCTTTAAATTTCAAATACTCATCATCTTTGGTTTGCGAGCTGGAGACATCTCGGTGGAAAGTGGGTTCCACATTAATATCTGCTAATAGCGAACTCAGCATATCGCCATTAACTGGAGAAATCTTGAGCTTACGAAATTCAGGTTCTAAGAAACTGGAGGCAACCATAAAGATTAGAGTAGCACGATGACTAAGAGCATCGGCCACTATATTTGCCTTCCCCGGATGATATTGAATGCTGAGATCATAATCGCTAAAGAGTTCCAACCATCTTCTCTGGCGGCAATTCAATTCCCTCTGGGTGAAGATGTACTTCAAACTTTGATGATCAGTGAAAATTGAACGTTGTACTCCATACAAATAGTGATGCCATATTTTCAAGGCAAATATTACGACTGCAAGTTCAAGGTCATGAACTGGATAGTTTCTCTCGTGGGGTTTTAGTTGACAAGAAGCGTAAGCAATTACCTTACCCTCTTGCATTAAAACACATCCTAGACCGATTCCAGAGGCATCGGTATACACCTGATAGTTCAAACCTTCCTTTGGTAGAACAAGAACTGGAGCGGTGGATAGAGCATCCTTAAGGGTTTGAAATGCTTCCTCGCACTCCGGGCTCCAAATGAATGGGACAGCCTTTTGGGTTAATTTAGTTAATGGCGAAGCAATCTAGGAAAAACTCTTAACGAACTTCCTGTAGTATCCTGCTAATCCCAGAAAAGTCCTAATGTCGGTGACAGACTTAGGTTGAGCCCAATCCTGAATAGCTTTTACTTTGCTTTGGTCTACTCGAATTCCATGAGCATCGACTACATGCCCCAAAAATGCAATGGAGTTAAGCCAGAACTCACACTTGGAGAACTTGGCATAAAGTTGATGCTCACGCAAGGTTTCCAATACTAACCTTAGATGTTCTTCATGGTCTCTCAGAGTTTTGGAGTAAATGAGGATATCGTCAATAAAGACGATCACAAACTTATCCATACACGGTTTTAGCATGCGTTGCATTAAATCCATAAAGATCGATGGTGCATTGGTGAGTCCGAACGACATCACCAAATACTCGAAGTGTCCATAACGAGTACGGAACGCAGTCTTCCCTACATCGTCTTCCTTTACTCGCAGCTGGCGGTAGCCAGACCTTAAATCGATCTTGGAAAATATCACGGCTCCGGATAATTGGTCGAACAAATCATCGATTCTAGGCAGTGGGTATTTGTTCTTTATGGTGACCTTGTTCAGTTCACGATAATCTATACACATACGCTTAGATCCATCCTTCTTTTTCACAAATAATACCGGCGCTCCCCAAGGAGATATGCTTGGCTTAATGAAACCTTTATTCAGGAGCTCTTGCAACTGCTCGTTGAGTTCCTGCAGGTCCTTAGGTGCCATTCTATAATGTGCTTTGGATATTGGCTGTGTACCGGGAATCAATTCAATAGAGAATTCCACTTCTCTGAAAGGAGGTACACCAGGCAAATCCTCTCGAAATACATCGGTGAACTCTTTGACTACCTTACAATCAGCAAGGGAGATATTTTCTCTTATTTCGCCCATCATGGTGACTAAGTAGGCACTACAACCTTTGACAATCAATTGTTTGGCTTTAATGGCATTTATCAAAGATAGCTGCGTGCTATTTTTTCCTACAAATATTTCAGGCTTACCCTGAGAATGGAGAGTGACTCTCTTTATATGGCAGTTAATCACAGCATTATTTTCACTGAGCCAATTCATACCGAGAATGATGTCAAAGTTAGCTATCGGTAGGATGATTAGCTTAGCCTGAAATTCTTGATCGTTAATCGGGACTTTGATATTGCAAAATTTATGAGCACTTAATTGGATTCCTGATGGAAGTCCAACACTCAATTTTTGTGATAGGTTGCATGCGTGTAGTTTAAGATTATTAGCAAATCGTTCTAAGATGAATGAGTGACTGGCACCCGTATCGAACAATATGTTACAAGGCTGGTTATTGAAATAAAGTGTGCCTAAATTACACAGTTTTGCATTAACAACTTGAAAAGATTTAACATACAGAAAGGCAATATAACAAGAGAGGTTTAAGAGTGTGTACCTGAAACCACATTGTTCTCTTCTGCGGCTTCCATAGGAGTTAAAGCATACACTCAGGCAGGTCCAGCAGGACGATTGTTAGTCTGCCGTCGCTGGAAATTTTGAGAATTGGGAGCTGGTGGCTGTGTGTGAGCCACTTCAGGAGCAAGGGCTGGCATTATAGCCAGATTTGGTTCCCTCCGATTCAGTGGAGTTGCTCGGAACACATGCTTCTTATGATACGGCTTCATTTGAACTCCATCTATTGTTTTCGTGTGGTCGCACTGATAGAACCGATGGCATGTGCGCCCACAATTAAAACATCTCTGGCCAAAGTGGTAACACTTGCCATACGGGTGTGGTTTGGCGCAGTTCTGAATTTGTTTGGCTGTAGGGGCAGCTTCCAGCTGATATACTTTCGCGGGGTTGGATCCGTGTCTCTTGAAATTTCCTCACTGGTTCAAAGTGATTTGCGCTTTCCGCTTATGATCTTCTTCGGATTGGTGATGCTCAATCACCTTAGCCGATTCCACTAGTTTGAAGAAACTAGTTATACAGAGTGGCACTATTTGATTTTTCAACGAACTTCTGAGTCCACAAAGGAAGCGATGATACTTTGCTAATTCTGAATGGGTGACTTCTGGTGCAAAACAGATTAATCTACAGAACTCTCTTTCGTATTCCGCCACTGAGCGACTCCCTTGAGTCAACCTCATAATCATATCTGTAATAATATTTTGTGCGGACGGGGGAATAAACTCAGTCTTGAAGGCTTCAACAAATGCATCCCAAGGAATGTCATCTAATTCATAATCGACGAACTGGGTGTTCCTGACTTCTTCCCACCAATATTCTGCCTCAGCGTGAAACAGATGGGTGGTGAGACGGACAGCTTCAGAATTTGGAATTTTCAGACTAACTAGATCCTTCTCCACGGCCTTCAGCCAATCAGCCGTATCCATCGGGGACAAGTTCCCACCAAAAGTTGGAGGCCTTAACCTCAGGAAATTATGGAGGAGATTATCTACTGTATGGTGTGAAGACAAAGCAACTTGTGGAGCATGGACTGTTGGAGCAACGACAGTTGCTGGAGTTACGCGATCATTCAATAACTTCTGCATGACCAGTGCCTGTTGAGCTTGGTTTTCTAAGAGAGTTGCCACCATGGCTCGCAGATGAGCCACCATGGCTCGCAGATGAGCCACCTCATCATTAGAACTACTGGAGGCCACAATGTTCTTGATAGAAGTAACAGTGGGTGGTGATCCAAAATCCATTCTAATTTAATTAAGAATAGAACATATTCATAATTTACTCTAATGAAGGGAAATCAAAATTTCTCATTAATCATAAAATTTAGAAATTTACAATGCCAAACTGTAAATCAAATGAAGTTGCCTGAAATTGAAATAACATTTAACCTAACTATCATTTAAACTTTATCAATGTACTCTGCCCTAAAGGCTACACAAAAATCCTCAAAAGTGACTTCTCTCCGCTTCCTATTACGCTTCTTCTCGAGCTTTGCCATAGTCTCGTACCACCACACTCCGGCGTAGTCCACCATCAAGTCAGTCAAAATATCTACATAAAGTACCTCAGGACACTCTATGTGTTCCAAAAGGGACTCTACTCAGCTCAGCCATTCTTGCGCATATATGGGAAAGTTGAGCCCTCGATATACAGTTTGTCCGAGAAGCTTGTCCATGACCAAAATTACTCTTGATGAAATTCCTTCGATTTGCCAGTTGCTTTCCTGCCTCCATTTGAAGCTATTGTTCCAAGCACTCCTGAAGATACGCTGATAGTAGTCTATATCAGATTCTTCAGATCCCATCTGACTCTGGGGGCAGAATTTTACTATATTTGTGTTATACCCTAAATGAATAAATTTATTAGGTTGGGATTATTCTCCTTTTTTCATTGTGCATAGAGTTACTGGCACTACTATGTCATGGATGTCACTTATATTGATGTGTGTAATTCAGAAGAACTATCCATTAGGTAGAAAGGAATCATAGATCCCATTCTGACACCTTATGGTGTTCTCTGATACTAACTGTGGGGCCCCCGTACTGGTAATTAAAAAGTACGATGCTCCAACTATGGCAAATCCACAACTTAAGTAAAGTTAGGCGAACCCAACCTGCCTTAACTCAAGGGCTTGTCACCAAGTGCTATAACATCCATCAATATAAATATCAAAGTGGCGAAAGTAGTACAAAATAAAGTAACATCCACAAGCATGCATAGTAGAAAAAGGAAAATGCAATATAGTAACTCATCATAATGCAGAAAGTAGAGTACATCTAGAAAGTTAATTATTACAAACTGAAATGAATGACTGAAAATGAAAGACTCTCGTCCTCACTGAAATGAACAAGGCAAAACTATCTAAACAGCAGCTGGAAGGTCCTCCTCCTGAACTGGCTCCTCCTTTGCGACACTGCCCTCGAACCCGTCTGAATCTGACATTTGTCGGTATCACAAATGCCAGGGCCCCAGCCAACAAAATAACAAGGTTACAGTTAGACAATTGTCTAAGTACATTTTAGGCTATTTAAATGAACTGAATATTAAAAGATATCACATTTAATTTAACTACACATGCAAGCAGTAAAGGGGCAACAAGCTATGAAAGAAATGGAATACTATAAACTATCTATTTATAGCATGCAACATGTATGTGAAGTAACATACAAAACACTAAATAAGCAAGGTAAGGCTAAAAGCAAAAATAACTGCAACTACGGAATAAACATGATCCTAACATGATTATGATCGAGATAAAATATGCTGAGTATAAAAGAACACAAGTACTGAATATGATAAAATTCTAGCATCCTAAACATGTCATTCATACATATATCTACGCCATAAAATATACATACAACATGCAGATTAATATGAAAGAAAGGCCACTGAGACATGTGGCAAAAGCAAAGAAATATATGAAATATAAAACCACTGAGACATGTGGCAAAGCGAGCAAATACTGAAAATAAGGCCACTGAAGCATGTGGCAAAGAAAATCAAAAAACAAAACAATTCAGCTAAAGTAGTAATAAGCCTAAGTCCTAGTACTGCCATACCAGCCAATAGGCCATACAGGGCCTCCAATATCAATCCATCAATCCCCAGCCTATCCATCCAAATATGCTAAGTCTGAGTCTAGTCTATACAATACTACTACTGAAGAGGCAGATTAAGCTAGGACATATTATATCCACTACAATCAAGATAAAACTGAATTATATGTAATTTCAATACTAGCTTAGGATGCATCATCCTAAGTTTTTCCTATTATGCTTAAGGGCTAAAGCTCAAAATCCAAGGTATGCAAAGCAATCTAGTCAAAGTAAGCAAGAGACTCAATCTAGACTTATGGGATATCTGTTGTTATCTAATTACCAAATCTAACTACTCTGAGAAGGTACAAGCTTAGGATCTCCAATATCTAGCTATCAAGTAGAATCTCAGATTTATGTCCTTAAAGTTAAATATTAGAACTTAACAAGTTCTAATCCAAAATCATGCAACGACTATATAGTTAAGTAAGCAAATCAACGACCTAATTTTATGAATATTTTACTCTCTTACCCAAATCTTGATTAAATAAATCAAGATTTAAGAATTTAAAACTTAAACCCTATGTTGAGTTCAAGTTCCAAAGCCAAGGTGAAATTCTATATAGGATCTAGGTTTCTTACTTAATCCCAATTTAAAGGTAAAGAATCCTATAAGTTGAAAAATTCGGGAACTAGGATCTTAGTGAAATGCTATTCTACTAATTATAAGATAAAATAATCAATCAAGAACTTGAGAATATAAGATCTATGTTCAATCTTTAAGATAATTTCATTATCTTATTGATTGAATCATCCTATACCCACATGGAAGGTTTCAAAAGATTAAACAATCAATCATTAAAGAGTTTCAATTGGAGGTGGTTTGATTCAATTTGAAGATCTAAGTCCAAGATCTAAGATCTAAAGATCTGAAGTTTGATCACTTTAGACCTCTAATTAGAGTTTTGACTTAAAAGTTTCCATTTGTGATTCTCTTTAAAATATACTTTCATGATTAACTATAAGGAGCTTATTAAGGTTAGAATTGACAACTCCAAGTATTTGACTAACATTAAACCTATATTGACCTTCTTAAGTTACTTAAGATCTAAGGGTCTGAGTTTTGATCACTTTAGATCTCCAGCTAAGAGTTTTACTTAGACATTTCCAATTTCTTTTCTTTTAACACTTAAATCTTATGTTATCTTAACTGAACTTATTAATGAGATAACTGACCATTTCAATAATTTAATTTAAAGTTTAATGCCATATGATCTTTACAAGGACACCTTAAGATCTAAGCATCTTAATTAAGGATTTAATAAAGATCTAAAGGATTCAGGATCACATTAGCATTTTTATCATTCTAAGATTTCAGAGAGTAATTCCAATCTACTTTATAAAGGCTTACTAAAATTTTCAACCCTTAAAGAAAACTAAATCACATTTTGGTCAAAATGACCAAAATACCCTTTTTAAGGCTAAAATTGGGAATTTAGGGTTTAATTACCCAAATTTGTTCTAATCTGTTTTAATGTGTTTCATATTACTTAATGAAGTGGGAAACACCTTTAATTTAGGTTTTGATGACCTAAATGGTCTTAATTAGCACTAATCATTTAATTTAGTCTCTCAGGGTGATTAGTGAAATTAGGGCACTTTAGGGCAATCCAACATTACACTTAGGCTATACTAAGTCTAATATTGTATTAGAAACCATCCTTACCCACATCAGGGCTTGATTAGGGTTTAATTCACTAATCCTTGAATTAGGGTGATTAAGAAGTGATTAAAAAAATTAATTTTAAGGGTCTGGAATTATTCCTTAGGGTACAAGGAGCAATCAGAGCCCTTAAACTCATAAATTGGACAATCAAATGATTTTATATGATTTAATTAAAAACAAAGAAGGTTTGATAAATAATTTTTAATCCAACTATTGGATCTGAGATTTTATTTTACATTCAGATTCTTTGAATTTTTCTGATTCAAATGGTATATTGGATCATACCATTTGGATCTGTATAACTAAAGTTATTTAATTAATTTATTCTGTATTTTTATTTAAATTATAAATTTAGGTTTTAATTAAATTAATTCATAAATATTTAAAATGTCGTTCGAAAATTTAATAATAACCGCTGCCCAAAATAAAAAGACGCGGGTCGGGGTCGGCCCGGCCCAAAATCTTCATCTCCTTCCTTTCGCCCGAGCCCGATGCTGGGCGCCCTAGGGTTAGCTCCCGCCGTGAATTTCACCGCATACAGACCACGCCAGGCCCTGATCTCGCTGGCTACACGTTCCTTGGCCTTAGACACGTCGATTAAACCATGAAGCCCTAACTGGGAAGCTCTGGTTCGCTGGATGCCTATTCGGCCGAAACCCTTTAGCTGGCGCACCTTTGAGGAGATAATTCTCCTCACAGAGTCCACGAGTCCCCGATATCTCGATCCCTACACGTTTAGGGATCGAAGAGGGAGCAATAGGTCGACTCGGGAGGTTCTGAGGTGGTTTGGATAGGTGGGGTGCTACTCGGTGCATTTTGCGGTTCAGAGCTTTGACTGGATCGATCGATCTGGTCGAACTTAACCCACGATACCAGCATACAATTATTGCCCTGAGGTTTTCGACACAAATCAGAGGGCTAAATGGCTCGGGAGCACGCCGCATTCGTGTGAATTAGCCCGACTGGCAGTGTGTTCTCAGATAGTGCTTAGGCCATCTGGCGCACTGCCAAGGCTCACTAGAGGTCCAGGATGATAGCTAAGAGCTAAGGAAAGGTCCTAACATAGCATCTATGGCTTGAGCGAGTGGATGCCGAGCTAAATTGAGCTCGACAGAAAGAAGGGGATGGGCTGTACCTTGGTTTGAAGAAACGCAGGGACAGAAGACAATGCGGCTGGGCTGGATTATTCTAGAAGGTTGCAGAAGCTCGGCAAGGGGGTCTGAACGCCAGACCACGCCCTCTATCAGCAGACGCGGCAGGACCAGTCATCACGATCGCCGAGAGCTTCAATGGCTTCAGCTGGGAGATGGAGGGAATTTTAGTGAGCAAAGGAGCTCACTGAGAAGCTTGGAAGGTATTTATAGGCCGGGAGAGACCTAGGGAGTGGATGCCAGAGCTCAGGTTTGGAGCTTGGCTCTGCCCGGGGTTCACTCGCCATTGCCTCTTAGGGAATGGCTCAGCTATCCCTACGGCTCGGCCACAACGGGAAAGACCTCTAACAGTCCAGCTGACTTGGCGAGAGGGTGGCAGACAGGATTGACGTGGTTGGGTACGGAGAATTTTCTACTGTCGAGTAGGGTCGTCGTGAGAATGACGATCCACGGTGGCTGGAATAGCCTCCACCGTCTGATGCCAAAGCCGTTGGATTTAAATGGTCTGATGCGGGGGTTAATAAAAAATAGAAATGCGGATTAAATCCTACGCGTCTAATTTTTGATGCCGATCGCACGGCTATGATTCAATCCTGGCGGGGAAAGATCGCGCCATTGGAAAAGCCACGCCGAGATGTGTGCTATGCATCCCATGGGTGCATCTCTGTGCACTGCTGTCGGGACCCTGCAGCAGATCTGTCGCGGTCCCGATAGCAAATCCCACCACAATTTTAATTAAATAATTTAATTTAATATAAAATAATTTTAATTATTTAATAATTAATAAAATCCTAATTATTCTAAATTCACTTTAGGGCTATATGAGCTCCAAAAATTCCTAAAAATTCGCCCTTAGCTAATTTAGGTATGAGGAATTCAAAAATGAAATCAGATTTTAATTTGAAGATCAAAATAATTTAGATATTTTTCAGGGCATAAAAATAGCCAAAAATACTAAATTTTCCAATTTAGCTCTGATTGATTTCAAACTTCTAGGTTTAGGTTTAAATGACCCCTTGAATCCAATGGAATCAAAATCAAACCTTGGTTTAGCTTAATTAATCTAGTTTTAGCTAGGGTAACAACCTAGCGTTATTACAACCGTATAATTCATACATGTTCAGTGATATTTTGGTTGCATATTAGTTACATTTCATACGTGGCATATACATATGCATGACTTCAGTAACATATCGAATAGTTTTACATGTTATTTACTTAGTTTCATTCATTTTCAGTATTCAGTATACAGTCAGCTTTACTTTACTTCAGTTTTATATAGTTTCAAATTTTCAGTTACTTTTACAGTTTTTTTACATCTAGGTTTATATTATTTAAATGTTAAGTAAATAATTAGAACTATTAGATTAGTTTTGATATGTTAGAATTATTATCTAACTCGTGGTACTTTTGGGATCTAACAATTTACTAGATTCTGAGCAGTTTGTTGAGCCAGATCAGGAGGACGTCCAAGAGGTTCAGTAGGAGTTTGTGGAGCCTTATCGGATCTCTCCTCTAGCTTTACTACTTTTGATTAATTATTTCAATTCAGTGCTTAGACTTTATTTTAGTATCATTTTAGTAAGCCATTTGTATTAATTTAGGATATATTTATTTTTTTATTCTGAGATGAATATTTTTATTTCATTTCTGTGATGAATGTTTCTGGATATATGCTTAGCTCCGTACTTTGTTTAGATATTACTTATACTTAGTATTGTTATGTGATCAACATACTGGAAATGCTAATATCTTATACATATGTTGGATTTCTTATTTCATATGTAAATCCAATATATGCATTTGTCTAGTATTTAGGATAAGGATACTACTCTTATCTTACGTATTAGCTCTCAACCATTCTCTTTGGGGTATGAGTCAGCAATCTTTTGTATGGGTTGGTTTTTAGCCTATTCGGGAAGATGAGTATAACAGCTCTAGGTTATTACTTAGCCTAATCTTAGTTTAATCGCAACTTAATTATCATTCTAATGAGTTCATCTAGTCATTAAAACTAATCCTTGAAGATTTGGAGCGATTCAGAGCTCAACTATATAGTTGAATTATTTTAATAATATTTAATTAATTAGAAAATTGAGATATTTAATTCCTCGAAATCGAAATCCGACTTCGTCATTGTGCTCGTCACCCCCAAATTAGCTAGGGGTGATGTTTTGGAAGTGTTTGTAAGTCGTCGGATTTTCTCAAATATTTTAATATATTTAAATACCCTGAAAATTGAGATATTTTATTTAACCTCGAAATCAAAATCCGACTTTGTCGTTACGATCGTCACCCCCAAATTAGTTAGGGGTAATATTTTGGATGCATCCGGAAGTCGTCGAATTGTTGCAAATATTTTAATATATTTAAATACACCGGAAAAAATATAATAATAAAATACTGGTCAGAATCGAAATCTAATTTTACCGTTGAATTTCTCACCCATAAATTAGTTAGGAGTAAATTTTTGGGATATTTTAGAGTGCGTTTATCAAATCTGAATTTTTAATAAATTAAATATTAGAAATGAATAATGAATTTTTATTTAAATGCATTTCCCTTCTTCCTCCTATCACATGGGGCCCGCCTTTATAAAATACCAAAATTCCATTTCAAATTATTTATTAATTTTTAAATAATTTTGACTTCAGATTTAAAATCTGACTTCACCATTGCGTTCACCACTCCCAAATTAGCTAGGGGTGAAGTTTTGAACGCATTTGGAAGTCATTAAAATTTTGTCGAATATTTTAATATTATTTTAAATACCTGAAAATTCGAGTGATTAAATACTCGTCGGATCAAAAATCTGAGTGCGCCATTGTGTTCAGAAGCACTCAATTAGTTAGGATAGATATATAGATATATATATATATATTTTTTTTTTCTATATATTTCATACAATAAAATTAAATATTAAGTTAATTAAAATTTAATTTAATAATTATATATATTCCTTATCCCTTTATTTTCTCCTCATTCGCATCATAACCGAAAACCCTAAGCCCCTTCGCACGCGGTACCCTCTCCCAATCCCGATCCCTTTCAAGCGGCCACCGACGCATCCTCAACTCCTTGATCCGTAAGCTATTGAGAGGTGAGTCGACAACACGTGGCTCGAGTTTCTCTCGCCCTTATCTCATCATGCGAGGGAATCCTGCGAAGATAAGAAGGTCATAGGTGGCTCGAGACAAAGGAAAGAGACCTTCTTCAAACCCTAGCTGAGCCGTCTCCACTCGCCGAGCACCTCCGATCGCCGACGCCTTCCTCTCCACTTGGCCGAAACCTTCTTCATTCCATCAAGAACTCCTTCTAGCATAATAAGGATCAAGGTATACCATCTCTTTCGTCTTACTCCATTTTTTTTTCAATTAGTTAATATGGAACTTTGATATTCTTTCTTTCTTTAGAGCATTGTTGATTAGTATAAACTACTTTAGAACTCGATTTAGTTAATTATTAATAGACATATAAAATTAAATGTACTTTGAGATTTTAATATTTATGGAGTCAATTGAGTTTGATAAGGTCTATTCAACATTGAGAAAAGAAATTGCTGTGAAGATGAACCCTAATTTGTGGCTAGTGAAAATAAAGAAAAGCAAGTATTGTTTTCATCTTTCCTTTACATGTTAAACATTTGAATCTCTATCTTTATTTCTCTCTTAGAGATGATTGAAGAAAATATTCTTAACATAATTTCTGTTTATGAATTTTCTTCAGTATTAAAAAGAGTTTTCATTTTCCACGAGCTGTGATTTTAAACATTAAGATTTTAATTCTGCAAATATTTGCATCACAATATGATTACAAATATTATTCACTCCATGATTATGAGAAGAAAAGATTGCTATAATTTTATGTGAATCCATCAATGAAAATCCATTTACTTAAATAAAAGCTCAATGAGCGAATAGACCCATATGATCATTAACAGCAAGTGACATTCCAAGATTAATATTAAGTAAGTATGCTTTGATAGGATAATATAACTTAACTTTTCATATGGAATTATTCATTTATATTAGAGAAGTTTGTATTCCCTTCTTAACTTATAAACTTTCATATACTGGTAGATAGTCTTTAACATTATATTATAGGATTAAGAAAATTAACTGTGCTTATCATTTTATTAATCAATTTCCTACTTGACAACTTAGACATTTAATTGCCCTCCATTGAAAATTATTAAAACTCAAATGCTACTTATATTTTATTATATAAGTAAGATTTCATTCATAAATTGGTATATTAATACCTCAATCATTGTCTTATGGTTAAAACAAAATTATCATTTTTGGGAGTATAATTCAATAAGTAAGAGCCTCCATTCATTCATCTTGAGTTATAGAATTTTAGGGTAGAATTTATTCATTGTATCTAGATATTAATATTAATATCCATAATTTATTCATTAAAAATCTGAAATCTTAAGTTTATTCATTGTATCCAGATTTCCTATATTACGCAAATCAGTATAATAATAAGGAAGATTTGATGTTTAGACTATAGTTGTAGATATTAATATTGATTGTTGTATTTTGGGTATTGGACAAATGTTGAATGTTTCTTATATACTAGATAGTAATGCATATAAGGCCATTTACTGTCATCAAATTTGTATAAAACAATTGCTGCCATAAATTATGAATAAAGTCAATTGTTGCCATTCAAAAATCAAATGCTATGATCATATGCTGTTATGTATTTGTATTAAATTTAAAATTTTGCTGTTATTTATTCTAATATGAAACAAAGGTTATTATTTGAAACGAATCATTTAGGATTAAATACTACTATACTTTTAAAATGCTGCCATATAAACTAGGAACTCATATTGCTACTATTTGAGTTGAGAAATTCATAAGTTGTTAGGTGTTTCAAATGCTATCATATAAATGCTGTTATTTACTTTAAAAAAAAAAAAATATAAATGCTGCCATCTACTTTATAAAATCAAAATGCTGAAATCATTTGTTCTTATATGAGATTAAATGAATCAAATACATTAGTTAAACTGTTTAATATGTTTTGAGCATACATTCTTATATATTTATTTATGTCATATAGATCTATTGATGTCAATTAATATAAAGGGTAAGAGCTGCCGTTATTTTATCAAATGCTGCCACCTTTAGTTTTATAAGATTAAGAGTGACCAAATGTTATTAGTCTTATTTAATGTTATCAAAATGCTATCATCTATTTATTACGAGTAAGATCATATAATGCCATCAACTGTATTCTAGAATATATACTATCGTTCCTCTTATTAAACATCACATGTTGCCATTTAAATGGAGATTCAAATGTTGTAGTTTACTTTGTAAAATTCAAATGTTACCCTTCTTTTAATAAAATTATATGCAGCCTTTAAATTCAAATGATTCTTATTTCTTTATTTAAATATTAACTTAAATGATATTTTAAGAATTCAACCCTACTTATTTCATTTATATTTGAATAATAATGATGTTATTCTTTGCAGGTTGAGTTGTAAATTAGTAAAGAGAAATGATGCGCTAAATGCTATTAACATATAGCAAAAATAAGCCAAATAAATGCTGCCCCTATAAATTGCTGAATTAATTTTTGCATCTTTTATTATTAGATGTTTGATATAGGATATTAAACTGCTTAGTTTAATTGAATGTATTTAAAATTTTTGTAGAATTGGAAATGAGAAACCCTGTAAAAAGGGTTGAACTCTATTTTAGAACTAGAATTAAACTCTATTTAGAACTGGAAATGAGCAGTCTTATAAAAAGGACTGAACTCTATATTTAGAATTGGAGAATGTTTGTATAAAATTTGGAAAATCTGAACAAAAACAAAGGAGACTCTGCCGAAAATTTTAAGAATTTTAGGACTTAGAAAATTTTAGGAAATATAGATGTTTGCACATATTTCTAAGAAATTCATATAAATTATCACTTCATTTGAAAAAATAAAAAAATAATTCAATATCAAATATCATAAAAACCTATTATTACAAAATCATGAAGTATCAAAATAATGACTTAAACTACTTATTGGCAGATCAAACAAATTGAATTGATTAAAGTTGAGACAAAACTAGTTAGGTATGCAAATCTACTTATAAGTTTCATTTCAGTATTCTTATATTTGAGCCATTTTCCATTTGAATATTATTTACACTGCTTACCGCTTTATAATCTGCAAAAAGAATGATATTGAATAGCATGTAACAAAAAGTTGAAACAATGAATATATTATTGTGGTGTTTGTCTTTGGAGGGAGAAACGCAACACTGAGAATCTGTACAGATTGGGCCAGCTAGCAGCCCCTGGGAGTTATATAGAGGGATTTAGCCTCTTGTAGGAAGTAGGCAATCCAGAGGAAAGACACACGAAGAATTATTATTTAAGTAAGCTACCGACGGGTGGCGAGATAAGCTTCCTACAGGTTATGCCTATGGGTTTACCCATTTGGGCTCAGGAGTCTTCGGACTCGCCTTATTGTTACAAGTGCTTTCAATAAAATTTATTCCATATATGTTGATTTTCACAGTTATTTTGCAGGGCAGAAATTGCTTACTTTACTTGCAGTTTTATTTTCAGTCATTTTCATATATGATTTATACCTATTATAGGATACTAGATTTATTCTTATAAGAACAATTTGCGTACTCCTACCTGACTGGTAATCTGAATTTTTTTTTTTCAGGTTTTGATAATTAAAAAGAACTTAGAAGATCTGCCAAATCAAAATAAGAAGAATAAAGGGAGCAAAAGAATGTAGAAATTTCTAATTCATATTTTGTATAATTCAAACTATTGTAAATTTTCATATATGTTTTGGCTCTATGTATAAAAGGACTTTAAATTTTATTTATTTTATTATGTCCTTTTTGAATTATAAAAAATGTCTTTATTTTTTTTTTATTTGAGATGAATTGTTCTTTAAAGACTCTCGAACTTCGATCCCCGGTCGCCACAGCCTTTATCCTCTATTCGGCGCCCCCTCCCCTCATATTCTGGCGCACGCAAAAACCATCCTCTCTCCCTCCCCATTTTCTTCCCAAATCCCATGTGTCCATCTTCCTATAAAATGGAGCCTCAACCCCTCCTCATACAGTTTTTGCTCATATGAGGTCTCCTCTTCTCCTCTTTCCCCCATTGTTGAGCTTTGTGCTGAAGAAGAAGCTCCCTTCCTCCAAGTTCCTGAAGAAGAAAATAGAGTTCTATTCTTCTTCCTAATCAAAAGTACCTATTTGCTCTACTATCTTGGCTACTTTCTCCTTGATTTATCAAAATGCTATGGATAATACTTTCGTTAGCTCTTGCATAACGTATATGTGTAATTGTAGAACCTCAATCGGACTCAAAATAGTTAGATTGAAGCTCATTCCTCCATTAAATTTTTATCAAGAAAATTGAAGGATTTTTGTATACTAGTAGCTAGGACTTTAATTTTTGCTTGTTATAATGATCTGTTCAAGCCAATTTTGGCATCAATAGAAAGGTCTTGGAATGACCTTTCAATTAGTATATGGCACTGCACATGAGGTGTCCAAAAATAGGAGTATTTGGGTGTAAAAGGAGGCTCGTCACAGTTTTCGCACAAGCGAAACCACCGTTGGGAGTTGCAGCGCGTCGCAGCTACCGAGTTTCGAATTTGGGTCTGCCGCAGCGTGCCGTATTGCACTACTGCGCCCCGCAGCGGCATAATAGTTTGATAAAGTATAAAAACATTTTTGATGAAATTAAATTAGATTCACCGCAGCGTGTCGCAGTGCTTGAATAATTAAATTAAATCTGGCGCAGCGCGCCGCTGTGTTGAAATCCGCAGCAATGCGCCATAGTGCCTGAAAGCACTGCAACGTGCTATAGCGATGCTGTAACAACCCAAGGTTATTATCCAGCTTGATTTTAGCTTAACCATATATTAATTTAGTTCATCTAGCCATTAGAATCAATCTCTAAAGATTTGGTGCGATTCGGAGCTAAATTAAATATTTTGAATTATTTTAATATTTAATTAATTAGAAAATTTGATATTTTTAATTTGACCTCAAATTCAAAATCCGACTTCGCCGTTGCGATTGTCACCCCCAAATTAGTTAGGGGTGATATTTTGGACGTATTTGGAAGTCGTTAAATTTTCACGATTATTTTAAATTTAATTAATTACCCCGAAAATTAGCATAATTAAATAATCATCGGAATCGAAATCCAACTTCACTGTCGAATTCCTCACCCCCAAATTAGCTAGGGGTGAATTTTTGAGAATTTTCGGAGAGCGTTTCTTAAATCCAAATTTTTAAATAATAAAGAAATAAATATTTATTTATTTCTAAATTTCTATTCCTATTTTTTTCTTCCCTCTCTCCTAATTGGCTATATTTTTAGTTGACCGATCCTTATATTTTTGACTGACCCCTCTTCTCTCCCTCCTTAATTGTAAGGTTTGATGGCTATGGTCATCCCTCTTCCCCATAGCTCATGATGGCCTCCCCATCTCCTCCTCCTCCTTTAAGAAGGAGCTCAAGCTCCTTCTTCATCTCCACTTGGCAAAAGCTATAGTTCTCCCTTCCCCTTCATTGCTAAGTCTTGGGCTGGAGAAGAAGAAGAAGAAAAAGTTCCTCTTCCAAGCTTTTCAAGTCTTCTTCCTCCATTTCTTGCAAGGCTAAGGCACTCATTTGCTCCTCTTCCTTGTCTCTTTCATGATGCTATTATGCTTGATTATATCTGTAGAAATCCATAAGCATGTATGGAAGCCATTAAGGCTCTTTAAAGCATCACATTTCCTTGAAAGAAAATTGTTCTGTTCTTCATCCATTTTACATCCCCCGGCCTTTATCACTATTGTTCATATAGTTAGGATGATCCGTTCATGCTAAGTTTGATGTCAATGGAAAGGTATCAGAAAGACCTTTTCATTTATATATGGCACCACTCATAGAATGCTCTGGATTGAGAGTATTTGAGCCCAAAATAAGGCTATTTACGGGTTTCTCAAAAGCGAAATTACCGTCTGGCGCTGCAGCGCCCGAATTGCAGAAACTAATCTGTCATAGCACGCTGTAGCGCACCGTAGCACGCCGTGGTGCGCCGTAGCGCCATAGCACGTCGCAGCGCACTACGGCGTGCCACAGTGTCATAATAACTTGCGATGTGTAAATATATATTTTGTCATAAAATAATGTAAATCCGTCACAGCGCGCCGTAGCGATCGCATTTCAAAAATCAAGTACTAAAACTCGTCGTAGCGCGCCGCAGTCCCGAAAATACTACAGCGTGCCATAGCGCGCCACAGTGCACTACATCGCCCAAAAGCACTGCAACGCGCTATAGCGCTCTACAGCACGCCACAGCGCGCATAATTTTCTAAAAAAGCGCAGAATTGGCTGAAACGGTCAAAACTCCTCATTTTTTGTATTTTAAGGTCCTTAGGACCCTAGTGGGACTGAATTTAGCATTGCATAAAATTTTGTGTAATAATCAGCTTTGAAAGTTTGCCCTTTTATGGCATGTGCAAATACCTCTTATGTGTTTTAAGTATTTTGTGTCAAATGCTAAATAATAGAATCTTTGAATGCTTATATTAATTATGTATATATTAAAAACAAAATTACATGAAACCTAAGTCTTTTATAGTTATAATCAAGTGTTAGCCCCTTTAGTTTGATTTAGAATTTAGTTAACCTTAATTACCCTCTATTTTATGTCATCTTTACATTCTTATATTTTCATGATATTATGATATTTAGAATTTAACATTTATTTGGACGCCTAAATGTGCTTAAATTGATATTAAACTATATTTGAACATAAGAATCTTAGGAACTTGATTAAGTTAATGATACCTAATCTAAATCTGAAATTTAACATCATAATACACCAATAATATATTGACTTATCATTGATCTTTAAATTAACCATTGGCCTTAATTTTAGTAAGGCTACAGGTTAAACCTTAATTTATCTTGATTAAGATCTAAATCTTAATCACCTTAATCTAGTAACTTTGATTGAAAGATAATTCAATTGACATGATTCTAATAATGCATATGATTTGACATTGATCTTAAATTATTGAATTAGAAGTGCTAAGGTTAATATTAACTCAGTGTGATTGAATTATCTGAATCTAAACTTTGGATCTTTAATTTTCACTTATATAAGACTATTGGCATAAGATGGATAATAAAATTATAATGGTTTATGAAATGATCTAACTCTAATAATATCTTTGATTTCATCCTATGATTATAGAATATTATATGATCAAATGGATCTTATGCATCTGATCTAATCACTTTAATTCAAGTCTATTAAGTAAACCTTGAATATTAACTTAAGAGATAAAAGAGTGAGATCTCAAGGGTCTTGCTTTATGATCATTATTGAAATGCTTAAAGACCTTAAATATTGATACATTGAGGTAGAAAGAACTTTTGTAACTTATTGAGGTAGGAATCTTGGATGATCCTTCATAACCTTAGAAGTTGATCTTGACACATTGTGGTAGGATTCACCTAAAGTAGTTAGAATAGAACTTTTACCTTGCGGTAGCAATCAATATTGAGTGATCTTTTGAACACATCTTTGGAGCCTTGTGTAGGACTCACCCATTTAGAGTAAAGATTAATAAATTTGATGAATCCTTGTTGATTAAATAGAATCTTCTGAACCCAAATTATTGGTTAGGTATAGTAGGGTATACCTATAGTACTGGATTATTTCAATAGTATTCAGAAATGGTTAAGTCACTCTAAGTAAGATTAATCTTTGTGCTATTCTGCAGGCTTAGGCGGATATAATCTCGCTTTAAGTAAATCAATCAATCCCAAGAGTGTTCTAAATGGGGACTCACTCCTTAGTTTGATTAAAATACAAATCGCCATTGAGTGATGCCTTCTAGCAAAGATTGCTTCAATAGGTGTGGCTTAAACAAATTAAGAAATTTGAGTCACCTTCTTTAAGACACTAAGTGCGATTGTGAGTTGGACATCTTAATGACTTAACTTGAGATATAAATTGTTATCGGGTGATGCCTCCTATCAAAGATCGCTTCGTTAGAGTGGCTTAATCAAACTAAGTGTTAGGAACCACCTTTCATGCAAATATTCTAAATATGTGTATACAACCTTCTCATATAATGATTTTTAAGTAAACTCTCAACTTTAACCAATTATCAAAATTATAATTTAAGAGTCAGAATCCTTTTAGCAGGATTCTGCACAATGGAGATCTTGAATTTATTATCAGATTTCAAAGCATTCTTTTTGGATTTCTAGATTTCTCTCATGTAGCTTAAAAATATGAGCATAAGCATAAGCATGATGTTGAGTATCAATAATGATGTATGAGTATCAGTGATGATTTATGGATTACATAATATAATATACATTAGTTGGGGAATTTCAGGATGCATCGATATCGCAGTTCCCAACTGGATGTATGTATATATTGGACCGTATGACTCATAGAAATTCAGTGATATTTTGGTTGCATATCAGTAGCATACAATATTGTAGTATATTCAGATGCACAATTTCAGTGGCATACATCATAGTTTTATATGCTATCACTCAGTTTTAGATCTATTACTATTTTTGTTTACTTTCAGTATTCAGTTTTTAATATAACTTTACTTTATTTTACTTTAGTTTTGTATAATTTTATATGGTTTTATACTTTCAATTATCTTTACAGTATTTTTGCAGATTTATTTATATTATGTAAATATTAAATGAATAATTAGAACTATTTAGATTAGTTTCGATGTGTTAGAATTATTGTCTAACACGTGGTACTTTAGGGATCCGATAATTTACTAGATTTTGAGCAGTATATTGAGCCAGGTCAGAAGGACACCCAGAAGATCAGGAGGAGCTCGTGGAGCACTAGTGGACTCTTCCCCAGTATTTTTATTTTGCTTAGTTTATTTCAGTTCAGTACTTAGCTTTTATGTCTATATTTAAGAAAATTATTTGTAATAATTCTAGATGTGTTTTCTTTTCTTTTATGAAATGAATATTTAATACAGCTTCTATGATGAATATTTCTGGATATTTGCTTTAGCTTCTGCACTCTGTTTATATGCTACTTATACTTAGTATTGTGATGTGATCAGTATACTGGAAATGCTGATATCTTATACATATATTGGATTCCTCATGTGTTTTACATCCAATGTATGTATTTTTCTAATACTTATGATAAGGATACTACTCTTATCTTATGTATTAGCTCTCAACCATCATTGAGGTTGAGTCAGCAGCCCTTCAGATGGGTATTATTTCAGCCATTCAGGGAGACGGGATATTCCTCCTTGAGCAGCGCGCCGCTCCGCCGCCGAATCGATTATGATTACCCTTTTTTGCGCGCGGCGACAGGTGGGGCACTGCACTTTACTTCAATTTTGTACAATTTTACACAGTTTTATATTTTTAGTTACCTGTATAGTATTTATGCAATTTTGTTTTCATTATTTAAATGTTAAGTAAATAATTAGAACAGTTTAGATTAGTTTTGATGTGTTAGACAATACTTATTGTCTAACACATGATCTTTTTGGGATATGACAATTTGCTAGATCCAGCGCCGTTAGTGGAGCCAAATCGGGTGAATACTCAGAAGATCCAGGAGGACTTTATGGAGCACTAGTGGACTCTTCTCCAATTTTATTGTTTTTATAAGTTACTATTTCAGTTCAGTACTTAGACTTATTTCCCGTATTTTAATAAACTTCTTGTAATAATTCTAGATGTACTTTTCTTTTCTGTTCTGTGATGAATGTTCTGAATGTATGCTTAGCTTCCGCACTCTATTTATATACTATTTATACTTAATATTGTGATGTGATCAGTATACTGGAAATATTGATATTATATATATATATTGGATTCTTCATATTGTATTCTAAATATAATGTATGTATTTGTCAAATACTTAGGATAAAGATATTAATCTTATCTTAAGTATTAGCTCTCGACTCTCATTTGGGGTTGAGTCAGCAGCCCTTCAGATGGGTTTTGTTTTGGCTATTCGGGGAGATGGGAAATTCTTTCCAGAGTGGCACACTACTCCGCCGCCATAATTGATTATGATTATCTTTTTTGCGCGCAACGACGGGGTGGGGTGCTATAATGGGTAATGTTTTCCCGAGTGGCGCACCGCTCTGCTGCTCACTATTTTGTTATTATATACTTCAGTTGCGCGCGGTGACGGGGCGGGGCGCTACAGTTGGTATCAGAGAAATATCATAAAGTGTCAGATAAGGAGTTTGTTTCTATCTACTTTATGATATATTCTCTATGTCATACAAGATCAAAAATCACTAAGTGTAAGGAAAGCAACATCCAATGTTCATCAATTGAATCTCAAAATTGAAACCTGAAAATATCTAGAATGAGGACATCTTAGGAATTGAACGAACAAAATAACATTATTGAAAAGTGATAATCGAACGTGAAATGGACATCCTAGGATTTGAAATGCACATTAAAGAGAAGAGATGCAAACAAGGTATTTGTATTTAAAAAAAAAACTAAAACTATTACTTGAATGGAATTTTATTTTGTTCGTTGAATTTATACTGTATTCGCAGTCATGAATCCCGGATCTTCTTTTGCTCCTACTCCGGTCAAAAATACAATCTCGTCATCTGACGGACCCGAGGTATCAAATTCAATTGCTAACTTGATAAGAGCCTTAATAGAAAATAATGCGTAACTGGTGCAAGAGACTCGTGCCCTGATTCTGTCTGTTCGTCAACAGTCCGTACCGCAAACGGGATTTGCATCATCCTCACATTACACAGGAGATGGGATCCTGCGGCCTGTTTGCTTAGTTTTGAGCAGTCTATATATATATATTTCTTAACCCATTTTTAGGGTTAAGTTTTTTGAGATTGTATTAGCCCTTGCTTTTAGGTTTTAGTGTGGAGGCTGCTCTATTTTTGTAAAGAAGAAGAAATTCTGTGAGGCGATAAGAGTTTGTAAACTCTAAAATCCATGTATCCCCTTTCTCTATATAGTGAATTTTTGCTCTCCTCCTTGTGAATGTAGGTGTTAGCACCGAACCACGTAAATTATTTTTTTGTAGCTGTGATTGCATGTGATTGTTCCTACTTTATTTTGATTTACTCAATATTCTCAAACATTTGTTGCGCATTATTTATAACCCTACCGATCTCAACGAGCATGTTAGAAACTCCATGGAGTCTTGATCGAGGGAGAAGAAGTCAGGCTGAAGCAAATGCTGCTCGTCAGTTGAGCACTGCAATCTCTTGCTGGGCCGGAGCTGCATCAGCTCTTCCATGGCGGAGCTGAAGGACTTTCTCTTCAAGGAGTTGTTCATAGTGAGTGGCGGCGATTGCTGAGGCGTGTCGAAGATCTCACCGTACTCAGAACCCATTGTTTCTGACCACGAATCAGAGTCCCCTCCTTTGCTCAGCTCCGATCCATTCAGAAAAGTCTCTGTTTCTATCGGCTCATAAAAACTGCCACTTTCAATAGGTTCATGACAGGCAGCGATGGCTTCAGCGCTAGACTCCCTTCATCGTATTCTAGCAGGGGGCTCTTCTGCTTGACCCGACACAGAAGCCTTGTTAAACTATCGTTTCCAACTGGTTAGCAGCCTCAATTTGAATTTTATCCAAATGCAAGTCTAGCATTGCTGCAAGAGTCCCATCAACTTATATGTTATTAGCGCAAGATGTCGATTTAATTTAACTTTAACGAACATAATCCTAATTACATAACTCCTAAGTATAAATCAAAAGACATTACTGCACGCCTTAACGAAATCAAACGAAAGATAAATATATTTATATCAGCAGCACTGCCGGCCATGAGCTTGTAGTGCAGACTTGTTGGCTTTTGCAATGTCAGTGTGGTCTGAAGTTCAGCAATTTTTGGCCTGCCTTACTGAATAATAGCAACCATATATGATGTCTATATACGTTGGAAGATTTCACTGCAACTGCAAGGTAATACATCTGATATAATAAAATAATTGAATCATTAAAAAATATTATACAGTGCATCCTTCATGTTTTCCAAATGGAGGGAGTGTAGACAATTCTTTGTTGTTGATCTGATTTTTCCTTCCCTCGTTATAAGTTGTTTTTCTTGGTGCATTTTTATAAAGAAAATATATTACAGAGTTAAATATAAATCACAAAATAAGTTAGCATTCTTGTTTGCATGACAAACAAATAAGATAAAATAAATATTCATATGTAATTAGTATTCTCATTATTTCCTATGCAGAGGGTTTGTGTTGAGAAAATATTATAAAAGTACACTGTGGTGTTTGCTTATTCCCCAAATTGCTCATCCTTAGATTGGTCTTTGTGATCTTGAAAGGAATTGATATTAATCATTGAATTTTGATGCACATATAGGAATTGATATTAATTATGGAATTCATAGCAAGGTTAATTAATTTAAAGCAACAATTAATCAAAAACAATTATAAGTGTCATTAATTCCGTATTGATTGATTGGAGAAGTTTCTTAAAACCTATTAATGATAAAATGAAGTTTAAGAATGACCATTAATCTCGTATTTAAATTAGGAAAATATTAATCCGAAATCAAGAAATTATAAGCGTCATTTCCTCTTCTTGAAACTGTCAGCATTTAAGCTGACGGTTCCAACAAAGAAAGGTGGAGTCGGCAGCAAGCGGTTTCCGAGACTTACGGGAATTAGTTGGTTTAATCGGTAGCAAGCGGTTTCTGAGACTTAAGGGAATTAGTCGGTCTAATCGGCGGCACCTATGCCGCATGGAGTGGACGTGCGTTGTATAAGCACGTCCTATTTAATCGCAAAGACCCCCTTGATCATTCACCACCTTCACTCGGATGCAGCTCTGCGGTAGAGACGCAGACGAGCGCACCGAAGTCGGCAGGGAGGCAGACGAACGATTGGGTAGCCAACTTCTTCCCTTCTGTCCGATCTCGGCACGCACAATCTTCTCCTCTTTCTGCTCGACAGAGACGCTGACAGAAGAAGAAACGAACCTTGCTGTCGATGTCTCAGGGAATTGCACGAGTCTACTCTGTGCCGATCTCTTCTTTCCATGCGCTTGATCTTCTAGAAGGTACGAATCTCTTCTCTTTATCGGTTGCGTCGACTCTTAGGATCATATAGGTTGATTTGCAATACTTCAAATTAAATTAGTAATCACCTAAAATATTTAAAAATGAAGATGTTGTGATTAAACATGAAAATATTAGGATGATTTATAATTGCTACGACGATTCTTTACCAAACTTGATGTGTATCTAATTAATATTATATGCAATTAAAAAAGTTTTAATATGAACAAATTATCAATTGAAGTGGTATTATGCATGCATTTTATAATGTTTAGCATTGAAGTATACTTTAGAAAATTTGATTGATAATTGGGTTGTCTGTGCATTTCTTTTTAAGTTCATCATTATGAATCTCATCATGTATGACGCCCTCTTTGAGCTCACATAACCATTTCTACATTATTGGCTTGTTATGGTCTTTACATATTCCCCTAACAAATAATATGCTTCAGGTTGATAGCTACTTGCATATTTATGCTTATGGCATCTGTTGAACTAATGATGAAATCAAACTAGTTCGGTTGGTTTTAATGATGGTTGGTGTGAGGTATTCAGTGAAAGTTTTAGCAAATATTTCAAAGTTTCTTGTAGGATACTTTTATCTACACCTAATTTCCTAGTGTTTATAATACGATTGTTTTCTTAGATTGTCTTGTTGGAATAGGTCTTCATAATTATGCACACCAAAGCATGTGTAGCACTTCCAACCTACTAAGTAAAACATTTTTATCTTAGTTTGCCTTGCACTATTTCAGAATGGATTCATCCTTTAAAATTCATAGTTCCTAGCTTAGGTCTTACAGTCTTAAGAGGATCTAAAATATTGAGAGAACCATAAGCTAATCAAGAATAACTTATAAAGGAGAATATATGCTTTAATAATAAAGACAGATATTGTCAAAGACTAATAAAATTACAAAACCTAACTTTTACAGATACATCAAGTCTCTCAGTACCACATCAGAATTACATGTGATTCATTTTATTGTTTACATAAAGTTACACTGAATATTACTTTATATGCATTGCTGCATAGGCATTATATTGAGCATATTTTGTATTGCTACTTAATGCATTATTCTTACTACTAATGATGTAAGAAAAATAAAATGATATTTATGTATCGTGTGAATGTTGCTAAGGGTTCTGAAATGGAGCATGAATAAGTTAGGGACGATGCTAGTCCTCGATAGACATAAGGGTGCTATCTAGAGCCTTTGAGGGGGCCCAGATGAAAGTTATGCTTTAATGCATTTTATTGAACCCAACATCATGGTTCTGGCTTTGCCCATTAGAACTGCTAAACGTCGCTTCATAATATCAAGTCATAAACATAAACATAAATTTTTATGCGATTACTATTTGAAATTTGGCATGTGACAAAGGAAATGTTTATTTGTAGGAGTAATGATCATCTGTTATTTGCATTTTACCATATTTTCCTGCAATGATTATTATCTCATTTTTTCCTTTCACTTTTTGCTTAAAAGTATATTATTTAATAATCTTTGTACTTAGAATGTGCGCTAATTCATTATTTTTATAATGTCAGACCAGATCCTACTGGAGGAGGTTGATGTAGCTTAAAGACGTTAAAGAGATAAATGGCGTGGAATAATAACAAATCTTAGTTACCCTTCGAGGATAAACACTTTTGTATGATTACATTGATGTAATACTTCTTGATGTTATTTATTTTAAATTGAATGAAAGTTATTTCTTTATACTTTAATAGCTCTAAATGTTGTTTAACTGCTATTTTACTTAACTGCCAATATAATCCTGCGGGAAGATGCACCTAAAATTAGATTGGTTGCCACTAACCTAACATGGGCCATCACAGTGATGAATATTCTAATTATTATAGTAATAAAGTACAATGGATGCCTCTACAGCATCAAGACGTGCTACTAGAGCTAGAGTTTCATGAAAACTAGTTCACTCTTTTCTTGTGCTGTTTCAAACATCTTATAACCAACATATCATGACGAAATCATAACAAAGCTTCACTTTGATATCCAATTATTATGACTAAATTAAATAGGGATGGATACACAAGTGATCAAATTAAATTCACCAAAATACATGTCTTATTGTGTGAGATAGCCAATACTATTTTTATGCATTCAATTTTAAATTTTCAAGATAATGGACAAAACCACTCTTGTATGTGTCATTGGGCAAGGTTTATGCCTTCAATGTAAAAATAAAGGATGCATAACGCTATGATGCTGTAAACGAAGGAAAACCTAAATAGATCTCTATTAAGCATGTATTAAATTAAGAAGATAACTATTTTTTAAAAATTTATCTACTTTTATATTAAGTTAAAACTACTATAATAGGTTTAGTCTATTTTTATCCATATGCATGCTAATCCATTGCTTTAAGGAGTCATTCAAACTTTATCAACTAATATAAATTGTAGAACCCTAAAATTTCAAACACTATCATTCATTTAAGATTATTATTTATTACAAATTCATATATGAAGGTATTTATTTTATAGATACACAAAAAAACTATTTGGCATATATAAAAACATAAGTTCAAAGTATAAACTATAGTCATTTAATGTTTTATGGCATTCATGTAGATATGCAGAAAGAATTCTGCACCACATATATGGTATATATATATATACATTTAAAATTCTGCACCACATAAGTTTACTTAGTCATATGTGAAAATTAGTATAGTGTCATATAAAACGAATAGATAGAATAATGCAATATTAAAAGCATTGTTGTTAAGTACTCAAACTTTTTAACAAAAGTGATATGCAGAGAGAATCAGTGGGAAAAAAACAAATAATATGGCTGCATAAATAAGGTTCTATTTTATTGAAAAAATATATAAATGTTTACATGCTGCTTTTCTAATCTTTTACAGAGAAGCATACAAACTATGAAATCTGTAATCAAACATCGTGTTTTTTATGTATATCTCCAACCATTATTTCCTTTAAAAAATTTAAAATGCGTAGTCAGTATAAACTATGTATAGAACATTTTGAGTTTTATATGTATATGTATTATTACTTGAGAAAAAAAATAAAAAAAAAAAATTCTAGAAATGCAGCGGAAAGCTGTGTAAATTGGATTGAAGCATGAGATGCTAGCATGTTAGAAACTCCATGGAGTCTTGATCGAGGGAGAAGAAGTCAGGCTGAAGCAAGTACTGCTCGTCAGTTGAGCACTGCAATCTCTTGCTGGGCTGGAGCTGCATCAGCTCTTCCATGGCGGAGCTGAAGAAGGACTTTCTCTTCAAGGAGTTGTTCACAGTGAGTGGCGGCGATTGCTGACGCGTGTCGAAGATCTCACCGTACTCAGAACCCATTGTTTCTGACCACGAATCAGAGTCCCCTCCTTTGCTCATCTCCGATCCATTCAGAAAAGCCTCTGTTTCTATCGGCTCATAAAAACTGCCACTTTCAATAAGGTTCATGACAGGCAGCGATGGCTTCAGCGCTAGACTCCCTTCATCGTATTCTGGCAGGGGGCACTTCTGCTTGACCCGGCACAGAACCCAGTCGTCCAGCTATAACAGAGAACCGATTTAATGTCAGGAATTAAGTTTGTTATTGTTTGGAGATTGGGAAAGGAAGAGGAGAACTACTTACTCTCATGGAATCCTTGAGCTTCTTGGGACGAATAGGGAGGGAGGACTCGAGAAGGCGGTACTCGTGCATGACCCAGTCCGTTTTGGCGCCCTTTGGGGGACGGCCGTTGTAGAAAACCAAGGCTTTCTTCACGCCTATGCATTGAAAGCCATCTGCGGCCAAGATGGGCTTATCCGTACCGGTCGCCTTCCAGTAGCCCGCCCCCGCCGCCCGATTTGGCCTCACTCCGTTCGGGTACTTGCGGTCCCTTGGGCTGAAGAAGAACCATTCTTTATCCCCAAAGTACGCCTTCTCTGTAACAGTTCATCATGCGTAATCATTCAGATTCATAAATTTGAATAATTAAACTTGAATTAGCTAACGGTCAGATAAAGGTGCTAGTTGCTAACCGGGGAGTTCCCAAGGATTGAATTTGTAGAGATCGATTTCGGCCATTATGTCCCAAGCAGGAGGCAAGCAGGAAGAGATCTTCCTCTTCAGGTAATGGTTAATGAGTTCTTGGTCTGTGGGATGGAAGCGGAAGCCAGGCGGAAAGTGAGAGCCCGATAGCTGGTTTCCTTCCATTAATAACGGTATCGAATTTTAAGAGAAAGAAAGAAGAAGAAGAGGAGGAAGAAGAAAAAGGAGGAATTGTTAAAGAAAAGAATGCTGTGGAAGAGTAAGAGCGCGGGGGGCTCTTTTTAAAGAGAACTTTGTGGTATGAGCATACCTGACCTTCTGTTAATAAGAGATAAAATACTCCCAAATATCTCAAAAAAGAATAATCTAATTAGCATGGACGGAATAATCTAATCTATTTTAATGGCATTGTGTGCCTGCGACTGATCCTTAGTTGGCAATTATTGTCGGATTTGTTAGACCTGTTGGGAGAAATGAAGCATTGGCGGACAGAAACTAAGGGACAGACGCAGAGTCACGCAAGTGAAAGAGCTCATAATGCGATAAAGCTGGCCTGCGCTTAATTCTTTATAGCCGGCCACTTCACACCAGGAGCCTTCCGAGATAATTAATTCTTTAATCCTTTCATTTTCGCTCTGCATCGCAGAAATTGTGGCAGAACGGTGCAACAAAATTTTCAACGGGTCCTCGAAATGTGCTGATCTTTACTGCACAATTGTCAGCCGTTGATCCTCTATTTGGCACTCTTGTTTTGTTTATTTGAATCTTCGCTGATCCACAGAATATCAGCAGCTGCATGATTAGCAGTTGCTAATCTCTTAAATCATGATTCGCTCGATCATATGGCTACTGAGTTGTATGATTTTATTTTCAGAAGGCGTACAAAGGATTTATTTTAATTCGCTGGATTATTATATTTTGGATTTAATGCTCTACTTGAGGACAATGGAGGCTTTAGACGCACGCTAGTCTCAGTGTCAGCTTATATCCTCCTGTTTAATAGGATTAATATTATTGGCGCTTTAAATACGGCATAAATTAAATTAGGCTTGTCTAATGCATAGAGCTTAATTATAAAAATGGCCAAATTGAACAACTTTATCCATCGGCTTAACTTATCTTAACATAATTAATCTCTAATCTATTTAATCCAAAGGAACCACTTTTAACTCTCTTTTTTTTTTTTTCTTTTTTTTTCAACCAAACATTGCCTAAAAATATATATAGTTATAAGCCCTTAAGTCTAATAACTCGTTTCGCAAATCATTTTTGCTGTTAGTAATAAGCCTAACGGCTAACATTTCATTACTGACTTATTGTTCTATAGAGAGGTTCACACTATTTATTTACTTACATACACAAGATAGGGCTTCTATGCTTAAAGAGTCTCTTTGTTTCTTACTTTAATAAAAAATCAGCTAAGGGAATTCGCTACATCCTTATATCAGCTAATATTTATAGTAATTTTTTTCATTATTACTATATGCTAAATAAATTAAGCTAGATAAGCTTGAAAAGTTATGCAACAAACATTATTTAAGCTAGTCAAAGTTAACTAATCTAAGATAAGTTAAGCCAACTAAGCACAAATTAATTAGGCTAAATCAATATTATTTGAAAAATTGGTTTCTAGCTCTAACTTATAACATAAATTGCATATACTTTATGATATTGTTTTTAATATGTATCATGCATAAGATTTTCTTATCTAACGGCATGAGTTAGGTTTTTAGTAATAGTTGATATTAAATTTACGACTCTATACCAACTACAATAACATAGATTATACTTATAACTTTTATACTAACTATAACAAATGGAACTAAATTAGCAACTCTCATATCGACTATAATAGTCGGGTACCATATTAACAACTTTAATACCAATTGTAATGGTCGGTATCATGATTCCAATCCGAATATTAACTTAAATATTGACTTACTTTGACCATAATAATATTTTAAAGCATAATCTAAATTAGTTGAGCCTTGATGTGGATTATATGCATGAGCTATGTGCTTCCTTGCTTAGGCTTAAGCTGACCCATACAAGTGTGCATATGACTAAGCAACATAGGCCTAGTGTTATTATTAAATCACTATTTCATGCAACAAATATGTCTGCAACATAGGCCTAGTATCATTATTAAATCACTACTTCATGCAACAAATATGCTCAATATGATGTTGAGAATGAAGTCTTAGTTTGAGACTAAGCATGTGGTGGGAGCCTATAATAACCCAAAGTTATTATTTAGCTTAATTTCTTCATAAATATCATTTCATTGAGTTCATCTAGTAATTAGAACTAAACTCTGAAGATTTAGAGCAATTCAGAGCTCAATAAATAATTGGAATATTTAATAATATATAATTAATTATAAAATTGAGATATTTAATTTGACATCAAAATTGAAATCCGACTTCACCATTACGATCATCACCCCCAAATTAGCTAGAGGTGATGTTTTGGACGTATTTAGAAATCATCGGATTTTCACTAATATTTTAATAAATTTAAATGCACCGAGAAATAGAATAATTAAATAATCATTAGAATCAAAATCCGACTTCGCCGTTGAATTCCTCACCCCCAAATTACCTAAGAGTGAATTTTGGAGAATTTTCGAAGAACGTTATCAAATCTGATTTCTTATATAAATTAAGAATTAAAAAGAAATAATTATTTATTTCTTTAATTCTACTTTTTCCATTTTTTTCCTTTGGCTACCGTACCTTGTTCGGCGCCTCCCTACTCTATTCGCACACAAAACCTCTCCATTCCTGTAATAACCCAAGTTGTTACCATAGCTAATTAGGACTAATATAAGTCCTAATTTTGATCTTAGTGCATTAATTAAGCCATTAGGAGTTCACCACAGCGACCTAGTCCAAATTAGAAGTCAAATGGATCAAATCCTGATTTTGGAAATTATAGGAACCTAGGAAAATAATATTGTTATATTGACCTCAGATCAAAAATCAAAATTCAATGTTGCACTCATCACCTCCAAATTAGATATGGGTGATATTTTGGTGGCAATCGGTAGTTGTCGAAAATTCATCGAATATTTTAATAACATTTAATTAATTAGAAAATTGAGATATTTAATTTGATCTCGAAATCAAAATCTAGCTTCACCATTATGCTCTTCACCCCCAAATTAGCTAGGAGTGATATTTTGAATACGTTTGGAAGTCATCTGATTTTATCAAATATTTTAATATAATTAAATTCCATGAAAAATTAAATACTCATCAGAATTGAAATTCAACTTTGTCGTTAGATTCCTTATCCCCAAATTAGCTAGGAGTGAAATTTTGGAATTTTCGGAGCACATTATAAAATTGAACTTCTTAAAGCATTAATTAATTAAATTAAATTAAATTAAATTATCAAAAAAAAATCCATTTCTTTTCTTTTAATTTTCTCTCATTCTTTTTCTTACATCTGTCAGCGCCTCTCCCTCTCCCATTTTGCTGCACGCAAAGGAGGCCATCTTCCTCTTCCCTCAATTTTTTGTCAAAGCAACTTCTCCCCATACTTGTTATGGGATGACTCAAACTCATTCCATCCAAGAGCCATGCCCTCTTAGCTGGAGACACCTCCCTCTCCTCTTCCTATAAGATTGTGACCACCCCTTCTAATCACAAAGCTTAAGGAGAGGTCGCCACTAAGCACATCTTATACTTAAATTTATATTGGAATTTAAGACTCCAATCCAATCTTAAAGAAAAGAGGTGCTTTTCTGAATAAAGTAAATATTAATAATCACTTAATGAGTATCAGAGTGCGGAAGAAAAGAAATAACTGAAAATAACATCCATACATAAAATAAAAACATCCAGCTCAGAATATATACAATGCAGGAAAGTAAAGTACAAAGTTCTGTATTATTACAAACATTTAAAGTTTAAAGACTGGAAAGAAAGAGTCTCTCATCCTCACAATATAAAGTAAAGTAAACTAGTAAAACTAAGGTCCCTCAGTAGGCTGGACCTCCTCCTGGACCTACTCCTCAGAAGGCTCTATCTCCTCAAAAAGCTCAGAATCTACCATTATCAATTTCATAATGGTAGGGACCCAGCCAAGAAAATAAAAATCTTGTTAGACAAAATGTTTAAGTACATTTTAAGGTAATAAATTTTAATATAATTTTAATGACATCACAACTTTAAGTTAAGCAAAATATAGCGGTAAAGCACAAGGAAAGGCAAGAACAAGTCATGAGGTAGAAACATACCTCATCTCAGGCTGCAAAACAAGGTAAGTAAAGCACAAGATAATGCTACTAAGTACAAAGAAAAGTCCTAAAGAATATGATCAAACTAACATGCCAGTATAATATAAGTAAAAGTAATGTACTGAAAGTATAATACTAGCATCCTAACATGCTCTCAAGTAGGTAAAACGGCTCACATATAAAAAGTTCTAAAATGAAAAGGAACTGCAGAAAATGAAAAAAATATGAAAGAAAGAAAAGCGTACTGAAACAATAAAGTAAAGTACAGTAAATATGAAATGTAAGGAAAGTATGTAAGGTACTATAAAATGTCTGAAATGTAAGTATAAGTAATGTTTCTTAATTTATTGTACTTAATCTGCCAAAAAGTAATGTCCATCTGGTAATCTAGGAGAAACATCCCAGATTAAAATAAAGGTCATCAAAAAGAGGCATCTAGGAGAAACATCCCAGATCCTAAAGTAAATCCAAAAAGTATCTAAAGAGCATATAGGAGAAACATCCCAATGCCAAAGTAAAGTACCATAGGGGAAATTCCCTAGGCAAAAGCAGTCCTAAAGTAAGTCATATTAACTGGTAGGTTAAGTAAAACATAAATCTCAAGTAAGATGTTGTTTATCTAATATCTCTTTTAAAGTTATATGAAATGTGAATAAAATTCAAAGTATAATATAAGTAAGTAACAAGTATTCAAGTATGTCCCAAGGTATAAAAGGCTCAAAAAGCAAGGAAAAGCATTGCATTTCAAATCAAATAAATAGTAAATAGCACTACACAAATTTTGTGATATCATCTATTTTCTAATTTAGACGTTCTAACTACTCTAAGTTACATAAGATTCAGAATTATTAATTCTTACACTGTCTGTAACTTAGATTCACGAATCTACTTATTGAACATAATTAGGATTAGCTACGTCATAATTATAAATGAATCAAATATCGCCTGTAAAGTTAAATAAGTGAATCAATCATCCTAATTTATTATTTTGTAAATCTCAAATAAATCTTGATTAGCCAAATCAAGATTTAAAGAATTAAGAATCAAACGTCAAAGAATGAGGTTTAATTCTTATTCACAAGTTTATCCTAATGGGCTAAGGTTTAATCTCATCTTACTGATTTAATAGGATATATTTCTAATCCTTAATCTAATGTTAAAAGATCAAATAATCAGTTAATAAACTATGAAAAATTTAATAAACTAATAAAATTAAGATTTCACCTTAATAAGTAACCCACTTTACCCATTAGATAAATTCTAACCTAAAATCTAATCCTAATCTTAAGAATTAAAGCTCTTAGATACTAAGAGTATCACTCAGACACACATCCTAACTAAGGTTATAAGATCTAAAGAATGATCTAAGAATTTCAAAGGAAAGAAAGGATTCTAAATTTTACTTAAGATTTTTGCTTAAGACTAAATTTAGGGCTTTCTTCAATTTTCTAATTTAAGGCTTAGAATTATTTAAATTAAAGTCTAAATCACTTAAATTACTATTTGATATGATTTAGAGATGAAATTAGGTCTTAATTTCATTAAACCCTAATTTTGGGCAAAAAGACTATTTTGCCCCTCCTTAAGGGTATAAATTTCACTTTTAAGATTTAGGGCTTAATTTTGGATTTTAATGATGTGGAATGATTACCTACTGTCTAATATGAGTTTAGACAGTGAGTTCTCTAAATTTGATTACGTATTAAAATTAAGGAATTTGACATATAAGGGATTTTGATAATTTTAGCCAAATGACATATTTTTCTGTTAGTTTATTAAAGGTTATACTCTAAGGTTTCTACAAAATCTTAAATTATTGAATTTTGATGTGTATTGGCTAAGTTATAGCCAAAACAAGTTTTAGGGTTTAAAGGGTAATTAAGGATTTTTAATTAAGGGTCAAAAACCCTAACTTTGTCATTTAGCATCCAAATTGAATAATTTCAATGGCTGTATGTCACAATTGATCCACTGATTCTAATGACTAGTGGTAGGTTCAATTTGGACTCAATTTGGCTAAGTTATGGCTTAATTAGGGTTTAGAGTGATTAGTGAGTGATTAGTGAAATTAATCACCCAATCACTAATCCAACACTGCAGTTAAGTTCTAATATGTTTTAGGAGTTCTCCGAAACTTAGTTTGTCCAATTAAGATTATTAAATTTGCTAATATTCACTAATTAAATTTTATGGTAATTAGGGGTTATTAGCAAATCTAACTATTGGATCCTAAATATTTTTGTAGATCTCTATAAATTAGGTTTTGCTGATCTAAATTGGTATTTGGATCACCTAATATGAAGCTAAGATGACCAACTTATGGTCATTTGAAGTTCTAGGTCAAATTAGGCTAATTAGGGTTAGGTCCTAAATGTCATTAGTCAAAATCTAATCTAAACAGCAAGATTAACCCTATTAAAATGTTTCTTAAGGTTTTATGAGTATTTTAAGACCCATATTGGGTATGTTTGAATTATTGGTTACAAAGTTATGATTAAATGAAGGTTTGCTACATATTTTGATTTAAGTTAATACCCCTAAATTTCACTAAGTTAAATATTTATCCAAATTGAGATTTGATAGTTTCATAATATTCTTTGATTTTTGCTGAATAAAATGATATATTTATTTACATAATTTGGGTTTATATTTTGTAATTTATTAAGGTCCAAAGTTTACATATTATTTGTATTAATTAGATTAAATTAATCTAACTAATCTTGTTTTTACCTTTCTTAACTTTCCGCACTTTCACTATACTCATTATTAGATTTATAAAATTTTTATTTATTTATTTATTTACTTTATTCTGTTTTATTTATATCTATAAAAATTATTTCTCTCTTCATTTATATGTCTGTATGTATATCTTAATATAATTATATACCTAAAGTATTTAAAGTCATTTTAATAGTTATATAAATATACGCATATATATATTTAATTTATATTTTTATTTGCAGGTGGCGGGTCCCTCCAGCATAAACGTGGCTTGATATTACTGGCTGAGGCGTGATAGGCGGGCCCCACAGCGCTGAGCCACTTATCCATCAGTGCTGCCAGGTGGATCCCACAGCGCTGAGCCACTTATCCATCAGTACTGCCAGGTGGGTCCCACAGCCAGATCAGCGATCCGCAGTTAACCCGAACTACCAATGATGTAACGCCACGCAAGCAAGCAGCAATAAACGCCACATGGATGATCTGACGGCGCTAGTCTATTACATCGAATGGAATCGACGGATGAGATTGATCAAAAATATAAAGAAAATTTAATCTGATTGGATTTTCTATACTGTTCAGATTAAAGCGGCCAATCTGACGGTCGATAGTCATCGAGTGGATGCGACCGGACGGTTCGAAGTTCTCCCCGGTTCGAAGCAACCCGTTCAAAGCAACCCTGAGTTGCTTCATCTTCCTTCAGCCGACGCGAACTTAGGGTTTCATGCGATGGAGGCTCGATCGATCATGTAGTAACCAATCGATAAGTATACTAAATAACATACCAATAATATTCGAACTGGACGCTCAAATGCAGCTTACGCGAATCTAAAAGGCATAGGAAATGTGAGTACCTGTGGAAATGTCGAAGAGGGTTTAGGGATCTGTCGATCTTTCAAACTGCAACTCCAAAAGGATTCAAAGGTTAGCTGACATCGAATTGAGATGCAATGATCTTAATTAGGACTCGAAGGCGGTGGATGCCATTCGTGGCGATCGGCGCAGGCCGCGTGTGAGGCGACCCTCACCCTTAACCCTCAATAGGTCTAGATTAAGGGTGAAGCGTCACTCTGGTTAACCCCTCACTTACCATTGGATTAGGATAAACTCCACAATCCACCTGATTAGGGAAAGGTCAACTTAGAATCAATCAAGCAGTCACTATATAAGTAAAATACAGATTGCAGAAGCGATAAGTGAGTGACATCCAAGCATCATAATATATATATAAGAGGAATATAACTCAAGAAAAGTAGCATAGTGAAACCTGAATACATAGTCATGGTACCTGTATTATTACATTCATGAAAGTTTAAATAAATAAAGGTTCAAATACGCTCATCCTCACAGGCAGTAAATAGCTAGATCTCTTCTGACCCCAGCTGCAGCGCCTCCTCCAAGAAAGGCTCCTCCTCAGGTACAGGTTCCTCAAACTGATCTACACCTGACATTGTCGGTTTCATAATATAGGGCCCTAGCAAAAAAAAGAGAAATTCTGGTTAGACAATTGTCTAAGTACATTTTAAGCTGAATTTTTAATAAGGTTATATAATATCACCATTTTACCATTTACTTTTAAGCATGACGTGTAAATACAGGAGCAGTAAGCAACACAAGTAAAAAGACAAACTATAGACTATGCTCTATAGTATAAACAAGGCAAAGAAAAGAGGCTGAAGCATGCCTCACATAACAAGTAATCAAGGAAAGGCATATAAGTGTAAATATAACTGAATAAATACTGGAAGAAAAATTCTACATCTTAAACATGCTGGTGATCAATAAAAATAATATGCTAATTAAAAAAATGAATAACTCAGCAGTGATATATACATATAACAGCAAGATTCTAATATATATAACGTAGTATAAAGAAATAGCTGGCTGAAAAAGAATATACTGAAACAACCACAACCGCATATAAAACTATAATACATCAACTGCCATACAGAAAAGAGCTACACTAGCTCGCCAAAAGAAAATGAAGATCTTAGCACGATACGGCTAGGGCTACTTCTAGCTCAATACGACTAAGCCAACAACAGTCACATATATGGCCCTAACACGATACGACTAGGGCTACTCCTAGCTCGATACGGTTAGGTCACCAACTATCATACCAAAATATCCTAGCACAGTACGACTAGGGCAACTCCTAGCATGATACGGCTAGGGCAACATTCGGTCTGATCAAAAGAAAACCACTGAGAGACAGCTCAATCACATCACTTTATTATCATTTCACTTATTTACTTTAATATTTTCATAAGGAATCTAATGAGTCTCCATAATTTCCTAACATTTTATTTATGCATCAAATGTCTTATATGATATGTTCAAAGAAAATATAAGGCACAAAAATACAAGGTATGTGTAGCAACAAATAACAAGTAAGCAAGAGATTCGACTAAACATGGTGATATCATTTGTTTTCTACTTAACCAACTAACTATTCCAAGTTACACAACTTCAGGATCACAATTTTCCTACTATCGAGTGTAACTCAGAAATTCATCCTTATAAGTTAAAAAGGATTGGAACTGATCAGGTTCCAATCTAGTTCAATCAGATAGACGACTACGAATTAAACAAATAAATCATACGTCCTAATTTTGTGAATTTAGACGTTCTAACTAAGATCTGATCAAGATCTTCTACACCTATAGATTATAGATTAAACACTATGAGATTTTAGGTTTAATCACATAATCCAAACTGGATAAGACCTAAGTTCTAGGTTTTATACTATAAGTGATCTACTAGTTAAGACAAATCCTATTAAGTAATCAAACTTAATAGGATGAATCTCCTATCTTAAATCTAAAGTTAAAAGATAAACTAATCAGAATGGGTTGTAAAATAAAATAATATCTAAAAACTACTAAAACCAAGGTTTCACTCATAGGGTAACCCAATTTACCCAATGAATGAACACTAACCTATGATCTAGTCCTAGTCTCAAGAAAGGTCCTTAAGGTGGGGTGCTTAAGACTTAAGAAAAATTATTAGAATTCAATTTAATGACTTATTTTATTTACTTATATGGTACTAATATGATTACATTATTAATCCTAGTATTCTAAGATTTTAATTAAGGGCTAAAATTGCGCATTTCCAATTTTAAGGTAAAATGACTATTTTGCCCCTACTTTAAGGGTCAAAAAGTCAACTTTTGATTTAGGGGTCCAAACTGAGTTTTCTCTTCTCCAACTAATTCCTTACTGTCTAACTTGAAGGTAGACAGTAACTACGTCCAATTTGGACGAGAAACGACCGAGTTATGGCTAAAATAAGGCTAGGGGTATTTTGGTCATTTTCCTAAATTTTAAAGTACAAATCCTAAATATTATTTCTGTGATAATGATGAAATTGAAATTTTAAACTAGGTAGCTCCTTGAATTTTTAGATTTGGAGTTAAATTGACCAAGTTATGGCCATTTGAAGTCTAAGGGCATTTTGGTCATTTTCACTAAAGTCAACTCTAAATTATAGAGTTGACTTTTTGTCCTGGTGTCCAAATGGGAAAACTAATACTACCACGGTGATGGGGCCACTCTCCTGAGCATTTTAAGACCCATATTGACTATGTTTCGATAATCGGGTAAAAAGTTATGGGGTCTTAAAGAGGCTCCAAAACGCTACCTCATTATGCATACCCCGAAACGAAATTTTACATTACGCCATTTGATCCTAAATATTTTTCTGAGTATTTTAAGACCCATATTGGCTATGTTTGGATCATCCTACAAAAAGTTATTAAACTTTTAAGTTTTACTATTCAAAAATACAATTTGAATTATTTTACTATTCATTTATTCAAATTGTATTATTTAACTGTTCATTCCTAAAGTTTAAATTTAATATTTTTGATTTTTATATCATTTACTTAGCAAAGTAATTAGTGCTAATTACTTTTTAATTAGTCCTAATTATTTATTAATTATAAATTAATTTAATTATATTTTACTGTTCAAAAGTAATTAAGCTAATTACTGTTTAATTAATTATCCTAATTACTGTTTAATACTAATTAACTTATAATTATATTTAATTAATCAAATATACTGTTCAAAAGTAATTAACACTAATCCTGGGTTAATTAATACTAACTGTAGTTAATTATGGCTAATTAAACATAATAGTAACTTAATTAATTTCTAATTAATCAACAGTGGGCCCCACTGACACGTGGCACTTCCAGAGGCTGCCACGTGGTACTGTGGGCCCCACTGGTTGCTGACTCAGCTCGGCTGACTGGACACTGGGCCCACCTGACACGTGACACTTCCAGAGGCTGCCACGTGGCACTGTGGGTCCCACGGGCTGCTAACTCAGCTCGGGTGACTGGGCAGTGGGCCCACCTGACATGTGGCACTGCCATAGGCTGCCACGTGGCACTGTGGGTCCCACGGGCTGCTGACTCAGCTCGTGTGACGGGGCTGTGGGCCCCACTTGACACGTGGCTAGTGCCAGCGGCTGCCACGTGGCACTATGGGCCCCAATGGGAGGTGAACCGCCGCGGGTTAAACCCGAGCAGTGGGCCCCACTGCCACGTGGCGAACCCAGAGTCTACCACGTGGCTCGGTGGTCCCCACTGGGGAAGCCGAACCGACGCGGGCTCGGGTTGTGGGCCCTACGTGACACGTGGCGTGCCCAGAGGCTGCCACGTGGCACTGGAGGGCCCCACGGCCGAAGCCGAAGCGACGCGGGCTCGGCGTGTGGGCCGCCACGTGATACGTGGTGGGCCCATATGCTGCCACGTGGCTGGGTGGCCCCACCCGCGCTGACGCGGACCCGACCCGAGCGGGTCGGGCGCGGGTCGACCCGGCCCGGCCCGAAGCGGCGACCGTTCGTCTTCCTGGGGTTCGGCGGACTGAACCCCGACTCATTTGCGGGCCTGGTGCGCCTGATCGGGTTGGTTTGAGCCCGATCGGAACGGTGGATGTGAAGATGACATCCTAGTCTACCTATCCTTCAATTATTGTAACGATCGAACGGTAAACGAGGGAGATCGGGTACCTGAAGGTCGAGACGGCGAAGGTAATCGACGGAAGAATAAGGCTGGCTTCGGGGCTTGATTTCGGCTCGATCCGGGCTCCGATTTGTGCAAACTTAGAGCCTAAGGGTCGGCTGAGGTCTTATAGACGGACGGCGACCTCGCCGAGGTCTGGATGCGATCGGATTGGCCAGAAAACGCAACGGGCCGCCGCGTGTCACGCGGGGGAGAGGGCGAGGAAGACGCATCCGGACCGTCGGATCTGGGCGATCGCGGACGGTCCGGATCACTCCAGATCGCATGACGCGGATCGCGGCCGAGGGCCGTGGGATCCGCGCGCGATCGGATGGTCCGGATGGATCCGTCCGATTTGACGGCGCCGTTAACTGGAGTTAACAGCGTCGTTCGACGCCATTAATTAATTAATTAATATTTTTTTTTAACATATTTCAGAAAAAAAAATTTTGAACATATTTTTCCGAACTAAATTGGGGTCAAGGAATCCAATGGCGTAGTCGGATTTTTGATCCGACGAGTATTTTGATACATCGATTTCCGTGGTATTTTTACTATTAAAATATTCGTCGAAATTTGACGACTTCCGATTGATACGAAAACTTCACCCCAAGCTAATTTAGGGTCAAGGAACGCAATGGTAGTGTCCGTTTTTTGATCGGAGGTCAATTTAAATAGGTCAATTTCTAGGGTTTCCGGATTTTTAGAAATCAGGATTTAATCCACATTGACTCCTGATTAGGGCTAGGTTTAGGAGGTTGACTTCATTGACCTACTTAGCACATTTTAACTGTGTTTAAGACTTAGGATTAATCCTAATTATCTAAAGTAACAACTTGGGTTGTTACAGCGTGTCCCTGCGCTTTGACACGCGGAAGAGGGTTTTGGGAAGACGCAGCTCTGCCGTCTGATCTTAGATCAGACGGCACAGATTCAATCACGCAGATTAACGGTACTAGGTGACGACGTAAGGGTTCTTATACGACGCAAGTTACGAACCTGACGGTGCCGTTCTGGGATCTATTTAAAATAAATATTAATTAATTTATTTTAACTAGATTTTGTTAATTAAAATTAGTGTATTTAATGCATCCCAAAAATTCTTAATAAATCACCCCTAGCTAATTGAGGGGTGGGGAACGCAACGGTGCACTCAGATTTTTGATTCAACGAATATTTAATTATTTGATTTTTCAGGCATTTAAATAATATTAAATTATTTGACGAAAATCCAACGACTTCTAAATGCATCCAAAATTTCACCCCTAACTAATTTGGGGGTGGTGAACGCAATAGCAAAGTCAGATTTTGAATCTGAGGTCTAGATAAAAAGTTAATTTTTAGGGTTTGAGATTTTTCGAGAAATCAAGTTTTGATCTATTTGATCCCTAATGTGATCTAGATCTTAGAGGTAGGTTCTAAATGACTTAATTAAGGAATTAGAACCTTAATTAAGACCAAGATTTGTCCTAATTAATCTGAGTAATAACCTGAGTTGTTACAGACTCCCCCTCTTAAGAACAATGTCGTCCTCGACATCACTCAAGTGAGAAGACTAGAGCAAATATAAAGTAAATGAATTGAAATAGGTTAGAGTTGAATAAATACCTTAATTAAAAAGGCTTGGGTATTTCTATCGCATATCCACTTCTTTCTCCCAAGTGGCTTCATTGCATGATCGATTCTTCCATTGGACTTTAATCATATTGATTGCTCGATTCCTTAGTTGCTTACGATCATGAGCCAAAATCTGTATTAGTTCTTCAGCATATGTTAAATCTGATTGAATTTGAATTTTTGGGAATTGAACAAGGTGTGAGGGATCTCTGAGGCACTTCCTTAAAGATGACACATGGAATACGTTATGAACTGCTGAAAAGTCATCTGGAAGATTTAATTGATAGGCAGAGGAACCTATTTTTGCCAATATTTCAAATTGGCCAACATAACGAGGACTTAGCTTCCCTGCTATTCCAAACCTGAAGACTCCTTTCATAGGACTGACTTTCAAATATGCAAAATCTCCAACATTGAATTCTAAGGAACGATGATGCCCATCATGATATTTCTTTTGGCGATCTTCAGCTGCTTGAATACGCTGTTGAATCAACTGAATCTTCTTATTTGTTTCTTCTATGAGTTTAGACCCGTACAGCTGCACACTGCCAATCCCTGGCCATGCTAATGGCGTATTACACTTCCTGCCATATAACGCTTCGAATGGAGCCATTTTTATGCTAGCTTGGAAGCTATTGTTATAGGCGAATTCTACTAATGGCAGATGATCTTCCCAAGATCCAGCAAAATCAAGAATACATAATCTAAGTAGATCTTCCAGAACCTGATTTACTCATTCTATTTGTCCATCTGTCTGTGGATGAAAAGCTGTACTTAATGCTGGAGTTGTGCCTAGCTCTTGATGTACAGCCTGCCAGAATCTAGAGGTAAATCGACTATCTCTATCAGATACTATTGATATAGGAATTCCATGTAATCTGATCACTTCTTTAATATAAAGTTTGGCAAGTTTTTCTACAGAATCAGTCTGATGGATGGGAATAAAATGAGCAGATTTAGTCAATCTATCAATAATTACCCAAATTGCATCATACCCAAATTTAGATCAGGGCAATCCCATCACAAAGTCCATTGATATATCTAACCACTTCGACTCAGGTATCTCAAGTGGTTGAAGTAAGCCACCAGGCCTTTGATGTTCTACCTTAACCAAACTACATGCATGGCATTTCTCAACGAACTCTGCCACACTCCTTTTCATCCCAGGCCACCAGAAGGACTGTTTTAGATCTTGATACATTTTTGTGCTTCCGGGATGAATTTGATAGCCAGAATTATGTCCTTCATTTAATACTTCATGTTGCATGGATTTAGGAACCCATATACGATTATCTTGATAAATTATTGACCTGCGCAATCGTAAATTGTAACGGCGTCCTCCTTCAATATCCATCTTAAACTTCAAGTATTCTTCATCTTTGGTTTGAGAGATGGAAATATCCCTATGAAATGTGGGTTCTACATTTATATTGGTTAATATTGAACTCATAACATCACTTCGAATGGGAATAATTTCCATCTTTTGAAATTCTTCTATTAATGAACTCGTAGTGATTAATACTGATAAAGTTGTACTACGACTAAGGGTATCTGCCACCACATTTGCTTTAGCTGGGCGGTACTGGATTTCTACATCATAGTCACTTAATAATTCAAGCCATCTCCTTTGGCGGCAATTCAATTCACGTTGAGTGAATATGTATTTCAGGCTTTGGTGATCAGTGAAAATGGAACATTGAACACCATATAAATAATGACGCCATATCTTTAATGCAAAAATTACTGCAGCAAGTTCTAGATCGTGTACTGGATAATTTTTCTCATGAGGTTTCAACTGTCTTGAAGCATATGCAATCACCTTCCTTTCTTGCATTAATACATAACATAATCCAGTTCCTGAGGCATCTGTATAAACTTGATAGTTCATACCCTCTTTTGGCAGCACTAATACTGGTGCAGTAGAAAGAGCATCTTTTAGGGTTTGAAATGCCTTTTCACATTCAGGAGCCCAGATAAATGGAATAGCTTTCTGAGTTAGCTTAGTTAATGGAGCAGCTATCTGAGAGAATCCTTTGACAAATTTTCTATAGTAGCTAGCAAGACCTAAGAAACTTCTTATATCAGTTACCATCTTTGGCTGGTTCCATTCTTGAATAGCACAGATCTTTTGTTGATCAACTCGGATTCCCTGTGCATCTACAATATGACCCAAAAATGCTACTGACTTTAACCAGAATTCACATTTGGAAAATTTAGCTTATAACTGATGTTCCCTCAAGGTTTCTAATACTGTTCTTAAATGATCTTCATGATCTTCCATAGTCTTTGAATAGATGAGAATATCATCAATGAATACAATTACAAATTTATCTAAGAATGGTTTTAGGACCCGCTGCATTAAGTCCATGAAAATAGACAGTGCATTTGTGAGTCCAAAGGACATTACAAGAAATTCGTAGTGTCCATATCGGGTTCTAAATGCTGTCTTCTCCATGTCAGAATCTTTCACTTGAAGTTGATGATATCCCGATCTTAAATCAATCTTTGAGAATACAATTGCTCCGGATAACTGATCGAATAAGTCATCGATCCTGGGAAGTGGGTATTTATTCTTAATAGTGACTTTATTTAATTCTCTGTAGTCTATACACATTCGCATAGACCCATCTTTCTTCTTTACAAATAATACCGGAGCACCCCATGGTGACATACTTGGTTTAATAAACCCTTTATCCAATAGTTCTTTTAATTGCTCACTAAGTTCGTGAAGTTCCTTAGGAGCCATTCTGTAAGGAGCTTTTTAAATTGGTTGAGTACCTGGTACTAAGTTTATCGCCATTTCAACTTCTCTTGGTGGAGGTAACCCAGGTAGTTCTTCAGGAAAAACATCAGCAAATTCATTAACCACCTTAATCTCAGAAAGTGGTATCTCCTTTTTACTTTCTCCTAGCATAGTGACTAGGTGTGCTGCACAACCCTTGTTCACTAACTTAGTTGCTGTTATTGCATTAATAAGTGAACTTAAAGTACTGAACCTTCTTATGAATGTTGATGTAGTTTCTAGTGATCGAAGTGATATCTTCTTTTGTTGACAGTTAATAGTAGTGTTGTGAGAATTGAGCCAGTTCATACCTAAGATTATATCAAAGTTTACTATCGGTAAAATTATTAACTTGGCTTGAAACACTTGCTCATTTAAGGGCACTTGAAGGTTACAGAAGTGGGTGGTATTGAGTTGAGTTCTAGATGGTAGCCCAACTACTAAAGATCTTGCCATTTTGTAACGAGGAAAATTTAAACCTTTAACAAAATTTTTAGATATAAATGAATGGCTTGCTCCCGTATCAAATAGTAATTTGCACGGATGATCATTAATACTTATAGTGCCTAAACAAAATAATGATTACTTAAAACTTATTAAAAGTTTGAAAATAAATGCAATATGAATTATGTATACCTAATATTACATTATTATCCTCTATAGCTTCCACAGGAGTAAGAGTATATACTTTAGCTGGTCCAATAGTCTTCTTAATAACCACCTGCTTTTGAGGATTTCTGGATGTACTGGGTTGATTTGGTCTTCCTTTATCATTCCTCTGGACCATTCTTTCAGTTTGGGGAGTCGGCATAATGGTCAGTGGTTGATCCCGTTGATTGATTAGAGTTGGATTTAACATTTGTTTGCGTCTTGAATAATCAATACGAACTCCATCTATAGTTTCCTCATAATTACATTGCTGATAGAAGTGTCCTTTGCGACCACATGTATAACAACATTGTTTATTGTGATAGCATCTTCCATATGGATGTGGTCTTGTACATTCATTGTAAGGATCTTTTGGTGAACTCTCAGCTTTCATTTGATATACTTTTCCAGAAGAAAGCCTAATTCTTCTGGGGTCATTGTTTCTTTGAGAAGATAAATTGAAAGTTCTCTTACTTTCTTTTTGGGCTAGATTTTGATCAATCACACGAGCTGTTTCTATAAGTTCCATAAAGTTGGATAGTCTTAATGGAATAATTTGATCTCTTATTGATTCTTTAAGACCGCTGAGGAATCGGTGACATCGAGATCCTTCTGTTTGTACCATGATTGGTGCAAATCTGGATAATCTTCTAAATTATGTCTCATACTCTGATAAAGTCCGATTACCTTGTTTGAGATTTAGGAACATATCTCCCAAATTATTTTGCACAGAGGGAGGCACATATTCAGCCATAAATGCTTCTACAAACTTACTCCAAGGGATTGTATTAATTCTGTAGCCGGCGAATACCGACTGGAGGATATGATCCCACCAAAATTCTGCTTCTTCTTGAAACATATGTGTAGTTAAACGAACAGATTCTGACTCTGGACAGTTCAAACTTGTAAGGTTCTTTTCAACTATTTTTATCTAGTTAACTGTATCCATTGCAGATATAGTCCCATTGAATACTGGAGTTTTTAATCTAATGAAACTATGTAACAGTCCATCTGTATTTTATTGATATTGTTGAGAAGGAAGATTAGATGTTGGATTAACTAAGGCAGGAGAGGGGTTGCTCTATATAGCCATTAGCCTTTCTATTTTCTCTGTCTGTCTGGCATTGGCTTCCACTAGTGTTTTGACAGTTTCTAATAATGCACTAATTTCTGATGATTGGCTACTTGATGCAGCTAGAGTTGATGAAGATTGACCGGGGTTCATTATTATACCTGAATTTAGATAATAACATTCTATTTAGAAGAATGAAAGGATATTTTATTCAGTTATCCTAATCATGTAATATTAAAAAATATTTCTATGTTAATTTGTTTTTTTTTTTTTTTAAGTTCCTACTTAGTTTATGTATCTTTGTCTTGTTGCCCTAAGTATTTTATTCTTGCTATTCTGAATAATGGATGATTAAAATATGGATGTTCATTCTAGTATTCATTCAGTGATTGTAAGGCATAAGAACTATCCATTAGGTAGATAGGAATACAAATTCCAATCTAACACCTTATGGAGTTCTCTGATACCAACTGTGGCGACCGCCCCTTCTAATCACAAAGCTTAAGGAGAGGTCATCACTAAGCACATCTTATACTTAACATTAGGTTGGAATTTAAGACTCCAATCCAATCTTAAAAAAAAGAGGTGCTTTTCTGAATAAAGTAAATATTAACAATCACTTAATGAGTATCAGAGTGTGGAAGAAAAGAAACAACTAAAACTAACATCCATACATAAAATAAAGACATCCAGCTCAGAATATATACAATGCAGAAAAGTAAAGTACAAAGTTCCATATTATTACAAATATTTAAAGTTTAAAGACTGGAAAGAAAGAGTCTCTCATCCTCACAATATAAAGTAAAGTAAACTAGTAAAACTAAGGTCCCTCAGTAGGCTGGACCTTCTCCTGGACCTGCTCCTCAAAAGGCTCTATCTCCTCAAAAAACTCAGAATCTACCATTATCAGTTTCATAATGGTAGGGCCCCAGCCAAGAAAATAAAAATCTTGTTAGACAAAATGTCTAAGTACATTTTAAGGTAATAAATTTTAATGTAATTTTAATGACATCACAACTTTAAGTTAAGCAAAATATAGTGGTAAAGCACAAGGAAAGGCAAGAACAAGTCATGAGGTAGAAACATACCTCATCTCAGGCTGCAAAACAAGGTAAGTAAAGCACAAGATAATGCTACTAAGTACAAAGAAAAGTCCTAAAGAATATGATCAAACTAACATGCCAGTATAATATAAGTAAAAGTAATATACTGAAAGTATAAGACTAGCATCCTAACATGCTCTCAAGTAGGTAAAACGGCTCATATATAAAAAGTTCTAAAATGAAAAGGAACTACCGAAAATGAAAAAAATATGAAAGAAAGAAAAGCGCACTGAAACAGTAAAGTAAAGTACAGTAAACATGAAATGTAAGGAAAGTATGTAAGGTACTGTAAAATGTCTGAAATGTAAGTGTAAGTAATGTTTCTTAATTTATTGTACTTGTGAGATATTCTTACTTAATCTGCTAAAAAGTAATGTCCATTTGGTAATCTAGGAGAAACATCCCAGATTAAAGTAAAGGTCATCAAAAAGTGGCATCTAAGAGAAACATCCCAGATCTTAAAGTAAATCCATAAAGTATCTAAAGAGAATATAGGAGAATTATCCCAATGCCAAAGTAAAGTACCATAGGAGAAATTCCCTAGGCAAAAGCAGTCATAAAGTAAGTTATACTAAGTGGTAGGTTAAGTAAAACATAAATCTCAAGTAAAGTGTTGTTTATCTAATGTCTCTTTTAAAGTTATATGAAATGTGAATGAAATTCAAAGCATAATATAAGTAAGTAATAAGTATTCAAGTATGTCCCAAGGTATAAAAGGCTCAAAAAGCGAGGAAAAGCATTGCATTTCAAATCAAATAAATAGTAAATAGCACTACACAAATTTTGTGATATCATCTATTTTCTAATTTAGACATTCTAACTACTCTAAGTTACATAAGATTCAGAATTATTAATTCCTACACTGTCTGTAACTTAGATTCACGAATCTACTTGTTGAACATAATTAGGATTAGCTCCGTCCTAATTATAAATGAATCAAATGTCGCCTGTAAAGTTAAATAAGTGAATCAATCGTCCTAATTTATTATTTTGTAAATCCCCAATAAACCTTGATTAGCCAAATCAAGATTTAAAGAATTAAGAATCAAACTTCAAAAAGTGAGGTTTAATTCTTTTTCATAAGGTTATCCTAATGGGCTAAGGTTTAATCCCATCTTACTGATTAAAGGTTAAGGCAAATCCTATTGTATTAAGTCAAATTTAATAGGATATATTTCTAATCCTTAATATATTGTTAAAAGATCAAATAATCAGTTAATAAACTATGAAAAATCTAATAAACTAATAAAATCAAGGTTTCACCTTAATGAGTAACCCACTTTACCCATTAGATGAATTCTAACCTAAAATCTAATCCTAATCTTAAGAATTAAAGCTCTTAGATACTAAGAGTATCACTCAGACACACATCCTAACTAAGGTTATAAGACCTAAATAATGATCTAAGAATTTTAAAGGAAAGAAAGGATTCTAAATTTTACTTAAGATTTTTGCTTAAGACTAAATTTAGGGCTTTCTTCAATTTTCTAATTTAAGGCTTAGAATTATTTAAATTAAAGTCTAAATCACTTAAATTACTATTTGATATGATTTAGAGATGAAATTAGGTCTTAATTTCATTAAACCCTAATTTTGGGCAAAAAGACTATTTTGCCCCTCCTTAAGAGTCTAAATTTTACTTTTAAGATTTAGGGCTTAATTTTGGATTTTAATGATATGGAATGATTACCTACTAGTCTAATATGAGTTTAGACAGTGAGTTCTCTAAATTTGATTAAGTATTAAGCCTTATAGGGTCAAATTAAGGAATTTGACCTATAAGGGATTTTGATAATTTTACCCGAATGACATATTTTTCTGTTAGTTTATTAAAGGTTATACTCTAAGGTTTATACAGAATCTTAAATTATTGAAATTTGATGTGTATTGGCTAAGTTATAGCCAAAACAAGTTTTAGAGTTTAAAGGGTAATTAAGGATTTTTAATTAAGGGTCAAAAACCCTAAATTTGTCATTTGGTGTCCAAATTAAATAATTTTAGTGATATCACCATAAACAAGTACAAAAGCATAATAGGAGCAAGAACGCGTAAGAAAGAAAAGGTAAAGTTATAAACAATTAGTTTATAACTTAGCAACCAGGAAGTAAGCACATACCTCCTCCAAAGTAACTGCAATAACGTCAGGTAAGTAAAAGAAAGGCTAAAGCAAAAGACTATAAGAAAATACATCATAAACATGCTTATGATCAATATAAAACTATGCTAAGTGACCTAAAAGTAAATGAACATGCAAAACGATTAAGTGACTAAAGTGAGACTAGCATCTTATAAATATAAACAAGAAGCAAAATTAGCATCCTATAAGCAGAAGTAAAGTTAGCAAATGTTGAAGAATAGTAAGTAAGGAAGTACTAAAATGTAAATTGAAATAGTAAGCATGAACTGAATTCATTATAACTGAAATAAGATAAACAATTTAAAGTAGAAATATACCTAAATTAGTAATGCCAATAAAGGTATAAAAGGATGTAAGGCATGAAGTTTATATTCTAACATATACCATCATAGCCGATTTTAGGCCTAGGACTTGGTTAGACTCACTTTAGACAGATATATACACCCTAGTCTGACATAGGTCTAGGTTCGGCCTGTACTAAAGTATGGGTAGGAAAAAAAAGCATACTAATTAGGCTACATTTTACTAATCATATGTTCAACTGGACACTGATGATGACATATGCAAATATTATTATGTAAAACAAGATTGTGACGCCTCAGTGCCGTGCGTAAAGAGTAATTTAGCGGCGGAACGGTGCGCCACTCGAGGAGGAAAGAATACCCCGTCTCCCCGAATAGCCAAGGACTAAGTGTAACAACCCGGAAGTTGTTACATGTCAATTAGTAAATCTAATTGACTCTAAATATCTTTCATTACTCTTACAATAGAGATAAAAGTCTCCACCTCAAGTTTCATGCAATATAGAGATCGTTTGTCGATTTCCAGCCATTCCTAGTTTTCAGATAATTCTGAAGATACCTAAATTATTTAAACATCAGAATTAAAATCGGAGTCTGCCATTGGACTCAGTAACTCATAATTAGCTAAGAATGTTATTCGGGGAATTTTTGAAAATCATTGATTTTTTCGGATTTTCTGCTAAGTTTGATCGCTCAAAAATTTTCGTTAAAATTAGGATTTTAATTTAAGTCAAATAAAAATATAATAAAAATATCTTCTTATAAAGCATATTGAAAGGATCCTACTGCAAAAATCTGAGCGTGTTTGAAATCCCGGATTATTTTGAATAAATTCATGAAATTTAAACTTCAAAGGCTAATAATTTAAAAAATATGAATTGGAATTTGAAATTTTTGTATATCTAAGTCAAGCATCATATGAGGATGCTGTGTTTCAAGTTTCATTAATTTTTAAGTTTCTGATTTATCATAATTAATTTTTCAAGTTTTTCATTTAAAAATTAATATAAAATAAAGTACTTGTCCAAATTCATTAATTTTTAGACGCATACGTTTGTCTCATTGAGATGGTCATTTTAATACTAAGTTTGTAATTTTTGAAGCTCAAATGACTCCAGATTTTGACTCAGAAATTTCAGCCATTCATTTTGATCCGACGGCTAATTTAGATCTTAGGATTTACTTATATACCTCCTCAAAACCTAAATCCTAATATTTCCTCAGCCAAAATTTCCTACGCAAGCCATTCATGTGACTGACACCTTCTTCGTTACGATCCCTTTCGAGATAGCTCACTCCTTCAAGATCGACGCATGGCTTCCACCTCACGCGAGAGCCAATGGCTCATCGCCGTGACCCTCCTCATCGCAAGTCATGAGATGCGATTATTATCTTCAACTAGTCCCATACTCCTTTCATTCCCATATCTACTCAATACCTAGCGAATTCTTCGAGCATCCTCCTCCATCAAGCATAGCTAAAGTCGCCGAGTTCCATCTAGCAGAGAGCCGTTGAAGCCGAGCCTCTCCAACCGACCGAACCCTATCTCTCTCGCCAATGCCTTCACTCGCTGAATCCTTATATTCGCCGAGCACCTCTTCAAGCCGAATGAGGAAGCAAAGGTACGAACCTCCATTTATCTCCTTCACATCATAAAACACTTAATGAGTATATCCCTACCTTTAAAGGTATTATCTATTAAATAGGTTGAATCTATTTATACCAATCAACTTTAAGTTTTGAACATCACTTTCCATTATGATTGATGTTATAGAAGTGGTTTTAAAAATTAATGAATAAGATGTTATATAGATTTCAATCCAGTCATACATAATTGATGTTTTAGCAATTTAAAGTCCCTCCTTATATCAAATATATGCTAATCTGAGATTTGTGAATCTCCAAAGTAACGATATCTTCAAATCTGAAATTTCGAGTTATTTGGTGGTGTTCAAACTCTCTTTATTATATGAACTTATACCATTATAAGAAGAAAATTTGATAATTATGCAGTAGTAGTTGTATTTTGAGTATTGCATATATGTTAAAAGTCTTTCTATATGTAATAACTGAATAATGGTGCAATCTGAAGTTTAAGTGTTTAGGGATGGATGTAATTTAGCATTTGCATAAAATCTTTTTATATTTTACTACATATTGATTTCAAATCAAAAGCTTTAGATGTTGGTGGTATATTATCAAAATATTCTAATAAGATTTTGAAAGGAATCTCAATATCTCTTTGGCTTAATAGATCTTTTTATGTACATAAAAGTTCCTTACTTCTTGCAAGGTTTAGTGTAATCCAATTCAAACTATTAGAAAATTTTTATATGCTTTTAAACTGCTGTTACCTTAATAATATAGTTGGGAAAACAAAAAGATGGAATACCACGAATGTTCCTTTTCTATACTTATCTAGAAGCTTATGTGAATCTATGCTTTGAATTTCACAAAATAACTGAGTTGTTAATATGGCAATATGGTATTACTTTCAGTTGGGCATTCAACTATATGCTTTATTTTTCTGCCAGCGCCTTTGTTTCCCGCTCCATTATGAAATATTTATAGGAATTATAGGAAAAATAGAATGCATGCACTTTAGGATTTTAAGTTTGTTTGGATTTTTGTAATTAATTCGGCACATAGTTTCTTATATCAATCATAGGTAGGTGTCTATTATTGAATAAATAAAATTTATATTGCACTTATCTGAGTGATATTTTGATTGAACTGGATCTGAACATTTTCATTTCATCTTTTAATTGGATATTATCCACAAAGTAACTATGTACTCTGTACTAATATTAATATGCTGCCTGCATGTTTATTCTGATTTCGCATACATTTACAATGATTATTTCATGCATATGATTATTCTAGAACCCTAAAATGTTTAATTTCTCTTAAGTGTATATTTGACCTGATTTAATTATCTTATAGTTAATTCGATTCATATTTAGTGAATTACGGAAAGATCAATACGAATATGAGTTATTTTGAAATTTGTTGCTAGAAAAGATGTTTACGAATGTTATATTAAAAGCAGATAGAGCTGTCCAGAAATGATTTGTAATAAATATGTGATTTAGAAATTAAAATATGACAATCACCTTAAAAGATGAGAGATCTAAATATTTGATAGTATTATTATCAAATACTGCTATATATATTTGGAGATCTGGATACTGTTATACAAATCCTGCCATTTATCCTTAAAAGATTGATGCTGTTATATTTATTATATGCTGAATTTAGATTATGAATATCATCATTTTCTTTCATTAGAATCATAAGTTACCATGGGATCAAATTGTTATTATGCATAGAATCGAATGCTGTTATTAGCTGTGAAAAAGGGGAATTTGCTGTCATTTATGTTGATATCATCAAGTGCTGCCTTAACATAGGAAAATCAATGTGGTCATTTCTTTAATTGTATGCTAAAATCAGATGATGCTCTGCTGTTATGTTTTATTTGAGATCCAAATACCAAGAATAGTTGCTATCAAAGGAAACCAATGTTGCCTTATCTCAAATATTATAATGTTGCTATCAAATGAAATGAGAGAAAATGTGTTATTATTTGAATTCAATATGAATTAAATAATCTCATGATTCAAACACTGTCAACATTTATATCATAAGATTCAAATTACGGTCATGATTCAAATTGTTGCCATACTGCTATGTGTCTTTTATTTCTTTTTAATCAAATGCTGTCTTTTAAAAATCATAAAGATCAAATGCTATCTCTTATCATAAGAAAGGCTAACTACTTTATATTAATGTAATCTATACATGCTGGGTTAAATTTCAACACTTAATATTAAATGAACATGATGCCATAATATTTAATGTTGTTATTTAAGTAAGAATATTGTACTATATCTCATGAGTTCTGAAAGTTTCTATGCGAAATCATTGCCGTACATTCATTTAAAAGAGATTAATTGCTATCCATCTATTTAATCTCAATAAATCCAATTGCTGCTATTAATTATGTTGGAATCAATGACTATTATTAGTTGAGTAATAGGTTGCTTGCTGCCATAAATTATGAATAGAGTCAATTGTTACCATCAATTGTATAAGTAAATCAAATTGCCATGAGGTTTGTGTATGCCATGTATCATTTAAATAAATTCAAATGCTGTCTAAAAGAAGATCAAATTGATCTTAAGAAATGCAATGTTGTTATCAAAAGAAATGGGAGATATATTTTGCCATTCATTTCAATGTGAAGTAAAGATATCATGAATTAAATGCTGTCATTTATTCTTTCAGATTAAATGTTGTTATATCTTGTAAAAGAAACTATATATTATTAGTTGAATTTAAATATCAAGTGCTGCCATTCATATGCATTTAATTAAACTGCATAAAATATGTTAAGTTTACACTTTTATATATTCTTATTTAATATGGATCTATTGATAAATGTAAGTACAAGGAATACCATTTAATTTGTGAAATACAAATACTGCCATATTTTATAAATATAACCATATGCTGCCCTTCATTTAAGGAACTTATATGCTGCCTTTTTAAATTCAAATGATTCTTATTTCTTTTATATTAATGCTAACTTTAAAATTGTTCTTTGTAGGTTGAAATAAAATCTTAAATTCTATTTTCTTTGCAGGTTGAGTTGTAAAATCAATACATTATTGCTAAAATAAATGCTATGTGTGAAAAATCACATAAAGCTGCTTTTAAATGCTAAATTTCATTCCTGCGTTTCCTTTTTATAGATACTTTACATAGGATGTATAAACTGTTTAATCTAGTTTTGTATATTTTATTAGAACTAAAAATGAGCAGTCCTGTAAAGGGACTGAACTCTATTTTTAGAACTGGAATTAAACTCTATTGTAGAATTGAAAATGAGCAGTCCTGTAAAAAGGACTGAACTCTTTTTTAGAACTGGAAATGAGCAATCCCGAAAAAAGGATTGAACTTTAAAGTAGAACTGGAGATTGATTGTGAAAATTATATATTTGAACAAAAACAAAGGAGACTCTGCTGAAATTTTTAAGAATTTTAAGACTTAGAAAAATTTTAACATTCAGTTCAAAATATTCAATTCAATGGTTCATTTTTAATTTTAATTCTCTATCAACTTGATTGAAATTAATAGCTTCTTTTCTTTTTAAAGCTTTGGACAAGCTCTCCCTTTTATTTCAAATTTGTATTATCTTTCTAATTTTATGAAAATAAATGTGCAATTCACTCTACTTTTATTTAAAATTAACTTAAGATTAAATATCTATAAGTTAATTTGGAGTTTAATTAACTCCAATTATTAAGTAGATTATTAAAAATTTAGATAACAAAAAGATATCACATACTTTACAATTTTTGTAATCCATTGAATGCTTGCATAGCTTTGGAGCCTCATATCCTTGAACATGTATTCAAGACTCTTGTGCATAAATAAAGATTTTCTTAAAACCTTTAAAGGGGAAATGCCTTAAGGTAATTAGAGTACAAATGAAAGTGTTTATATTAGAACTTCACATTTTAGAGAGGGTAAATGTGAATGTTCAACTTCCCCACTGTATCTGGTTAAGCAGACGTGCTTAACTCCTCGCCCATTTTGTTATGTACTCCTACAGAATGAGGTATTTCTAAATGTAACCTTAACTAAAGATAAAAGAGATTTTCTTATAAATTATAAAATCTCTTCATAACTATTTTGTTATGCTTTCGTATCATAGTCCTAGATTATGATTATCTTAGATTGAGAATCTAAGATATTTCCTCATTTTCTTTAGCCTTACACTCTCTAGTTTCAGTATTGTGTATTGCTTGCTCCAGTTAATTTGAATATAGTGTATGTTGCTTAACTTTAATTAATGCTTCACTGTATGTCAATTGCTTACTTAGCATACTTTTCATTTGATCATATAAATTGCTTACATTTCATGCGCATATTAATTTCTAACCTTTAAAATGCTCTCCTTTACCAATTTTCAGAAAAAGGCTAGAACTTTAAATAGAAAGTGAGTATTCATACTCAATGATTTTCATACTATTTTTCTTGTAGTTGTACTCATTACTTTCCCATACTATTTAGCTTTTATAGCACCACTGCATACTTAAATTGTAAATCATAATTGTGATATCTTATTAATCTAAAAATATTGCTAATTTTAAAATATGCTTAGACTGTATAGTCTAACTACTCTTTTCTTTTCTTGGCTGTGCCCTATCATATTTAAATACCAAAATATGATAGAGCAAGAGCCCTTTTATTCAGGTGATGCAGGTCCGAGTACTTGAAGAACTTTTAAGGAAATATGCTTCCGCTTAGTCATATTTATAGTTCACTTATATTTGTCATATATATTAAAAAGTCTTGTAATAATTAGATTACTTAAGTTACTTTTATTTCAATATGTGTTGTATCTTCTATGTATATAAAATTGTTTGGGATGAATGAGTGGATTGCCTATTTTGTAAATGCTTGTATTACTGCATTTTCCTTTTTCATTCATTTTTAACTTAACAAATGCTCATAAAGAGACTTGGCCACTTAGCATCAGCATTTGATTTGTTTTCTTCTAATCAAGTGTTGGGTGTTAAGGTAACACCCCAATATCTGGATTAATCTTCTATCCAATTATTGGGGCCGTTACACTAAGCTCATCTAAAGGGCTGCTGACTCAACCACAAGGAGGGTTGAGAGCTAATACTTAAGATAAGAGTAGAATCCTTATCATAAGTATTTGATAAATACATACATTAGATTTAGAATACTATAAGAACCCAATATATGTATAAGATATCAGCATTTTTAGTATACTGATCACATCACAATACTAAATATAAGTAGTATAAAAATAGAGTGCGGAAGCTTAAAGCAAACATCCAGAATCATTCATCACAGAAGCTGTAGAAAACATTCGTCTCAGAAAAGAAAAGAAAATACATCCAGAATTATTACAAACAATTTACTGAAATACTAAAGTAAAACTAGGTACTTAATTAAAAATACTAAGCATAAAGTAAAGTTGGAGGAGAGTCCACTAGTACTCCACGGGCTCGTCCTGAATCTCCTGAATGTCTTCCTGACCTGTCTCAATATACTGCTCAGGATCTAGCAAATTGCTGGATCCTAAAAGTACCTCGTGTTAGACAATAAGTCTAACACATCGAAACTAATCTAACAGTGCTAATTATTCATTTAACATTTACATAATACGAGTAAATCTGCTGAAAAACTGTAAAGATAACTGAAAGTACAAATCTGTCTAAAAATGTACAAAACTAAAGCAGTGTAAAGTAAAATTGAACTATAACTGAATACTAAAAATAAATCAAAACAGTACTGAATCTGAAACTGAGTAATCATATGTACAACTATGCTGTATGTCACTGAAACTGTGCATCTGAATATGCCACAATACGGTATGCTACTGACATGCTATCAAAATATCACTGAACTGTTATGAGCAGTACGGTCCAATGTCTACATACACCCTATTGGGAATACTATTTATTGATGACATTGATGCATCCAAAAATTTCCCCGTCAATATATGCAATATTCCGTAACTCATAAATCATCACTAATACTTATACATCATTCTGATTCTCATACATCATTTTGATATTCACACATCATGCTTATGCTCATGCTCATGCTTCTAAACAACATGAAATAAACCCAAAAAATGCTTTAAAATCTGATAATGAATCAAAAGTCCCATTGTGCAAAATCATGCTAAAAGGATTCTGACTCCTAAATTCAAATCTCAATAATTAGTTAAGGTTGAGAGTTTATTTAAAAATCATTAGTTGGGATGATTGTATACACATTTAGCATGTTTGCGAGAAGGTAGATTTAACCCTTAGCTTGTTTAAACTGCACTTATCGAAGCGCACTACGATAGAAGGCAGAACCCGATCACAGTTTATATCTCAAGCTAAGCCGTTAAATGCCCTAATTACAAGCATACTTAGTGGTCTACACAAAGAGACTTCAGATACTTAGTTTGCTTAAACTGCACTTATCGAAGCGCACTACGATAGGAGGCAGAACCTGGTTGCAGTTTACATCTCAAACTAAGGATCTTGTTCACTAATTGTAACACTCTTAGTCTTGGGAGATTTACTTTAATGGGACTGTATTCAACTAATCCCACAGGATAGCACCTGGTCATAAGTCCACATTAGAGTGAATCAACTAATCTTGAATATTACTGAATTAATCCAGTAATATGGGTATACCCTACTATACCCAACCAACAATCTGAGTTCAGCAGATTCTATTTAATTGATAAGGATTTATCAAATATATTAATCCTTACTCTAATTAGATGTATCCTATACAAGGCTCCAAGAATGTGATCAAAGGATCACTCAACATAGGTTGCTACCACAAGGAATGAGCCACAATCTAAGTACTTTAGGTGATTCCTACCACAAGGTATCAAGTTTAACTTCTAAAGTTATGAAGGAGCAACTAGGTTTCTACCTCAATAAGTTACAAAGGTCCTTCCTACCTCCATGTTTCATTAGTTAAGGTCTTCAATAATTTCAATGATGAATCCTATAGCAAGACTCTTAAGATCTCACTTTTTGACTTCTTAAGGTTTACTTGTTATACTTAAGTTAAGATGATTAGATCAAATGATTAAAATTCATTTGATTCTATCCTATTCTATAATTATGGGATAAAATCAAAGATCTTATTAGATTTAGATCATTGCATAAATCATTACAATTTTATTTTCATATTATGCTAATTATCTTATATAAGAGAAAATCAAAGATCTAAAGTTTAGATTCAGATAGTTCAATCACACATATTCAATGTTATCCTTAGCACTTCTAATTTAATGATTTAATATCAATACTCAATCAAATGCATTATTGGAATAATGTAAATCAGATTCTCTTACAATCAAGTAGATTGATTAAATGATTAAGATTTAGATCTTAATCAAGATAAGTTAGGGTTTAATCCCTAACCCTTCTATCATTAAGACCAATGGTTAATTTAAAGGTCAATGGCATATTATTGATGTCAACTTAGGTTTGGATTAAGTATCATCTACTTAATAGTATTATAAAGATTCTCATATTCAAGTGATCACATTTAAGTGTCCAAATAAATGTTAAGGTTCTCTAATATACATCCTAAGTTCATGAACACATAAAGATGAAAAGGTAACATAAAATAAAAAGGTGATTGTTGCTAATCAAAATCTAAATCAAATAAAAGGGATTATCACTTAATCACAATTCTAAAAGATCTAAGTTTCATGCCATTTAGATTCTTAAGATATACCTAATTGATACAAGCAATTAAAACTCTGGTACTTAGCATATGGCATAACATAGGTTTTGAGCACTTAATGAAATTGACAAAGTTTCAAATTTAATTTTCAAATAGAATTTTATGTAGTGTTCAATTTTAACTAGGCAGTTTTACAAAATCTGGGCAGTTTCTGGAATTCTGGAAAATTTTCCAGAATTCGAGCGCTGTAGCATTTTCTGCGCGGCAGTGCGCGATAGTGCCTTTGCGCTGCGGCTTGCTGCGGTCCGTTGTGATCCGCTGTGACCCGCTGCAAACGCACTATGACGCGCTGTAGCGGTTCAATTTGCAAAACCACTGTTCAATTTATTTATTTTCACATTTTTTATAAGTTTCTTAAATATTTCCGCTGTGGTCCGCTGTAGCGCACTACCGTACGCTGTAGCGGCCCATTTTTCTTATCACTATTCAATTAGTCTAATTAATGTTTTTATTCGTCCGCTAAATTTTCGCTACCGACCGCTGCACTGCGTTACAACGCGCTGGAGCGGTCCATTTTGCAAAATTTACTATTCAATTAGTTCAACATGCATTTTTATATATTTTTCCTTAGTTTTCCTATCCGCTGCAGTTCGCGGCAATCCGCTGCAGCGTGCGATAGCGTGCTGTAACGGCAGACGGTGATTTCGCCATGTGCGAAATCCGTGATGGCCGTTTGTCGAGCTTAATTACTCTCAATCTAGAGAGTTCCATGAGTGGTGCTATATATCAATGGAAAGGTATTTCCGATACCTTTCCATCAACACCAAAATCTGCACGAACGTAGCATTCTAGCTATACTAAAAATGACTATGAATGATAGGGTATACAAAATAGAGAAAAACAGAGCAGATTTTCATGGAGTTTTTAAGAGCCTTAATGGCTTCATACATGCATATAGACATTCCATGGCTGCATTCTAACATCATAACATCATAAGGAAGACAAGGAGAGGAGCAAGAGGGTACCTTTTAGTCCTTGCTAGAGGAGGATGAGGAAGGCTTTATCTTCTTCAAGATGTTGGAGAGGTGCTCCTTCTTTCAGCACTAGGGACTTAATGGAGGGGAAGGAGATGTGAAAGTTTTTTTGCAAACTTGAGAAGGGGGGCTGAGCTTTCCATTTAAAGGGGAAGGAAGAGCTAGGTGACCATCATGAGGCTAGGGAGCTTAGGTGAGGGGGAGTAGGGGCCATCATGAGGGAGCTTAATGGATGGCATGGCTTAGGGAGGAAGGAGGGATAGCCAGCCGAATTGCATGGGGATGGCAAACCAAAAATATTTTTTTGAAATAAATGGGGAAATTGCAAGTTAGGGAACCAAAGATTTCTTAATTACGCATTTATTCTCCCTAATTATTTAAATATTCCAATTTTTGAAACGTGCTCCGAAAATTCTCAAAAATTCACCCCTAGCTAATTTAGGGGTGAGGAATTCAACGACGAAATCGAAATTTGATTCCGATGATTATTTAATTTTCCTATTTTTCGACATATTTAATTACATTAAAATATTCGCGAAAATTCGATGACTTCCAAATGCGTCCAAGACATCACCCCTATCTAATTTGGGGGTGACGATCGCAACAGCGAAGTTGGATTTCGATTTCGAGGTCAAAATAAATACCTCAATTTTCTAATTAATTCGATATTAAAATAATTAAAAAAATTGGATTTAACTCTGAATTGCTCCAAACCTTCAGGGTTTGGTTTTGATGACTAGATGAATTTAATAGAATGATAATTACGATACAATTGAACTAAAATTAAGCTGGGTAACAACCTTGGGTTGTTATATATACACCCCTAGCCTGACATAGGTCTAGGTTCGACCTGTACTAAAGTATGGGAAGGAAAAAAAAACATACTAATTAGGCTACATTACACTAATCATATGTTCAACTGGACACTGATGATGACATATGCAAATATTATTATGTAAAACAAGATTGACATGAAACACTTATCAAATGTTCTATGCCTAATATATGTGAATAAGGTACAAAGGTTCAAAATAAGGTAAGCATAAGCATCAAAATCAAAGTGAGCAAGAGACTCAACTAGGACACAGGTGATATCCATTTATTATCTAATTTAATCGTTCTATCTACTCTATGTTACACAAGTTCAGTATCTCCAAGTCCTACTATCGAGTGTAACTATAACAACCCTAGTTGTTATCTTAGCTAAACTTAGATTAATTAAGCTAATCCAAGCTTTGATTTTGATTCCATTAGATTCAATGGGCCATTTAAACCTAACCCTAGAAGTTTGGAATCAAACGGAGCTAAAATGAGAAATTTAGTATTTTTGGCTATTTTTAAGCCCTAGAAAATACCTAAATTAATTTGATCTCTAAATCAAAATCTGATTTCATTTTTGAATTCCTCATACCCTAATTAGCTAAGGGTGAAATTTTGGAAATTTTTGGAGCTCATTTGGTCCTAAATTGGATTTAGAATATTTAAGAATAATTATATATTATTTAATTAGTTTTATTTATATTTAAATTAAATTTTACTTAAAATTAAAATGGCGGGATTCGTTGTCGGGACCGCGGCAGATCCGCTGCGGGGTTCTGACAGCAGCGCATGCGTATAAGCCACCTGATGTAATAACACGCATCTTAGCGCTCTCGATCCAACTGCTCTCATAACGCATGCCTCGATCGCATCCTACCCACCCGATCGACATCTAGCATCTAACGCACGAGATCTTCTCCGCAGTTTCGTTAATTAGGAAGACCATCTATCACCAACAGTTTCATGGATCAGACAGCGGAGGCGAACCCCACCACTGTGGATCTTCATTCTTGCGAGGATTCGGCCCGATAGAGGAGAATATTGCCATACTGAGCCACGTAACCCTGTCTGCCACTCCCCTCGCTAGGTCACCAAGACTGTTAGGACCTTCCGAGAATAACCAAGCCTAGTAGGGCGACCTGGGATGCCTGGACCCTCCCAATTTCAGGAAACGGTGAGGACTGTCAGGCCGAACCAAGCTCCCTTCCCGAGCCCTGTTCTCTATTCATAGGACTCCATGGCGCCTATAAATACCCTTGGGACTTCACAGTGTGTCCATTTGCTCACTGTGAATCCCCAATTGCCTAACTGAAGGCTTGCTGGAGCTCCCATCACCTCGGTGATTTCCTGACATCTCTGGAACTTAGGAATGCTGATAGAGGGCACGTCTGGTGTTCAGACCCCCTATGGACCTTCGTCTATCTTCCAAGAAGCTCGGAGGCACTTCAATTCCCTCGGCCGAGCCTGTGACCTTGACTTCAGGTACATCCTTCTCCCATGGATTCCTTCGATCCATTTCCTCATCTGTCTTTGCATTGAGCCTCTGGATGTCGCCTAAGGAGCCGTAGCCACTTAAGAAACTAGTTTTAATTGTCACTTGGGGCTACGCTAGCTCGAATCGATCGTATCGATCGATTGAGCCAGCACTCGAGCCATGGCTGAGTCCGAGTAAGGACCCAGGGATCGGCTGCGTCCCAAGTTATGAAACCTTAGGGGTTCGACTCACCTCACCTCCCTGAAGGTGTAGGTATCAAACCCTGGCTGATTAATGGCCTCTATGAGGAGAATTGTCTCCTCACAGTAAGCCTGAAATGCCCGTATCGAAGGCGTCCCGGGTGAGTAGCACCACATCGATCCAGAGGGATCCAGATGGAGGTTCTTAGTCCAATCAATGTGTCTCGACCCCAGGAACGTGTAGGGATTGAGTTGAGCCACCGTCGTCGTCGGAGTGCCGAGAGTTTCAGCGCTGAATCTTGCCTGGGACGGACCCGTCGAGAGGAAGAAGACGACCCATTTTGGGCCGGGCTGACCCCGACCCGCGCAGTTCTGATTTTGGGCCGCATCTATTAGTTAATTATCGGAAGACATTTTTAATGGTTATGCATTTAATTAATCAAATCCTATAGTTTTAATTTAAATAAAAATATAGAATAAATTAGTTAAATAACTTTGGCTATACTGATCCAATATACCATTTGAATTAGAAAAATGCAAGGAATCTAAATATAAAATAAAATCACAGATCTAATGGTTAGATTCAAAATAAGTGATTAAAACTTTTCTGTATTTAATTAAATCATATAAAAATTTAATTAATAACCAAATTAATTGATTAAGGACTCTCATTACTCATTAAACCCTAAAGAATAATTGTGGCCTCTTAAAAATGATTTTGGACATTTAATTTTTTTAATCACCCCTTAATTACCCTAATTAAGGATTAGTGAATTAAACCCTACATTAACCTCTAATTTTGGGTAAGTTAGTTCCTAATGTCATATTAAGTCTATTAGAACCTAAATGTAAGGTTGGATTGCCCTAAAGTATCCTAATCTCACTAGTCACCCTAATTAGCTCAATTAAGTAATTAGTACTAATTAAGCTTAATTAGGTTATCAAAACTTGAAATAAGTATGTTTCTCACTTCAGAAATTAATAGGAACCACTTTAAAATAGATTAGATCTAATTTGGATAACTAAACACAAAAATCCCAAAGTTTAGCCTTAAGAGGGGCATTTTGGTCATTTTGACCAAATGTGCTTAAATGCCCTTTAAACCTTGGAAATTTCAGTAAACTACCCTAGGATAGATTAGAAATATTCTCTGAACTCTTAGACTAATAACAATACTAATATGGTTATTAATCTATGAAGTCTTCAATTAAGCTATAATTAAGATACTTAGATCTTAAGTGATCCTAAAGAAGTCACTTAGCCCTAATACTTGAATCTAATAATTACAACGGTTAAATCTCACATTAATAAGTTCAATTTAGTTAGATTATGATCTTAAATGCCAAAAGAAATGCTATTGCTAAAGTCTGTTAAAAACCTAGCTTAAGTCTAAAGTGATCAAATAATCAGATCTTGGATCTTAGACCTTAAACTTTAGATATTCTACTTGAATTAAACCATCTCCTTTGGAATTTCCTTAAATGATTGATTATTTAATCCCTTGAAATCTCTCATGTGGGTATAAGATGATTCAATCTATAAGATAACGAGATTATCTTAAAGACTGAATATAGATCTTAGATTCTCAAATTCTTAATTGATTATTTTATCTTATAATCAGTAGAATAACCCATCACTAAGTTCTTAGTTCCTGGATCCTTCAGCTTCTAAGATTCCTCACCTTCAAATGGGTATTCAGTGTGAACCCTAGATCCTTAGTAAGACTTGATCTTGGGTTTAGGATTTGAACACCAAGGTGGAGTTTAAATCCAAAGCCCCTGTATCTTGATTTATTTAGTCAAGATTTGGGTAAGAGGGCAAAATGTTAATAAATTAGGTCATTGATTTAATTATTAAACCTTATGGCCATCACATGATTTTGGATTAGAACTTGTTAAGTTCTAATATTAACGTTAAGGTCGTAACTCTGAGAATTTACTCGATAGCTGGATATTGGAGATCCTGAACTTATATATTCTCGGAATAGTTATATTGGGTAATTAGATAACCATGGATATCACATAAGTCTAGATTGAGTCTCTTGCTTACTTTGACTAGATCGCTTGGCATACCTTAGATATTGAGCTTTATTCCTTGAGCTAATAGGAGAACTTAGGATATGGATGATACATCCTATGTTAGTATTTAAATTGCATATCATTCAGGTATTTTGGTGTTTGTAGTTGGTAGAATATGTCCTAGCTTAGTCTGCCTCTTCAGTAGTAGTATTGTATAGAATGGACTTAGACCTAACAGATTTGGATGGCTAGGCTGGGGATTGATTGACTGATCTCATATTATGGAGGCCCTATATGGCCTATTGGCTGGTATGGTAGTACTATGTATTAGGCTTATTTCTACTTTAGTTGGGTTGTTCAGTATTGTTTTCTTTTTGCTTTGCCACATGCTTCAGTGGCCTTATTTTCAGTACTTGCTTGCCTTTCCACATGTCTCAGTGATTTTACATAGATTGCTTTGCTTTTGCTACATGTCTCAGTGGCTTTCTTTACTTTTTCAATCCTAAATTAGCATGTTGTATGTATACTCTTATAGCTTACTTACGTATATTGGCATATTTAGGATGCTATAATTGCATGTTTGTTTTCGGCATTTGTGTTCTTATTATACTCAGCATGTGTTAATACAATCATAAGCATGTTAGGTTCATAATTGTATTTGCTGTTTCTTTTAGCTTTTAGCCTCACCTTGTTTATTTCATATTGTATGTGACTTTTCATATTAGTTGCTGGCTATAAATGGATAATTTATAGTTACTTGTCTCTTCATAGCTTGTTGTACCCATTACTGCTTGCATATTTAGTTAAATTGAAATGTGATATCTTAAAATATTCAGTTCATTAAAATAGCCTAAAATGTACTTAGACAATTGTCTAATTGTAACCTTTTTGTTTTGTTTGATGGGGCCCTGGCATTTGTGATACTGACAAATGTCAGATTCGGACCTGTTCGTGGGTGAAGTCGCAGGAGAGGAGCAGACTCTGAAGGAGGATCGTGATGCTGCTATTTAGTTAGATTCTGCTTTTTCTTTTTAGTGAGATTGAGAGATATTTATACTTTCAATTAAATTTCAGTCTGTAATAATTAATTTTGGATGTATTTCATTTATGCATTGTGATGAGTTACTATATTGTTTTCTCTCTTTCTACTATGTATGGTTGTGGATGTTACATTATTGTTTGTTGCTTCCGCCACTTTGATGCTTGTATATTGATGAATGTTATAGTGCTTGGTGACAAGTCCTTGGCTTAAGGCAGGTTGGGTTTACCTAACTTTGCTTAAGTTGGGGATTTGCCACAGTGGGAGCACCGTACTTCCTTATTGTCAGTACGGGGGCCCCACAGTAACTCAGATTCATGACCTTACAAGTTGGAAAATAATTAGAATTGAATAGGTTCTAATCTTATTAAATCAATGTCGACTAAACAAGTTGAAAAATAAATCATTCAACCTATATTAATATTTTATCATAATCCCAACCCATCTTGATTGATCAAATCAAGATGAAATTATTAAGAATTAAACTCCAATATGGGGTTTAATCACTTAATCCAAAAGTGTATATAAGGATCTAAGGTTTAGAACTCAAATCTCACATATTAGGTTAAGGCAAATCCTAATAATAAATCAACCTCATTAAGATAGATCTCTACCCTTAATTCTAAGATTTAAATATCAAATAATTATTAAATTGGGTTTACTAGTTTGTAGATTTTTCTTAGGCTCCACCTATTGAGTAACCCAATTTACTCAATAGATGAACTCTAGCCTACGATCTATTCATAATCCTAGGAATTAAGGCTCTTAATTACTAAGAGTATCTCTCAGACACACCTCCTAACTAATATTATTAGGACCTATGGAAAGATCTAAGAAGATTAAGGAATAAATGAACACTCAAATTTTACTTAGGGTTTCTTAAGGACTTAAGATTGGAATTTTGATTCAAATCAAATTAATACTTAACCTTACATAATTTATGATCTAAATTAGTTTATTTACTTATTATATTATTGGAAAGTGATTTTAGGGTTCTGAAATGTTAAACCCTAATTTTGGGCAAAATGACCATTTTGCCCCTACTTAAGGGTTTAAAAGATCAAATTTTGATCTAGGGTTTTAAATCTAAAATTTTCTATGGCAAAGTGTTTTTTACTATCTAATATAAGATTAGACAGAAATTACACAAATTTTGGGTGATTATTAAGCCTCATGAGAATAAATTAATGAATTTGACTCATATGGGTATTTTGGTAATTCGGCTTAATAAAACCTAAATTTTCTTTTAGTTTATTATTGTTTACTATCTAAGGTTTCCATAGAACCTAAGATTATTGAATTTTGATAAGTATTGGCCAAGTTATGGCCAATACAAACTTAAGGGTAAAATGCGAAATTTAGGGTTTCCTAATTAAGGGTCAAAATCCTAACTTTATCAATTGGTATCCAAATTGAGTAAAATTAATGGCTATAGATTACAAATGATCCACTGATCACAATGACTAGTGATATGCTCAATTTGAACTATAATTGGCTAATTTATTGCCTAATTAGGGTTTAGGATGATTAGTGAGTGATTAGTGAAATTAATTACCCAATCACTAAACCAACTACCCCACTATATTTTAATCTACTCTAGGAGTTCTTTGAAATTTAAATTGTTTAATTTGGATAATTAGATTTGTTAATATTTACTAATCAAGTTTTAAAGTAATTATGGTTGATTAGTAAATCTAACTATTAGATCTAAAATATTTTTATATATTACGGTAAATTAGGTTTTTCTGATTTAAATTAATATTTGGATTACCTAATTTGGAGCTAAATTAACCAACTTATGGTCACTTAAAGTTCTAGGGTTAATTGACCTAATTAGGGTTAGATCCTAAAAGTGATTAGTCTCAAATTAATACAAACATCAAAATAAACATTCTCAGATTAATCCCTTGGGTTTGCTAATCACTTTAAGGCTGATATTGGGTATGATTGGGTTAACACACACAAAGTTATGGTTAAATGAATGAAATTGTAATTTTAATAATTAATTAAATACCTAAAAATGTCACTAAGTAAAACATCGGTCCTACAGCAAAATTAATGGCAACCTTAAATTTCTCATATTTTTTTGATGAATTTGGTATATTCATTTATATAATTTGGACTTATATTCATTAAGTTATACATATTTAAAGTTAGGATATTAATTAAATTAAATGCAATTATATATTCATTCAATAATGCTGTTAAAAATTAATTCATTATTTAATTATATTTATCTAAATTAACTAATACATTATTATATTTATTAATTAATTATTCATTTTTCTATTTATATATGTATTTATATATATATATATATATATATATATATATATATATAAGTATGCATACATATAACTTTAGGTAGATTAATGTATATATATAAGTATTATAAGAATTATAATGATCATATATATTAATTTATAATAATTTTATTATTTCTTTTATCTACAGGTGAGACTCGCAGCTGACTCGGCGACACGACAGCAGGACACATGGCACAGAAGGATTGGAGGACAACTCTCGAGCGGGCCCCACGACGCCAGCCGAAGAGACTGCGGCGCCCGCAATCTGAATGACGCGAGTTACGCGCCGTGGGCCCCTCACATCCACGCGACATCTCCAGAACCGGACAATGCATGCGATGGGCCCCACTTCTGCGCATGATGCACGGATTGCAGCGCGAACCAGGTTCGGGCCAGCCCGGCCTGCCCAGGCTACCTCGACTTCTTCCTCTGACTCCCGATGGGGCGAGCTAGGGCACGTGAATGGAGGACCTTCCTGGCGGCCATACCTCTCGACCTGCACGGCTATGAAAAGAGGACGACCTTGGCTATTCAATGGTGTAAGGATCCGCAACAGAGGTGATCAGGTTTGGACGCATGACTAAACCCTAGTTGGACTAGACGCGGGGGAGGATGTATAATGGTATATACTGTGGGTTTGAGCCTTAATACGATCGATCGAACCTTATTTAGTTCGATCTGATCCGCTCGATTTACAATCAGCAATTAGAATGAAAGATCAACTGATTCAATTAGTAAATGAGGAAGATCGGGCGTACCTCAAATGAATGTCAGAGGACTTAGGGTTCAAGTTTTCTCCAGTTTTTCGATCAATCTTCACTGGATTCTCTGTGAAAATGAGCTTAGGAGGACGAGTGGAGTCCTTAATGGGCATCGAGCCATACTTTTAGGCAGGTGCATGCCATCTGGAAGCGGGGAGGTGCCGCACGTCTACGTGTGAGACCGCCCCGCTCCTCTGCAAGTCTCGCGGAAGAGACGAGAGCGTGGTCGTTGGATCTTCGATCGAACGATCAAGACTGGCCGTTCGATTAAATGGTAAAGAGGAAAACGAAATTGACGGAAATGGTGGCACCGTTAACTAATATATTAATATTATTATTTAAATAAATTAATACTAGTTTTATTAATTAAAATTATACAATTAAATGCGTCCAGAAAAATTTCCAATAAATTACCCTTAACTAATTGGGGGGTGAGAAACACAATGGCGCGATCGGATTTTTGATTTGACGAGTATTTACTTATTTGATTTTTCGGGGTATTTAAATATTATTAAAATATTTGATAAAAATTCAACGACTTCCAAATGCCTCCAAAACTTCACCCCTAGCTAATTTGGGGGTGGTGAACGCAATGGTAAAGTCAGTTTTTTATTTGAGATCTAAATAAAAAGTCAATTTCTATGGTTTTGGGATTTTCCAAAAATCCAAATTTAATCCGATTGATTCCTGATTTGACCTAGATCTTAGAGATGAGTTCTACATGACTTAGTTAATGACTAGAACTCTAATTAAGACTTAGATTAGTCTTAATTGATCTAAGTAATAACCTGGGTTGTTATAGTATCTTACTTTCCCCCATTGAATGGATTCAATGATTTATTCAATTTATCCTTATGCTTATTTTGCATCCTTATAAATCTGTGATTTAGATATGGAACCCATTAGAGCTCCTTGAGATAGAAAATTTTAGGGAATAAAATTAGCTCTATTTTTCCTTCTTTCTGCATACCCTAATCTTTAGCTTCGTTGTTTGCATAGTTAGAATAATCATTTCGGGGCAATTTTGGTATCAATGGAAATGTATCAGAAATGCCTTTCTATTGGTATATGACACCGCACATGAGGTGCCCAAAATTGGGAGTATTTGAGTGCCAAATGAGACCCATTATAATTTTTGCATAGGTAAAATCACCGTCGGGCGTTACAGCGCGTCGTAGCGCCCGAGTTTCGAAATTGGGTCCACCGTAGCGCGCTACCACGCGCCGCAGCGGCATAAAATTTGATGAAGCATAAAAATTTAATGAAATTAAATGAAATCTGCCACAGCACGCCGCAACGCCTGAAAGCGCTGCTGCGCACCGTAGCATCCAAATCTCAAGAAACTCTGGCACCGTAGCGTGCCGCAGCATCTAAATCTCAAGAAACTATGGTGCTGCAGCACCTGAAAGAGTTGTTGCGCACTGTAGCACATTACAACGCGTCGTAGCACCTAGCTTTCGGTTAGAAGGGGCTACAGCGTGCCATAGCACCCTGAACTGTCCAAGAATTGCCCAGATTTGCGAATTTTTGTATTCTAACGACCCTAGGACCCTAATAGAGCCAAAATATATCAAAATTAAACTTAGTCTTAGTAAAATTAAGCATTGTATAAAATTGTAGGTAATTTTTGAATATGAAAAAAATTAAGTTTTTACCCCTTTCATAAAAATAGAATCCTAATATTGAAATGACTATAAATTGATTATTATATATTGGAATTCAGTGTTCCTATACTCTATGGAATCCTTGGATAGTAAACATCAATAAATCAACTAAATTTTTAACTTCACTAGGTAACATTAGCAAATTATCCTTATAAGTTAAAATTCTTAAATTGGGCCCATAAGACTTAATACTTGTCCAAATTTAATGTACTTACTATCTATCTTCATGTTAAATAGTAAGGAATCATTTAGCATCACTAAAATCTAATTTGGAGCTATAGCTCCTTGCTCCTTAATCCGCAAGATTAGACCTAATGGGTAGTGTGCCACTCTGATAAATCTCTCACTTATCATTGGATTAGGTAAGATTCACAATCCACTAATAAGTGAAGGATGTGCACAAAATGAACATAAGAGTTAGTCACTAAATCTATCATACATACAGAGTGCAAAGGCAATATGAAGTAAATATTATATCCATTCACCATACATCATGAAAGAAATAATAATATAGCTCAACAAATAATAATGTGCAGAAAATAAATATAGTCACGAGTACTTGTATTATTATATCATTTAATTAGAATTTAAGAGACTGAAAATAAATCAAAAAGACTTTCATCCTCACAAGAAAATAAAAGTAACTAAAGATCCTCTGCTCCAAGCTGATGCGCCTCCTCTAAGTAAGGCTCCTCCTCAGGCACTGAATCCTCAAATTACTCAAGATCTAACATTGTCGGTTTCACAATGCCAGTGCCCCAGCCAATAAAAAAAAAATCTAATTAGACAAAATGTCTAAGTATATTTTTGGCTGAAAATTTTGTTATATATTTATTAATATCACCATTTTACTCTAAATAAAATATCTGTCTAGGATAGGAGCATATAAGCATACAAGGAAAATAGGATAAGTTGTAAATGTATCATTTACAACTAACTAAGAATTGAGGTATGTAAATGTATCATTTAAATGTATCTCAAGCAACTAAATAAGGAATGGGCATATATATAAAGTAAAGTAAGTGAAAGTACTAAAAGAAAAGTCTAAACTTCAATATGCTGATGATCATATGACATATATTGATTTAAAATAGTAATCTGAAAGTGGTACATATAGTAAACAGTAAAGTCTAGCATCATATACTTGTTCCTACATAAGTAAGTAGGTAAAATAAGAAAATATAACTAACTGAAATAATATGCATCATCAACATAATAAAAAGTAAGCTGAAAAACTAAAAAGAATGTATAACTGCCATATCAAAAAGAATTGGTCAATCTAGCCCAAAAATATTCCCATAGCTTTTCTGGGTTAGGGCAGACAAAAATTCTCATAGCCTTTCTGGGCTAGGACATACAACACAGACTAGAAGTACTGAAGAGGCAGATAATACTATGCAAATATCTTTTAATTATTTTACTTTTATTTTTGTGGCAATTTTAGAAATAGCTGAGGAGTCAAGCACGTCTGCAAGACTGAGCGGATTCCAAGCATAACACACACTCCTCAATGAGTAATGTTAAGCATCATGATCTTTCCTTACCCCTATCCATTGGAGTAATGTGCACCATAATCCACCAACTGAACCCAAATGCAAATATTTTCCTAGTATTCTAAGTTTTCATTTTTTTAAGCAATAATGTTTTCTTGTATAATATGTCCAAGAGAAAATAAACACAAAGTCAAGGAATGCATAGCACAACATCAAATAGTAAGCAAGGGACTCCACTAAACATGGTGATATTATTTGTTTTCTAAGTTAAACCTTTCTAACTATTCCAAGTTACATAAGTTCAGGATCTCTATTCTTACTATCCAATATATCTTAGAAGCACAACCTTATAAGTTAAAAAGGATTAGAACTGATCATGTTATAATCTAATTCAATTAAGTACGACTACATGTTAAGAAATAAATCATAACATCCTAATTAGAAGAATTTAGATGTTCTATCTAAGATCTAATCAAGATCTACTAAACTATATATTATGGATTAAATACCATGAGATCGGGCTTAATCACATAATCCAAAAGAGTATGACTTAAGATCTAGGTTTTAGTCTAAAAGTTATCTATTAATTAAGGCAAATCCTATTAAGCAAAATTAAACTTAATAGGATGAATCTCCTATCCTGAATCTAAGTTTGAAAGACAAAATAATCAAAATTAAATTGAAAAATCTAGAAACTCATAAAACTAAGGATTCATTCATTGAATAACTCCATTATTCAATGACTAAAATCTATTTTATGATCTAGTCATAATCTTAAGAATAGTCCTAATGTGAAGTGTAAAATCCAAAGGAAAAGATTTAAAAAAAATTAGGAAATTTTACTAGGTTGATAGAATTACTGAGTTTAATCACTTAAATGATCTAATTTGAGTTATAACATAGGTTTTACTGATTTGAAGCTAATTTAAGAGTTAAAGACACTTTACGCTTAACTTAAATATTGGGCAAAATGACCATTTTGCCTTAACTTAAAGGTCCAAAAAAACTACTTTTTGCTTTAGATATCCAATTTAGAATTTCTTACTTCCAAATGATTTATTACTATCTAACGTGAAAATAGGCAGTAAGTATGTTCAATTTGAATAAGAAACTGGTCCTATAGGTCCAAACTAAGGTTTTTGAGCTAAGGGGCACTTTAGTAATTTACACCCCTTATAATCTAACTTTTCATGTAGTTTGCTGAAGGTTATTATTTAAGGATTTCATAGAGTCTAAGAACACTATATTCTGAGGTCAAATGGCTAAGTTATGGAGATTTTAATTTTCAGAGGCAATTCGGTAATTTCTAAGGATTAAGGGGACAAAAACCAAATTTTTCTGTTTGAGGTCCAAATTCAGCAAACTCAATTTCTATAGCTTTCCTATAGTATACCGAGTGCTTTGACAGGGAGTAAACTCAATTTGGACTTCAAATGATCAAGTTATGCCTAACTCGGGTTAGAGGTATTTTGGTTATTTTTGATTTTCAAACATCTAGATCCTAAATATTTTTTCAATTTATTGATGACACTAAAATTCTAAGCTAGTTAGCACTTTGAATTTCTGAATTTGGAGTTGAATTGACCAAATTATGGTTAATTGAAGACTAGGGGCATTTTGGTCATTTTTTGGGTAGGATCCTAAATATTACTTTTCAAACTAAGTTCCAAATGGGAAAATTAATACTTCTATAGTAATGAGGTTGTTCCCCTAAATATTTTAAGACTCATAATGCATATATTTAGATAACTAAGTTAAAAGTTGTGAGGATTTGTTTAGGACCTAAAATATCATTAAGTTATGTATATATCGTGGATCGAATTTTTAAATTACGCTATTTGCTTTCTTTTATTTTTCTGAGTAAAGTGAGACCTATATTTGCTATATTTGGATCATTCTATAAAAAGTTATTAAACTTTAAAATTTAATTAAATTTAAATTAATTTAATTAAACTTATTATTCATTTATGCAATTAGAATTAATTTACTATTCAAATTCATTTAAATAATCTTCTTGTTTTGAATAATTTATTATTAATTAAATTGACTAATTACTAACTACTGTTAAATCAATTTAATAATATTTATTGATTAAATTTTGTTACTATTTGATATTAACCATATTAATTAATTAATCACTAATGGTCATTAGCTAAGATTAAATTAAATTAATATCAATTAATGAAATATGTTGATTGCTACTTAATTAAACTAATTAAATGAATTAAGGTTATTATTCTAAATTAACTGATTTCAGTTAATATTAATCTAACTAACTACGATTAATTATATACTAACCATCTAATTATAATTAACACTAATTAAACACTTGAATTAACTTAACTAAACTAATATCCTTGATTTTTTAAAGCTAAAGTTTTTGTTTATATATTTTCTGTGAATATATATATATATATATATATATATATATATATATAATACTATAAATTATTTTTTTGCAGGATTTGATGACAGCGGGACCGGCCACTGACACATGGCGGCCTTTGATTAGGCGCGCCAGAGGAGGTGGGGCCCACCCTGCCACGCAGTAGGGCTCGGTTGGCCGCAGCACCGTGGGTAGGTTCCACAGCTGACCGCAGTTGTAGGTGCATGGCCCACGGCCAGCGTACGAGGCCTGCGACCCAAGATGGAGCCGTGGGTTAGGATCGATTCGGCGCGACCCGCGTCGAGTCGCCTTCTCCGCGGAAGGCTGAATGGGCTCGCAAAAGCATGGCCCTCCGGCCACTATTGAAGTCCAACCGACCTACCAACATGTAGGCCGTGATGCGAGCTACACGTGGCTGGCAGTTTCACCGCGAGGGGTGGTCGGGGCCGCGATCTAGGGCTAGCCCTAGCTCTTAAGGTTCAATCGGAATTGTTTAATACTCAATCAGACTGGATCGGCTCCTGGAGTTCTGATTTTGCGCAAAGGAGCTCCCTGGGTTGCGGATTGAATCCTTAAGGACCCTTGGACGGAGCGGCCGAGGCCGCGGAGCACGGGGGTAGGGCAGGGTAGCGGCAATTCACCGCGTCGCAGAGACTGTGAGCGAATGGCTGTGAGCCGTTCAATCCTTCTAATCAAATGGTTGTGAGCAAAGGAGAAGTCTATTTTCCAATATGAGGTCTATTTAGATAGGTCAAATTTTAGGGTTTTTGGATTTTCCAAAAATCATGATTTAATCCAATTGACTCCTAATTTAGACTGGGTCTTAGAGGATGACTCATAATAGCTTGATTAGCACTTATGATCAAGATTAAGATTGAAATTAGTCATAATTAACTAAAGTAACAACTTGAGTTGTTACAAGAGCCCTTAATTAAAAAGTATCATTTTAGACCCTTAAGTAGGGACAAAATAGTCATTTTGCCCAAAATTTAGGTTAAGTATCCTTAACCTCTAAAATATAATTTAGATCATTAAAATGAGTAATAAAACTAATTTAGAATAAAATTAGACTCTTAAACTCATAAATTAAGTGAATTGTTGATATATTTTATTTATGGTCATTAAAATGCGAAAATATGAAGTTATCGCCATTCCAGACAGTTCTGGGTGCTACGGCGCGCGATGGCGCCTACTATTCTGAGGCATGAGTGCTACGGTGCGCTACAGCGCCTTCGAGCGCTCCTACTATGGGGCGCTGCAGCGCCTTTGGGCGCTCCCACTGTGGTGCGTTGCAGCGGATTTTGGCATTGTGGCGCGCGGCAGCGCTGCGACGGATTTCAGCACCAAGGTGCATTTAATTTAATTTTATCAAATTTACCAGATTCATCATATTTATATGCTTTATCAAATTTATCCACCGCATCAAATTAATATGATGCTGCAACGTGCTGTGGCGCGCTTCAGCAGATTCAGCCTGAGACTCGAGCGCTACGGCGTGTTGTAGAGGCCGACAGTGATTTCGCATGTGTGAAAACTGCAATGGGTCACTTTTCACACTCAAATACTCTCAATCTAAAGCACCTCTCATGCAGTGACATATACTGATGGAAAGGTATTTTCGATACCTTTTCATTGATGCCTAAATCGGCATGAAACGATCATTTTAACTATGCAAACAATGGAGTTAAAGGTCAGGGTATATAGAAAGAAGGAAAACATAGATTATTTTTCTTCCTAAAATTTTCTAGCTCAAGGAGCTCTAATGGATTTCATATCTCATTCACAGATTTTTAATTATGCAAGATAAGCATAAGAGCAAAAAAATGAAGTAGCTATTGAATCCATTCAATGGGAAAAAGGAGGTACTTTAGACTCGTAAATGGAAGTTCCTTCTAGGGATTATTGAGAACATAAGAGCTTGAGAGGCTGGTGTAACAACTCAAGTTGTTACATAGGTTAATTAAGACTAGTCTAAGTCTTAATTATGGATCTAGTATCTTAATTAAGTCATTTGTAACCTACTTCTAAGATCTGAATCAAATCAGGAAACAAATTGATCAAATCCTGATTTTTGGAAAATTCCAAAACCCTAGAATTTGACTTTTTATTTTAACCTCAAATCAAAAATCTGACTTTGCCATTGTGTTCACCTCCCCCAAATTAGTTATGGCAAAGTTTTGGAGGCATTTGGAACTCATTAGATTTTTGACGAATATTTTAATATTATTTAAATATTTGAAAATTTGAATCAAAAGTCGATTGCGCTGTTGTGTTCTTCACCCTTCAATTAGCTAAAGGGGATTTATTGAAAATTTTCAGGGACCAATTAATCATTCAATTTAATTAAGGAAACCAATTTAATTAATATAATATTAATATATTTAACTTAAGTTAACTACCGTCGTTTCCACTGTTTCTTCTCTCTCCATTCCACCGTCTAAACTCACGGCTACTTATGAGCCGTCAGATTTCCTAAATCTGATGGTTGCTGGGCTTCTTCTCCAACCTGCCGAGCGCTACTCGACGCGTGCCGCAGGATCCTACACGCGTCACGCGGAGCTTCATCCAACGTATTCCACCGCTTTAGGAACGTTCCCATCCTCTCCTAAGTATCTTGGATTGGGACTAGATGATAACTTAAAAATCTCAAACCAAAAATCGAAAGTTTTTGAATCATTGCAGATGAAGAAAACCTAACCTCTCGGCAAGCGCAATTGCAGGCACTCCTACCTTTGATCGTTAGACTAATTTTGATTTGTCAATCAATTCTATGCTTTTATCCATCGATCAAATGTATATGATCCATTGAAATGAAATCTCCTTAAGTGCAAATGGTATCGAGTTGTCCGTAGTATCCACTCAGCTCGTCCATTCCCGTAGGTTAGGGCATCACCTTATCACCTGAATTCTGGCGCCTAGGATAGAAATGTTGGGTTCTAATGAGAGATCTAAGCAATATCTATTGTTTGGCATGTGAGTTGTGTGTCATGAAGCTTTGTGCACCGATGTATACAAAGCCCTAGCTTCGTCGATGAGGACGAAGTTCTGCGGGTGTTTGGGTCGAGTTAGGCCCGACCTGCTTTCTTGTGGGCCGGGTCGTCACGTGTCGGTGAATGGATTTAATCCGTGGGCCCCACATCAGTTGCAGTCACCTGAAAATTGGCATATCCCATCATGAGGGTCCTGCCGCCAAACCCTTTAGCCGTATGATTAATAATTAATCAAATGGATTAATATAAAATCATAACTTAATTTAATTAATTAATTTCAAACATTTAAACACCCATAACTTCAGATCCACTGCTCCAAACATATTGAAATAATATGTCATTTTGATCAGTAAGATTAGAGGGGTGGTGTGGCACTGTCAAAATTTCATTTTGGGTTATATTTCACTTAATGACATTTAGGACCCCTAAATTGAACCCTAAGTGTCACAAAATTTCACTTAGTCATAACTTTTAATCCATTAATCCAAAAATACCCAATATGGGTCTTAAAGTATTCAAAAAACCCTAAAGATTAACCTAGTAGTATTTATTTTGCTATTTGGATTAAATTTAGACTAATCACATTTAGGACCTAACCCTAATTAGGTCAATTAATCCTAGAACTTCAATTGACCATAAGTTGGTCAATTGAGCTCCAAATCAAGTAAGCCAAATATCAATTTAGATCAAGAAGACCTAATTTACAGTGATCCGTGAAAAATATTTTAGATCCAACAATTAGATTTGTTAATCAACCCTAATTACTCTAAAACTTGATTAGTAAAGATTAGAAAAACTAATGATCCAAATTGAGTGATTCAAATTTCATAGAACTCCTAGAGTAAATTAAAACTTAACTGTGTAATTGGTTTGGTGATATTGTGATTAATTTCACTAATCACTCACTAATTACACTAAATCTTTATTATTAACCCTAGAACTTTTATTGGCCATAACTTAGCCAATACACATCAGAATTTGGTGATTTTAAGTTCTATAGAAACCATAAGACATAACCTACAGTGAACTTATAGAAAATTTAGATTTCATTAGGGTAAATTTACCAATTTGCCCTTATAGGTCAAATTCCTTAATTTGACTTTATGAGGCTTAATTCTTAACCAAAATTAATGAACTTACTATCTAAACTCATATTAGACAGTAAGTAATCATTCCACTTCAATAAATTTTAGATTTGAGCCCTAATTTATAAAAATGAAATTTAGACCCTTAAGGGGCAAAATAGTCATTTTACCCAATTTAGGTTTAAACATCTTAAAACCTTAAATACATTCCTAAACTCCTAAAATCAATAAAATAACTGATTTGAACTCATTATATAATATTTAAACTCCTTAAAATGACATTTTAGGAAAAACCCTAAAAATAGCTTAAAATTCTATAAGTCCTAAATTAAGTCTTATAAGGTGAATTTAGTTCACCTTATGCCTCCTTTAAGTTAAATTCATCATAATAGTTATTAAGAAAAATCAAACCTAAAGTTTAATTATTCTCTTAAGGTTTTCCTTCAAACTTTAGGATCTTAATTCCTTATAATCTAGCTTAGAAATTAGGTTATAGTTCATCTATTAAGTAATTGGGTACTTAATAGATGAAACCTTGGTTTTATAGTTTTCTAAATTTCATCATTTATTTATGATTATTTTGTATTTAAATTTTAGATTTAAGATTAGAGATCCATCTTATTAGGCTTAATTTTGCTTAATAAGATAGCCTTAATAATAGTTCGTGAGATGTGGGTTTAACTTTATACTATTATGATTAGAACCTATTGGATTAAGAAGTTAAAATCCAATACTTAGATTTTAACATCTTAATCCTCCAATTTTGATTCATATTAATCAAGATTGGTTTGGGATTTGTAAAAATCATTAAATAGAACGTTTGATTTATTATTTTAACTTAATTAAGCGACATGTGATTTATAAGTGTTAATAACTCAATTGGTTCTAACATTTGTTTGACTTGTAGGCTCGATATTCTGGATTAATACTCAATAGCTGGATATTGGAGATCCTAAACTTGTATAAGTTTAGATTAGTTAGAATGTTGTAAATAGAAAACAAAGTGATATCACAAATATTGTTTAATGCTATTTATATTCATTGAATATTGTATACTCTGCTTCCCTTTATTTTATACTTCTTTATATTTGGATACATTGCATTAAACATAGAATATTAAATGATTAATTCTATGTTGATTTTGAATACATTCATATGGCATTTCATATTTTTAGAAGGATATTTGATGGAAAAATAGCCTTACTAAACTTGAGGAGATATGTCTTTTTAGTCTGCCATGTAGTATGACTTTACTTTAGGATGGTTTTGGGCTAGGACTACTTTCCTAGTGCTTGTAGGATAGCTTTTGGGCTATGACTACTTTCCTAGTGCCAGTAGGATAGCTTTTGGGCTAGGACTACTTTCCTAGTGCCTATGGTTTTGGACTAGGACTACTTTCCTAGTGCCTATTGCTTTGGACTATGACTACTTTTCTAGTGCCTATTGTTTTTGACTAGGACTACTTTCCTAGTGTATCTGGGACTACTTTTCCAGATTTTTTGCAGTACTTTTCATATGGAATCTAGGACTACTTTTCCAGATTAGCAGATGGACTTTACTTATGGTAGGACTAAGTAGGATTATCTCACATTTACAATTACTTTTCAGTTACTTCATTTATATTACAGTCACTTTGCAGTTGCCTTTTTGTTACTTTATAGTTTTGACTTACTTTGTCTTATAGTTCAGTACGCCTTCTACTATATTTTTATTTTCTGCAGTTCTTTTGTACTTACAGCTTTAAATATTCATTTTTTCTTTCAGCAGTTTACCTTTACTTTTGGTATGTTAGGATGTTAGAGTTTTACTTTCAGTTATGTACTTTCAGCTTAATTGTAAATCAGTATGTATTATATTGATCATATACTTAGAAGTTTCACTTATGTTTAGTAGATTTCTTTATGTACTACTTAACCTTTTCTGTAGCTTAAGTTGAGGTATGTGTTTATCTCATATCTTATTTAAGTTATAATTATGTTAATTATAACTTTGTTACCTTTCTTTGATGCTTACTGCTCCTATGTTGCTTAGTGTTGTGATATCATTAAAATATAACAATTTACAGCCTAAATGTACTTAGACATTTTGTCTAACTAGATTTTTCTTTTGTTGGCTGAGGCCCTACCATTGTGAAACTGACAATGGTAGATTCTGAGCTGTTCGAGGTTGTGAGACCTTCTGGAGATCCGGTTCAGGAGGAGGAGCATACATGAGAAGATCATTAGTCATTTTCTGATATTTGTGAGGATATGAGAGACTTTACTTTCATTACTGCATAAACTTTAATATCGTTTTGTAATAATACAGAATTTAATTGCTTTACTTTTCATGCTTATGTATTCTGAGTTGTACAGTTTTTATCTGGATTGTATGGATGTTACATTTATCTTTCTTCCGCACTCTGATAAATTATAGTTTACTCATTTAAGTGATTATTATTGTTGTTGCTCTTTGCTTATTAAGGCACATCCTCACTTGGCATTTGATTAAGAAGACCATTCCCTAAATCTGAATGCTAAGTGACGACCACCTCCTAATCTGGATGATTAGGGGGCGGTCATCACAGTTGGAGAGCTTCTCTTCAACAGCAAGCACAACAAAAATGGAGAATATGAGGGGGGGAGAGCTTGAGTTCCTTTAGTAGCTTTAGCTAGAAAAATGGGGAATAGACCTGAAGGGGGGTCTTTTAAGGAGAAGGGAAGCCTACCATTAAATGGGATGGCATGAGTTGTCCCATCCCACTTGTCGAGATAGGCGGCTGGTAGGATGTGGAGAAGATGGAAGGTTGAGTATGGCAAGGGGCTGGAGGGAAAGTAAGCTCAAAAATGTAGCTGGGATGAGATGGATGTGGGTCCTAGCCAGGAAGGAAATAAATAATAGAGGCAAATAAGAAATGGATTTTGATAATTTTTTAATTAAATTAATTAATGCTCTAAAAATTCAATTTTTGTGAACGGACTCCAAAAAATCCCAAAAATTCACCTATAGCTAATTTGGGGGTAAGAAATTTAACGACAAAGTCAGATTTTGATTATGATGAATATTTAATTTTCTAATTTTCAGGTATTAAATTATATTAAAATATTTGATAAAATCCAACGACTTCTAAACACATCCAAAATATCACTCCAAGCTAATTTGAGGGTGACGATCGCAATGGAAATGTCAGATTTTGATTTCGATGTCATATTAAATATCTCAATTTTTCATTAATTAAATATTATAAAAATATTTGATGAAATTTTGACAACTTCTAATTGCCACCAAAATATCACCCATAGCTAATTGGGGGCAATGAGTGCAATGGTAAAGTCTAATTTTTGATATGAGATTAAAATAATTAGGTCCAATTTTAGGATTCTTGAAATTCCCAAAATTAGGATTTGATCCATTTGCCTCTTGATTTGGACTAGATCTTGGTGGTGAACTCCTAATGACTTAATTAATACACTAAGATCAAAATCATAGCTCAAATTAGTCTTAATTAACTAGGGTAATAACTTAGGTTGTTACAATACGTGGGGTGCCCAAAATTGGGGGTATTTGAGTGCGAAAGAATACCCGTTATGGTTTTCGTACATGCGAAATCATCGTCGGGCGCTATAGTATGTCGTAGCTCCCGAGTCTCAGGTTGAGTCCATCGTAGTGTGCTATAGCATGCAATAGCACCTGGCTCTCAGCCAGGCAGTGCTACAGCATGTCGTAGCATCCAGCTCTCAGGAACTCTGGCGCCGTAGTGCGCCGCAGCACCTAAGAGTGCTGAAATCCTCCACAGCTCCTAAAAGCACTACACCGTACCACCGCATTGAAACCCACCGCAACACTTGAAAGCGCTACCGCCTGCCACTGCGCACTGCAGTACCTGAAAGCACTACTGTGCGCCGTAGCACCTGGCTTTTGGTCAAAAGGTGCTACAGCGCACCGTAGCGCCCATAAATGTCTGAAAGTGCCTAAAGCTGTCTAAAATTACCAGGATTTGTGTTTTTTTACACTCTAATAACTCTAGGACTCTTATGGGGCCAAAATACATCAAAATTAAACCTGAATTTAGTAAAATTAAGCATTGTATGAATGTGTAGGTGAATTTCAATGGAAAATCCACCATTTTACCCTTAATATCATGTTCTAAATCACATAGAGAATTGTTTGAATAATTTGTGCCAAATATAAATGTTAGAATCTTTAATTTCTTGTGCGACTAAGTAGAACTTAATAATCAAATTGTATGGACTTTAATTGCTTTACATTTGTAATCGAGTGCTAATCTCTTTTTGTGTTTGATTTAAAGGTTTGATTAGCCTTAATTACTCACTATTTTAGTTAATATAATGCTTATATATGTTAGAGAACTTTAAAGTTAATTTGGACACCATGATGTACTTAATTTGATATTAAACTATATTTGAACATAAGAATCTTAAGAACTTGATTAAGCAAATTATACTTAATCTAAATATGAAATTTGTCATCAATAATATATTAATAATGCATTGATTTATTATTAATCTATAAATTATATATTGGTCTTTTTTTTATAAGGCTAGGGGTTAAACCCTAACATATCTGATTAAGATCTAAATCCTTAATCACTTAATCAATCAACTTGATTGAAAGACAATTCTACTTACATAATTCCAATAATACATCTAACTTGATATTGATCTTATGAACATTGAATTAGAAGTACTAAAATCATTAAAGAACTTATGTGATTTATTATCTGGACATGTACTTTAAGATCCCTGATTTTCTCTTTTATAAGACTATTAGCATGAGATAAACCATAAAAATATACTAATTTGTAATGTGATAAACTCCTAATAATATTCTTAATTGTATCCTATAATTATAGCATATGTGATGATCAGGTGGGTTTACCCATCTGATCTGATCATTTCAAACTTAAAAGAATAAGAATTATGAATTCAGAAGAATTTATATGAATTAGAATAATAAAAGTATAAGATCTTTATGATCTTACTTTAGGATTAATAGTGCAGAAAAAGTTAAGCCTATTAATTGATAATACATTGAGATAGGAAGGACTTATTGTGACAAATTGAGATAGAAACTTAGATGATCCTTCTTAAGCTTAGAAGATTGATCTTAGACCCTTGTGGTAGGATCACCCAAAGTACTTAGAATCATAATTCTCCCATGTGGTAGAAACTTATATTGAGTGACCTTTTAGTCACACCCTTGGAACCTTATGTAGGATTCACCCAAATGGAGTCTGAATTCATAGCTTTGATGATCCTTGTTGATTAAATAGAATTTACTGAACTCAGATTATTAATTGAGTATAGTAGTGTATATCCATAATGCTGGATCACTTCAGCAGTATTCAGGGTTGGTTAATTACTTTAACGTAGGACTATATCTGTGTTCTATCCTACGAGTTTAGTTTGATATAATCCCACTTAAAATAAATTATCCAATCTTAAGAGTGTTATAATTAGGGACTTAAACCCTTAGTTTGATTGAATATAAATTGCCATCGAGTGATGCCACCTATCGAAAATCTCTTCCGAAAGCGTGGCTTTAAACAAACTAAGTAATTCAAGTCACCCTCTTTAGGACACTAAGTGCATTTATAATTAGGGTATTTAACATTTTAGTTTGAGATATAAATCACCATCAGGTGATGCCTCCTATCAAAATTGCTATAGTAAGTGTAGCTTTAACAAACTGAGTGTTAAATTCGTCTTTCTTGGAAACATGCTAAATATATGTATACAATATTTCCAACTGATAATTTTTAGTAAAATCCTAATTAAAACAAATTATTGGAATTAGGACTAAGAGTCAGAATCCATTTAAAAAGATTCTGCACAATGGAGATATTTGATTCATTATCTGATTTTAAAGTATTTCTTAGATTTCTGAATTTTAAGACATTTAGTGTAGAGACATGAGCGTAAACATAAGCATGATGTATGAGTTTTAATGATGATTTATGTGTTATGGAATGTTGTATACATTAATAAAGGAAATTCAGTATGTAATGGCATCACAGTAAACTGTATTTTCTAACCGAATGTATGTAGACATTGGGCCATATGACTCATAGTAGTTCAGTGATATTTTGATTATATATCAGTGGCATATAATATCGTGACATGTACAGATGCATGACTTCAGTGGCATACACCATACTTTTACATGTTATTTACTCAGTTTTGGATTATATACTATTTTTATTCTTTTCAATATTCAGTATACCGTCAGCTTTACTTTACTTCAGTTTTATACATTTTCAGATATTCAGTTACTTTTACATTTTTTATGCAGCTCTGTTTTATGTTATTTAAATGTTAAGTACATAATTAAATCCATTTAGATTAGTTATAATATATTAGACTTATTGGCTTACTCGTGGTACTTTTGAGATTCAGGAATTTGCTAGATCCTGTGTAGCTTATTAAGCCAAGTCAGGATGACGTTCAGGAGGTTCTAGAGGAGTTCGTGGAGTATTAGTGGATTTCTATTTCAGTTTAACTATTTTTAATTAGTTAATTTAATTCAGTACTTAGATTTTATTTCAGTATTATTTCAGTAAACTATTTGTAATAATTTCTGGATATATTTACTTTTCTATTCTGAGATGAAAGTTTCATTCAGTTTTTATGATGAATATTTCTAGATGTATGCTTAGCTTTCGTACTCTGTTTATATATTACTTATACTTAGTATTGTGATGTGATCAACATACTGGAATTACTAATATTTTATACATATATTGAATTCTTCATGTTGTATTTTAAATCTAATGTATGTATTTGTCTAATACTTAGAATAATGATACTACTCTTATTTTAAGTATTAGCTCTTGACCCTCCTTTGGGATTGAGTCAGCAGGCTTCAGTGTTAATTTGAACTATTCGGGGAGATGAGAAATTCCCTCCCGAGTGGCGCACCGCTCCACCGCCGATTGATTACTCCATTTTGCGCACGGCGATAAGGCGGGGCATTACAGAGCCTCCATGATCAAGAAAAAGACATATTTTGTAACAACTCAAGTTGTTACTGTAGTCAATTATGACTAAACCAAGCCATAATTTTGATTTTAGTACTCTAATTTAGTCATTATGAGTTCACCTCAAAGAAATAGTCCAAATCACAAGTCGAATGGATCAAATTTTGATTATGAGGATTTCAGGAACCTTGAAATTGACCTATGTATTTATCTTAATTATTGAGATAGTGAACTAATTTAAATAATTAGAATAGTAAATTTATTTAATTTGTATATTTGAATAGTAAAAATTTAAATTAATATAAACCTTTAAAATCTCATAACTTTAAAAATAATGATCCAAACAAAGCAAATATAGGTCTCATTTTAATTAGAAAAGTAAATGGAATCAAATAATGCAATTCAAAAATTTGATCCGAGGTTTATTTAGCCTAGTGACATTTTAGGTCCTAAATAAACTCCTATAACTTTTAACTTAGTTATCCAAACATAGGTAATATAGGTCTTAAAATACTCAGGAGATCAAGCCCATCACTGTAGTAGTATTAGTTTTTTCATTTGGAGCTTAGTTTGAAAAGTGATATATAGGATCCTCACCCAAAAATGACTAAAATGCCCTTAGTCTTCAATTGATCATAACTTGGTCAATTCAATTCCAAATTAAGAAATACAAAGTGGTAACTAGCTTAGAATTTTAGTGCCATCAGTAATTTAAACCCTAATCACTAAATTAATCAACTTGATTAAAAGATAATTCAACTAACATGATTCCAATAATATATCTGATTTGATATTAATCATAAATTATTGAATTAGAAGTGCTAAGACTATTAAAAGAAATTATGTGATTAAATATTTAGACTTGAGCTTAAGATCTTTGATTTTCTCTTATATAAGACTCTTAGCATGAAGATAATTATAAGACTATATTAATTTATTACAAGATCAAATCCCAATAATATTCTTGATTTCACCCTATAATTATAGTATAGGATGTGATCAGATGGGTCTAACTATTTGATCTGATCTGATCAATTCAAGTATAATAAATGAAACTTATAAAATTAGAGTAATGTTAGATGTGTAAGATCTTGATGATCTTACAATAGGATTTATAATATATTTGAAAAGCCTTATTAATTGATAACACATTGAGGTAGGAAAATCTTTTGCTGAACCTTGAGGTAGGAACTTAGATATTTTTCCCTTAACCTTAGAAGTTGATCTTCAACCCTTATGGTAATATCACCTAAAGTACTTAGCATAAGATTCATACCATGTGGTAATATCCTATATTGAGTGACCTTTTGGTCACATCCTTGGAACCTTATATAGGATTCATCCCAATGAAGTTTAAATTCATAGCTTTGGTGATCATTATTGATTAAATAACATTCATTGAACCCAGATTATTAGTTGAGTATAGTAGTGTATATCCGTAGTGCTTGATTAATTCAGCAGTATTCAGGATTAGTTGAGTCACTCTAAGTAAGACTTATCTTTGTGCTATCCTACAGACTTAGGTGGATATAGTCCACTTAAAGTAAATCCTCTGATTCTAAGAGTGTTATAATTAGGGACTTAAATCTTTAGTTTGAGTAAAATAAAAATTGCTAATAGGTGATGCCTTCTATTGAAGAATGCTTTGATAGTGGTGGCCTCAAACAAACTAAGTATTTAAAGTTACCCTCCTTAAGATCCTAAGTATGCTTGTAATTAAGATATTTAACAGCTTAGTTTGAGTGAAATAAAAATCACCAATGGGTGATGCCTTCTATCGAAGAACACTTTGATAAGTGTGGCTTCAAATAAACTAAATGTTAAATCCACTTTTCTTGGAAACATACTATATATGTGTATACAATATTTCCAACTGATGATTTTAAGTAAAATCTAAAGTAAAATACATTTATCAAAATTAAAACTAAGAGTCAGAATCTATTTAGATGGATTCTGCACAATGGAAATATTAGATTCATTATCTGAATTTACATCATTTTTTAGATTTCTAGATTTTAAGCATGTACTACAAAGACATGAGCATGAACATGAGCATAATGTATAAGTATCAGTGATGATTTATTGATTACAGAATGTTGAATATATCAATCAGGGAATTTGAAGGATGACTAGTACTAGATTCCCAATGAGACATATGTAAGCATTGGACTGTACGATTCATACCCGTACAGTGATATTTTGGTTGCATATCAGTTGCATTTTGTATCATGGCATATATAAATGCACGACTTCAATGACATACTGTATAGTTTTACATGTTATTTACTCAATTTCATTTATTTTCAGTATTCAGTATACAGTTAGTATAACGACCCCAATATTGAGAATCACTTAACTCAATATTGATACGTCATCACAATATTTAATACCAGATTAGAAAGAAACTAACCCAAATCATTAGATACTGTGTTTGGCCAAAGATTTAAAAGAGGGTCTTAAGTTAAGATGGATGGGAATTTTATGAAACATGTTATGTGAAATACATAGGAAGATGCAATACATATAATGACATGAGAGAATGTAATTTAAGAACATTTAATATGAGTACTTGTAATTATATATATAAAAATTCTAATATTTAACATATGAAACATGAATCTACAACTTTACAAATTATTCTAAGTCATTAAATTCTTAAAAATTTCGGCAAAGTTTCTACCGTAATTGGCTAAGGAAACACCTGTAATGTAGACATAAAAGTTATCCATTCCAATGGAAGATATAATTAAAAAAATAACAACCTAAAACTAACATGAAATCAATCAATTACATAAGATTGTTTAGTTTCAGTTCTAATATAGAGCTAATCCATTACATAGGATTTATTAATTTATAATTCTATTATAAAGTCAATCCATTACATGGGATTACTTATTTCTAATTCTAAAGTAAAGTCAATCCGTTACATAATATTTCTTATTTCTAGTTCTAAAATTTAAAGTGAGAAAATACATGTGTAATAATTATCTACCCTAAAGTATGCTCGATTCATAGCATTTAATACATATATGAAGATAAGAAGAGATTCTCAACTTAGATATATAACTTTTTTTCCAATTCTATAAGCAATTTAGTATACAACTAATTCCAATTAACATACAAAGTAAATATACAACTAATGATTAAGTTAATATTCATTTATATACATTCATCCATTCATCTCATCCCAAGTATTTTATGTATATAATTAAACTCCAACATAAGCCTAGTAAATATGAAGTAAATGACTTTAATTATTACAAATTATTGGTAATTAAAAGAAAAGTAATAGCTGACATGTAAAAAGTTAATAAGCTATATTTTTAGTATATTAAAAGTGGAAGCAGTTTAAGCTATGCACTTGGTCCAACTCCACTAGCCTCCAAATGCATCTGATCTATCACATTTTAGCATTTAAATGTGATAGGGTAAAGCCAAGAAAGAGAAAATCTAGTTAGACTAAACAGTTTAAGTACAATTTAAAATTAGGCTAAACATTATTTTAATTCAATTAGATATCACTACTAGTTACAAAATTTGCATAAGCAAGGGTGCCAAAAGGTAAGCATAAAAATGAGAAAAAATGGAAGTAAATAAAAGGCAAAGTGAGTAAGAATACTCACATAAATATACATCCTAGCCTACAAATAATGTAAAATACCAAAATTTCATTTCAAATTGTTTATTAATATTTAAATAATTTTGATCTCAAATTAAAAATCTGTCCTCACCATTGCGTTCACCACCCCCAAATTAGCTAGGGGTGAAGTTTTGAACGCATTTGGAAGTCATTAAATTTTTGACGAATATTTTAATATTATTTAAATACCTAAAAAATTCGAATAATTAAATACTCGTTGGATCAAAAATCCGAGTGCACCATTGTATTCAGAAGCCCTCAATTAGCTAGGATAGATATTTAAAAAATTTTTTGGAACATAATTATTAAGTTAAGATTAATTAATTAAATGGATTTAAATAAATCAAATAATTATTTATTTAATTAGATATTAACGGACGACAGTTAAAAAAAATTTAACCGCCGTCACTTTCTTTCGTTAACCAAGGGTTTAATGGTGGTCGTCTGATCATTTGATCAGACGGCAGAGAAGCCGTCTTCCCCGAAAAAGCTACGCGTGGCTTGGGAGAACGCGCGTCGTGCGATCTTGAGGCCAGGCGTTGATTCCTTCTCATCAACTCGATGCCTGGACTCATTTAAGTCCTTTATAGGTACCGTTGCCCATAGAATATATAGCCGAATACTTCCCAAGGACCGAAGGACTGCCATTCGAACCCTAGTTCCATCCGCCATTTTTAGGTATCTTACTTCTATACCCCTACTCCCCGTATAAGTGTCGCATGCTATCATCCTCAAATTGTAAATTATAAGTGTTTTATTATGATTGTATGTTTTCATTCAAATGTGGAGTTAATTGATTTAGGTTCGATCGATCTTAATTCCGTCAAATTCTAGGGTTATTAGTTTTGAACCTTAGAATTTAGGGCATCTTCTTAAATCTGCAAATAAGGCCGTCCATCTTAAGATGTTAGCCTTAAAACAGAAGCTTGAGTTGAGATCTACCTTCTGGGATAAGAAACGGAACCTAAAATGCCCTATTTGCCGAATTTTAAGATGCCCTAATCGTTACCTCACTCGACGAAGAAGAAGACCGACGCCGGGCTGGGTCGCGTCGGGCCGGGCCTATCCAAGGGCGGTCCACGTGCGTCCACGTGTTGCTAGAAGTCGCCCAGTGGGCCCCACCTGCTTAAAACCTGTCAAAATAATAATATATATAATAATTATAAAAACTAATAATACATATCTATATAATTTAAAAATAAAATCGTATAAATAAATGTCAAATCAGATAAATAAAATATAAACAGAAAAAAAAAAATTTTAAATATTGATTAGATAACAGAAAATTTAAATAAATATAAATATATTTAATAAATAAAATAAAACAGATTAATTAAAATAATACATTTAATTAATTTAATAATTAAAATAATATATACAGTAAACTAATAATTAAAATACAGTAATATTTAAACAGAAAATTTATAAATATTAAATAAAATAAAATATAATGAACAGTAAAAATAGATAAAATGAAAATTTAAATATATTTAGTAAACAATATTAAACATATAATAAAATAAATACAATAATTAAATAGATAAATAATTAATATAACATAATAACTAAATATTAAAATCAACTATTAGATCAATAAATAAATAGATAAAAGTAAATAATAATTTATACATAATTAAAAATAACAAAAAAATTTATAAATAATATAAAATAGTAGCATTAAATATAAAATAGATTAAGAAATTAATATATGAGTATATAATTAATAAATAACTAAATTTTGGAAAT